>JAHLJT010004567.1:221217270-221546270 GCA_031308135.1 Acheta domesticus
GATCAGTAATTTGAACAATTAACTTGTCATTCCTGCCCATTAATCACCTGCGATTGTTCGTGATATATTGTCGAAATCGTTGATCCAGGCCACGCACAGAACGTTGATTTTACTTGCACCTGGCCGTGGCATACGAAATCCCCAACGCTGCTGACATTGCCCACAAACCCAGTTCTTCCGCCCCAACCGACCTCGCGCCGAAGCAGATGAAGCGCTGCGTCAGAGGTTGCCGCCGTCGGTGTCATCGCCATCGGAAGGGAAGCAAAGGAGTGTCAACATTCCACATCCAGCTGAGTATAAACGTGGGGGAGGGCTTTGCGAGGACGAATGCCGCGCGAAGGCCAGTCACGCAAGCGGGCAGCGCTCGCGGCCGGGGAGGCCACGAGGGCACCGCCCCCGCCGCCCCCGCTGCGTCGCTCCAACGCGAGGGCGCCGCCCGCCGCGTGGTTGCTGGTGACGCTGCTGTCGCTGCTCGTACTGCTGCTCTGGACGCCTGTGAGTGAGGATCACGATACGAATAAACCATACACAAGCACACGAAACAAACTTGCGGTGCTACAGAATGGCACAAACTCTCCCATATTTGTTTTATATTTCCTTTGGTCTCGGCTAGCTATTCGGACTTGACACATACTCTTGCCAACTGCCATCTATCGCTGTCCAAAGTACATTTGTTTGACATTTTCTTAATTTTTCGGTTTCCTAATAGTAAAACGGAAGTATTATTTTAAGAATATTAAAAAAGAATAATACATTGTTCTAAATGGCAATTTTGTTTGAAAAATTTGCAGCCGTTTTTAAGAAAATGGCGTTTGAGCGCTACTGTAAATTCGAAATGTGAAGCTCTTTTTCACAGAAAATGTATGAGTTTTCGAAAAGCATAATTTGGAATCATTTAAAGCACTTACACTCACAAATACAATTATATTTACAAATTGCTGGTAATGTGCATATTAAAGATGTGAGAGATCTTAAAAAAATACATTTGTGTATTTTTCGAAAGAAAAAAACGAAAAAAATACCCCAAAATGAACTTTACGTCATATTAGAGTGTGCAATTAGCACTATCCGTTCCAAAAGTTTGAAGAAAAAATTTGGAGTTCTTTTTGAGAAAATTGCGTTTAGGCGTTTCTGAAAATGCCGAATTTTGAGATAGTTTTCACAGAAAACGGATGAGTTCTCGAGAAACTTTATATGACATTATTTAGAGGACATGTACTCATTAATACAATAATGTGGACAAATCCCCGCTAATGTAAATATTAACGACGTGAGAGACAAGTCCAAAAAAGTACATTTTTGGAATTTTTGAAAAAATAAAAGAATAGGGCAATATGGCGTTAATGTCATCTCTTAGAGTACATTTAGCACTATCCCTATCAAAAGTTTCAAGAAACAATTTGGAGCAGTTTTAGATAAAATCTTGTTTTTGTAATTTTTCAAAATTGCACATATTACACGCAATATTGCGTGAAAACTACTAAAATTTTCAAAACAATGTACATGAGCTTAATGAAAGAACTCACTTTGGAGAACAAATTTTATTTGGAAGAAAAATCTCTATCTGAAATTTTGTGGTTGTAGGAAGACGCCGAAAAAAATCAAACTTTTGCAATTTTCGAAAATTCAGAGTTGACCGTGAAAATCGGCCCTGTGCCACCTTAATAAGTGCATTTTACTCTCTTCTTCCTACAAGAAATTAAAAAAAAATTGGAGCCGTTTTTGAGAAATTTTTGGAAATATCCTCCACCACCTTCCAGTTCCTTTAATCGCGAAAACCGGCTGTGAAATTTACAATTTACAATTTCACTGTGGTATTTCGCGATTAAAAAACTGGAGGGCGATGGCGCAATTATGGCTTCACATTTGAATTCAGCGCGTCGACATACACTGAGAAATATGTGTCCACTCTTTGGGATCTTCATATAAAGTACCTCCAAATTTTTAAGAAAGTTTTTCAAAATCGCAGCGCCTCGAGTAGAACAAGATCGACCCGGGAATATACATTTTGGAAGAAATCGTAGGTATGGTTTAGGCGCTAGTGTTGTTCACAGACAGACTGACGGACGGACAGATGGACGGACGTTTAAAGAAAACAACACGTTTTCGGTATCAGGGGACCCCAAAACGTGCATTTCCGTTGAAATCTCGAAATTGATTTTCAGCAGCATTATATAACTTTCCCTATACTACGTTATTACTCCGTATAAACGTACGTATACGGGAAAGTAAAAAAGTTGTCAGTCTCAAAGGCGACACATGATTCTCTATGTACGCCAACGCGCTGAATCCGAAGCTAGAAATGAGCCACCACCCTCCGGTTTCTTTAACCCATTAATGCCCACTGGCAGGTTTTCTGCCGTTCATGTTATCTCTTCAGCATCTATTGCATTTTTTAATCGCGAAAAACTGGAGGGCGATGGCGCAATTATGGCTTCACATTTGGAATCAGCGCCGCGTCGACATACACAGAGAAACATATGTCAACTCTTTGGGTCTGACAACTTTTTTTGCGTGTGCCTGTGTTATCATAAGTAATAACCTGAAAGATTCATTACTTAACTGAAAAATTCAACTAACCGTTTAAGAGGGAATTTTTCTGCGGAAATTAAGAACCTCGGTGGTTTTCATAAACGAACACGAACAAAATTCATTCTCCTGTTTCTTCACCACTGTTACTTCCCGTTTCAACTCTTCTTCTTTCACTGTCCTCCCCCGTCTTTCGGATTCGTTCTGACGAACGAGTAGTTCAACCATGAAACTAATAAAACAAAAGCAATAATTTTTCAGAAGGTTGACAGCAGCTCTTATGCGTGCCACTCACCTTTCAATAAACTAGAGCCGATCGCGCTTGAGCGACTTCCCTCCTCTCGAGACGTCTCTGCAAGCAGTGAGTCACGCCGGTGACCCGCAAAGCGCTGGGCCAGGGCACGTCAAGCCATAATATAAAGTACCCCCCAAAACGAAGATAAGTTTCAAATTCAAGAGGAAAATTAATTTTGATGAAAATCGTGTCTACAATTTAGGCGCCAATGTTGCTCACAGAGACACAGCCGGACAATCAGGGACACAGGCAGGGACTAGCCGGACAGTCACAGACGGTCAGGGACACAGACAGGGACAGGGACATAGACAGTTGGACTGATAGAGAGGGACGGTCAGAGGCAGATAGTCGGACAGATGGACTGACAGACGTTTTGAAACAACAGAACTATTTTCTCGCGAAATTTTCGAAAAAATGGCTCCAACATCTTTGATTAAACTTTGTTATTGAATGGTATGAAGGACGTTTAAAAGAATGGTGCAGGTCTCATGTTCGTTAGAAATCCTGATTTTTCGAAAATTGCAAAAGTTCAACATTTTTTCGGTATCTTCGCACAACTAAAATATTAAACAAGGAGATTTTTTCCTTAATGAAATCCGTTCTTTAAAGATGGATTTTGAAATAAGGTCATGTACAATTTTTTCAAAATTTTGAGTATTTTACGTGTAATTTTACGTGACAGTACGTGCTGTTTTAGCACTAGTTGAATGTGTGACATAGAACAACAAGCAATGAGTGTAACTGAACATGTAATGGAATCCTTAGCATTATTATAATCTACTGGTGTCACGTATGATTGGTAACTTTTATTCGTCACTGACGCAGGTAGCAACATGATCAAATCAGGGTAAACATTAAAAGGAATTATTCCTATTTTGATTCATATAACAGCTCATGCCCTTCATCGCGTAGCAGAAGCGATATGCAATTGTTTTCCATCAGTACAACGGTTTGTGGCAGTGGCGGCTACACCTTCATGCAGACCTGCACAACGCCTGCTCCCGCGGGCATTCTGCACTTGGGAGCCGCTCGCCTGCCCGTGGCAGCGCCGATGGTGCAAGTAGTGGGGAGTAGGAAGCTTTGCGGGGAGGGGAGAAGTCTGACGTAGCACGACGCGGCGCGTAGATTGAATGCCTGGGCGTCTAATACAATGATCCATGCTTCAGAATTATATGCCCATTTATTTAAATGGATTATGTCTAGTATTTCAAGTTACCAGGGTCATAATTCACTGTTTACGTTCTGTGCACTGCTGTATATAAAGCAATAGCTTTAAAATATATGCTTATATAAGAGAAAAATATTATTTAATTCTAACACAAAATTGCAATTTAAAAATTGATTTTTCACCAGGAATGGTATAATCTCCAAATCATAGAAAAATGAACAAAATCATGAGAGCAATCTCTCACATCAAGATTGACATAAAAATAGAATATGTGGCAATTCCAAGAAGGGTAATGTTTAATAGCACATTTGTGACCATTTTCCCCCATTATGAAACTGAATAAAAGAGATCAACGAGCAAACTTCTGTCACGATATGTTACGGACAATCATAAGATAATCATGGGTATTGGTTAAATAGAATGCAAAGGGCTTTATATTTTCATATTAGTTTATTGCTGTCATCATAATTCATTAAAATAGTTTATC
This sequence comes from Acheta domesticus, assembly GCA_031308135.1. Lineage (NCBI taxonomy): Eukaryota > Metazoa > Arthropoda > Insecta > Orthoptera > Gryllidae > Acheta > Acheta domesticus. Next base: position 221,221,750 of record JAHLJT010004567.1, read on the forward strand.
GCTGTCATCATCAAACAAAAACAATTCAGTATCACAGTTTTGTGTTTAGCACAACACTAAATTTGTGATTACATCGTAGCAAAGCGAATTACATTATAAGCCCTACAAGCAATTATAATTCTTGGTGTCGAAATCTAATATGTATTTTGTAGTTTCATATTTCGCCCTGTCATATACCGAAAACAAACATTTGCAATATAATACTGGCAAAATGGCTCTTTAAATTTACGAACTACGAATGAAATATACGTTAAATCTAAAATCGGTTAACTTCACCCCACACCTCCAGTTACTAATAACAGTTAAACAATGTATTGATTTGTGCATTTTTTTCAGAGACTACTATGGGAGTAAGAATGAACATTCAAGACAAGAAAAGTAAAGATTATATTGAAGCATTATTTAGGTATGATATGTAATATGCTTTATATTTTCAGATATAGTACTATTGGGCAAACTGTATTAGTTTTAAAACCAGCTGTGTCATTGAAGGGTTCATCAATCAACATTTAATAAGAAGCATACTTGGAAAGAGATATTACAGCTCTTAAATTTTCCTTACAAGGGCGTGAAACATTAATAGTGTAACAACGTATAATGAACTGAATTAAAAAATGAAAATCATAATTGTAAAACTGCTACAATTAAAGGTTAATTTCTCGCGTACCAGATTTCCAGTCAATATAGCACTAACCAACTAGTCGTTTAGATATTAAAATCAAATGGAAAATATTTTTCTTGTGTTTATTTTTGTCATACATATGTATATGTGTGTCATACATTCATATTGCAACGGGTCTACCCTCTTCTTCCCTTGTTTATTTATTTCCCCTTTCTCCTAATTGCTCTTTACTCTGGAGCCAATGCAACTATACCTCTCTTACCACTATTCAATTTATCAATATTATTATTTAATGGTGATGCATAAAATTTATTTGGGTCGTAGGTCGTGGACGGCCCCGTACGGGAATTACCTGTAAACAACGTTTAACAAAGCAGCGTGCACAGGGCTACTAAATACTGAAATAAAAACATATATTTTCAAACAAGAAAGCTAGAATTTTAATTCCTTTTTCTATTTCTTCCGTCAACAATGCACGGCGCGTGAACATTTACGTCCGCTTGGCAATATTGTTATGGGTTTCTTTAAAATGACATTGCCCAATTACATGAATTACAATTAATTACAATTCAAATGGCCATTAATTAGTCGTTTAGCAGTTTACTGATATTTAGGAATTCCTTTCTTTAAGACAACTCAATATTATTACCAAAACTATGTACGTACGTACTTCCAAGGCAACAATGAAAATGAAAACTAACAATTACTAAATCCTAGCTTACAAATTATTGTATTACACTAATTCCGCTTAAAAAATTTCGTAAAATTTCAAGAGTCTCATGAATGTTTATTTACGTCTTTAATATGCGCAAGTTCAGATCTGATTTTTTTGATTATTTCGCGAATGCATCACTTCCCTTTTTCTGCCTCGTCGAAAACAGCGCCGTTGCCGGTTCGATGGTCCTATGCGCGCCCACTCGCACCCATCGAATGTCCACGCACGCTCCACTCGTGCACGGGCCGGTTCTCTTCAAATATTTCTCCCCAGGAATTCCAAAAATTGTCCAACCACCTTGCGCCACAAATTCACTACAGAAAATAGTACTTCTTCTCTCTTCAAAGTATTACTGCATTGACAATGTCTGCACAGTTATATGTTCATTATTTACTTTCTATCCGCCGCCCAAAAAAAATGTCTAAGTCCGAAAAAGTTTAAAAATCATGAATACGGCAAACGTGGAAACCATGTCCTCTCAACCGCTGACTAGACCGAAGTGCCGTCAAAATCATGTCGATTTAACATGTTAACTCGGATTATGAAAAATGCCGGCGAAATCCATTTCGCTTTTTTTATTGTTGTTTCCACAAAATTTTTTAAAATGTTCAATATTTCCCGTTTTAACGTGTGTTCGTGTTTATTCGTTTCAGCTTTTCCCCAATGTTAAGGTTTTCTTGTCAAAACGGTTGTTTTCTATTTATTTCACGTCGAAAATGCAAATGCTGAAATGCTAAGAGAACCCGTCGTCCGATCTCGTTCAAACAAAAAATACAGCGTTCATTTAATTCTTCTTCAACTAACTGGTTAGTCAAAATTTCTTTCCGAATTTATTGAACCCCTTAAAATTCTCCAGGATGATCGAAATACACCTTCCGCGGCGCGCTGTTCTTTTGTCTTGTTCATCGATTTCTAATACACGTTGTTTACTTCATAGACTATAGATCCTAAATATTTATTCTTTTGTCCACAATTGTTTTGGAGTATTCCTAAGAATAATGAAATCATTACTATATATATATATATATATATATATATATATATATATATATAGAGAGAGAGAGAGAGAGAGAGAGAGAGATAGATAGTGATAAAATAATGAATGAATTATCCACTTTAATTTTGCTACCTCAGTTTTGGGTTCGATACGACGACACCACGCTTACTGGTTGCCACCGGGTTGCCCTCTGTACTGAAGTCTGAAATGATTTCCACTATTACGAAGAATTGCTTAAGATTTGGCACAACAATAATTTCATTTATTGAAATGACTTGAATTTTGTTTAACAGTATCAATGTGATTGATTGCATACAATTGCCAGCATCTAGTTAATAACGGTACCGAATTGTCTAGGCGTTGTTAAATGAGGCCACGTAGTTCATATCACCCTTGGCTATCACCCGCGCCGAAAATCCCTCTTTGCGCCGGTCGTCGCCGAAGTCATCTGCTTCCCTCTTGATGTTGGATTTTAATTCCTTACAAGAATTGTTCCACTAATGTTCCAAATTCTATGCTCCCTATTATACATAACACGGCGATGTCCCACTTAAATTAATCAGACAACCTTCACGCAGCTACCACCACGATGCCTCTCAACAAACATCCGTCACCTAGCAACCGCTTCGCACCGTCCAGAGTAAAGCGAGGTGTTTGTTTTCTTGTATTATTTTGTATATTACAATATATATATATATATATATATATATATATATATATATATATATATATAGAGAGAGAGAGAGAGAGAGAGAGAGAGAGAGAGAGAAACGTATAGGTGTAATTATTATTGTTATTATTGAATTGTTTATTTTAAAGGGTGACGATGAAAAGTAACAAAATAAGTATTTGTCGATTGATAAAACTGTGTATAATCGAAAATACTGTGTATAATTTAATGAGGGATTTCAACTACTATATTATTTTGAAGATTTTTTCATAATTCGTATGTAATTCCAAACAAACTTTCATTATAGAAAACATTGATACATCAGATAATTACGGGCTTATATTAGAATTTAATTATTGATTTTGCCCGCAGTGTGGAAGACTGTATCATACAAAGAAGTGTACAACCTTGGCTTTTCCCTGAGTTTATATTTAACTTAACTACTCTTAAGTAAAAAGTACAAGTCATGTTTAAAAATCATGAATGAAACTACAAAGAAGGTACGTATATGAAATAGTTATCTCTTTTCAGTGTTGGTATGCAAGACTATTTACATCTGACCAGTTTTTATTGTAGATAATACAAGGGAAGAAGAAAGAATTCTCTCTCAAGGAGAACGAAAGTGAAGAGGTTGAAGATGAAAATGGATTTGGTAAGTGAAAATTACATATCTAAACCGATAGAATAATTGTGGTCTTGTGACTTGTGCAAGTATTGATGTACAGATGTATAAATGTAGTAAGTATACACGGATAGATGGATGAATGTACTATATACGTGTTTGTTAAATGCATGTATGTTATAAGCTTGTATGTTATAAGCATGTATATGCGTATGTAGGCGTGTATGTTACATGTACACCCGGTATCACAGAATATGCATGATGTCCAGTGCGTCCACATGTGGCCTTTTGACAGCTTGGACAAGCACGCCTGGGCACTTGACCAATCCTGGAGTCCAGGCAAAGCGGCTTTTATCATTGGCTTTTGCGCCAAGATTCAGACACTTCCCCCTTCCTCCCCTTGAAGATTTTCCTCCTTGTTATCTCAAAGGGGCAGAGCAATTTTTGAGGTGATTGACGTCGGCGTCGCTGCTTCGCTATCGGGGAGGGTGGCAGTGAAAGGAAGGGAGGGGAGAGAGGGAGTAAGAGCAGGGAAGTTCACGCAAGCGAAACGGATTGGTGAGCGCGGGCAAGAGAGCCCCCCCCTCCCAATTGCACTGGACGCTGGCCCTGTGGACGCTGACGACCCACGCGCCAGCCGGTCATGGGAAAGAGCAGTGGCATTTTTTATCGAATTCATTATACATAAATAGCAAATGCGAATATAAATAGCAAATGTTAATTTTTTATTTCCGGAAATCTTCACTCAAGTTAAATATTTTATTAACTATTTTTGAATAACCACCTGTTAAAAGAAGAATAAATTAAATTAGAAGAAAAAATGAAGTCTTAAAATGTTACGATTCGATGTAATTTTCTTAAAACGAGCTATTAAGAAAGTAACAAAAACGTCTTTGAATAAACTTGAAAGATACTGAGTTTGTAGCTAAGAAATTTCAATGCCGAAAATTTCTAGTTAAAATGTTTAAATGGAACACAAGTGTTCTCGAAGGTACTATTTTCACAACTTATATTATGTTTTAGTGTGACCCCCATAAACAGTGTCTCGAGTATAATGTTCGATTGGAGGAGCTCCATCGCGATCCAAGAAACTCCGGGAAACTCACTTTACCACAGTTATCGATATTCATGTAAGGCGCCGTTTTATTCACACGAATGACACGGTCCTTGTTTTCTATTGTTTTGGGAAATAATTTTTGCCTTTGCAAGGTATGTGCGTGAGGAATATTTTCTGCCTAGAAAAGGAATCCCAATAAAATAATGTACACCAAACATCATAATTCGTTTCATTTTAGATAGACACCTACAACATCAGTGTTTTCATGAACTCGCAAGACTCCAAATCCGAACAATTGATCTATTTCCTTTATTATTTACACAAAATTCAACTTCGTAGTTTCTTAAAATAAACGAAAGGTGAATTGTGCTTAATCAACTTAACAATTACGTAGTGCAATATTATTGGCAAAATTGCCAGAAAAGATTGACAAATAAATAGATTGATTTTAAATCATGTGATGATTATGATTAGGGTTTAAAGGCGCATCAACCTGTCATTGGAGCTCGTGTCAATCAGTAAAATAATTTTTATTAATTATAATTTGAGTAAAAATATAGTAAAGTATGACTAATTATAAAATAAAATAACTGATCAAGAGAATGTTTCATGAACAATTGAAAATCAGTTCATAGAAGGCATTTTAAAAATCACCCTCATTTCTCGCGATGCCTTCTCCGAATACCGCTTAAATTATTGCAGTGTAATAGAGCATTCTATTCGGTAAGGCCTGTTCATTTCTCGCAAAAGCGGAGTGGATCACGCGATAAGATGTCCTTGTAAGAAGTGGCAGTGCCCGATCCGAAGGCGAATGAAAATTACCACCTCGCGCCTTGAGCCACGCATGACGACCAGGTTTTTATGGAGTTCTTGATCCTCGTGAGTTTGAAACAAGAATTCTGTCACCTTTTTTGCCATGCACGATGTAACTTATTAATGTTATTCTATTAATGTTACTGTATTTTTTTAAAAAATCATCTGTTAAAAAATCGGTGGTGCTTAGATATAGTACAAACTTCCTCGTACTATCTGTGAGTGTTATAATTGTAACTCACATAATATACTAATATTAAGGGGATAATATTAAATTGAAATTCTTTTACAAGGCTGTCACATAGATTGATATAAAAGTTCAAAAAGATCCAAAAAGATATCGGACTGTCATATTTATAACATTAAAAACTTTTATTTATTATTTATTTTTTTATGAAAGTTTTTAATGTTATAAATATGACTGTCCGAAATCTTTTTGGATCTTTTTGAACTTTTATAGGATAATATTAAAGTTAGAAATTTTCAGATTTCATGATTTTTCGGGAGAGATTCTGATCAATTCCACGATTTATTATAATTTTTAATTGATTTTAACGACGTGAACGCATTTATAAGGCAGTACTGCCAGTAAGCTTGAACTTCAGTGTACCTTTATTCGCCACAGTGTAAACAAAGTTTTGTTTCTGAGTACTATACATGTCGAGTTTTGTACCAAGAAAAGAGTATTTGCGGAAAATTTTATTGTACTACTTTATTTAGAAGAAATCTGCAGCTGAAGCACACAGAATTCATGTTGGGATTTACCGTGAACATGCTCTGTCCAAAGCGATGTGCAGAGATTGGTTTCGACGCTTCAAAAATAATGCTTTTGATCTTTGAGATAAAGAACACACTGGCGCACCGAAAACTTTAAAGACGAAGAGTTCGAGGCATTACTTAATGAAGACGCATGTCAAACGTTAGCTGACATCGCAAACCCATTTGAAAGCATTAGGAATGGTCCAGAAGCAAGGGCATTGGGTGCCGAATGAGTTTAAGTCGAGAGACGTCGAACGGCGTTACCTCACGTGTGAAATGCTGCTTCAACAGCAGAGAAGAAAAGGTTTTTTGCATCGTATCGTGACTGGCGATGAAAAGTGGATACAGTACAATAAACCTAAGGGTAAAAGATCGCGGGGTAAGATAGCCACGCATCGACATCTTGCGCAAAGCCAAATATCCATGATTTCAAGCTTCTCCTCTGCATTTGAGGGGGATCAGCTGGGTGCAATTTATTAGGAGCTTCTCAAACCAAACGAAACAATTACGGAATATCTCTATCGACTGCATTTGATGTGCTTGAGACGATCTCTAAAGAAAAAAACGACCACTTTCGAGCAGAAATACCACAAGGTGATTTCGTTACACGACAACTCTCGGGTACATGGTGCAAAACCATTGAAAACCCAGTTGAAAACATTTAAATAGGGAGCCCTGCCCCACCCCCTGAATTCACCAGACATCGCCCCTTCCATTCCGTTCAATGGCACATGGTTCTATTCCGTTCAATGTCACATGGTCTAGCGCAGCTGCGCTTCCATTCGTATGAAGATATCAAAAAACGGGTTGATTCTTGGATAGTCGCAAAAGACATCGTTTTTGCGATACGGATTTCTTCTGCTGTCAGAAAATTGGGCAAAAGTAGTGGCTAGTGATGGGCTGTACTTTGAGTGGTATATTGTATACACTCACTACACATACTATAAAAATAAAGCTTTATTTTACACAAAAAAACAACGATAACTTATTCAAGCACCTTATAATTTATTGAAAAAATGTCTGGTCAGTATTATTGGCAACGAAATTGTAGAGTTTGATTGAATTGGAAGTGATTGTTTAGATATTTTTGGGTTTAATAAACTAAATATAGCTGAATATTGCGCTACGAAAAGTAAAACGTTTCAAAATTTCATCTACAAGAAGTCTTCACAGACCCTATTTATTTGAACAGAGTACTGCAATCACTTTCATTAATCGTCAATCATGTAACATTGAGTTTCCAAAGTGAATATTGGCGTATATACTGATATATTTGTGTATATTACATTATATTATATCATATTACAGTATCAGTACAATATAACACTGCAACTGCATCCTGAGGGGCAGACGTTTGGCAGTATTTAATGTTCGAAGAGACTGGCAAATTTGAAACCCATTTTTGGAGATGTTGATATTACGAGGCATTCTAAACTAGTAAAAACGAGAAAGAACTAATTATCAGAAACAATTTCACAATTGTGAGTTTGAACTTGCAATTATCGTCGCACGAAGGTTGAAGATGTCTTGTGTAAAGCAGAAACCTTGCCTGTAACCTACTCTGTTGTCAGTGAACAGTGCATTAATTTATTTTTACTTTCATGTATACGTAATACGTATATACGGAATGATATACGTAGTACAAGATATATTACTTGTATGCTTGTCCATAGAAAGTTATATAATGCTATGAAAATTAGATTATGAAATTTCAACGGAAATGCACGTTTTGTGGGTCTTCTGTTATAAAAAAAGAGTTGCTTTTTCAAATGTTCGATAGTCAGTCCGCTTGTCTGTCTGTCTGTCAGTGAACAACACTAGTACCTAAACCATTCGTAGGTTGGGTATGATATTTATTAAAATGAACATTCCTTGATCGATCTGACCCAACTTGAGGTCCTACAATTTTTTTAAAAAAATATTTAAATTTCGAGGTGCTTCATTAAAAAACTTCTGGGCATTTTCAATATTTCTCAAAAATGGCCACACATTTTTGCTTTATAATTCTTCTAAGAATACAGTGAAATATTCTGATAATAATGGCATAGATCTATTTCCATGGTTATCTCTCAATTTTCGAAAATTATCAGATTGAATTCTTTCGGCGTGTACCTACAAAGTGGAATGGTTTTCTAGATGAAATTAGTACTTCACAAAGAGCACTTAATAACTATTATGTAATATTTTTGAAAATGTTCGTAGTTATCACGCAATTTTAACCGAAATGCGAGAAATATCAACAAGTTAAAAGAACACATTCTTCCCAAAAATATCCGAAATTTTTGGCTTAAACAATCAGTACGATAGTGCAAAATTTTCCGAAAAATGTGTCTTTAATGACATATTGATGCATTATTTTGGTTTTTCAAAAAGTATACAAATCTAATTTTCTGATACATTTCTTACATCGTTAATAATTACGTATATTACGAGAGATTTTATTACATTATGTCACACCCAAGGTTCGTTATCGAGCCACACGGTGGCGTCGATCGTCAACCACAGCGTCGAGCTCCGGCGGCGTGGGTGTGCGCCGAAGTCAACGAGGGCGGCCCGGGCCTAGCTCAGTCGGCCAACTTTGTCACCTGCTTAGAATCTAACTCGGATGGAAGGAGTCGTAAGGCGTTTGCTAACTACAGAAACAATTCAGTGGTTGGTAAAGCAAATAAAAAGATTTATTCCCGCCTAATAATAGGCCGGGGAAGTTACAGTGATTCAAAGAGTTAAGAAAGGCCCTACCTGATGAGCTCAGTTAGAAACGAAAGAAAAAATGAGATAAAACTTAAATCTAAAAAAAAGTAAAGAACGAGAATTACAATCAAATTCCTTTACAGGCCCCAACAAACTCTAGGCCATTCGCCTTCTGGCTGACAATAATGAGGAAACAAGTGCCTAAGCGCGGCACAGCAATGCACAATAGTTCTTTGGCGGTCGTTGACCGAAGTTTATGCCTGAATGGGGCGGCGTGTAGGCGGCCCTCGGCGGCGGCGGCGGGGGTCGCGGCGGCGTCGGCTTCTCTCCGTCTGGGTCGGCGGCTGAGATGGCCCTGCCAGGCCGAGAAACGTCCTTCCACAATAGCTACCAAAGGAGCGGCGGCGGCGACAGCGGCTGCGGCGGTGACGGCGGCGACGGCGACGGTCAGCTGGCCCGGATCGTGAATGATCGCGAATTCCGTTCACACAAATCAGCAGTTCTTACGGAAAGTTCTCTGGAGTTTTCACGGTCACGAATCTCGGAGAAAACTAGTCACCGGTCACTGCCCACGGCAGAGCTCAGAGTCCACGAACTAAGTCTCAAAATAATAATTCTCCCTCGAACGCGGCGCCGGAGCTATCACTTACTCCGCGGCGCTCGCCACCCAAGACAAGTCGAGTAAACGTAGTGTTCGAACGCGGCGCCGGAGCTGTTACTCGCTCCGCGGCGCTCGCCCCCCCCAGTTCAATCGAACAAGAAGAAGAGTGATCTTCTCCCCTACGCCGCTAGCGTGGAGGTGTCCTCGTTCCGCCACCCCGAAAATTCAAAAGTGCCCCAAAATCGCTCCCACCCCACGGAATTTTGCCCCTGATTGGCTAAGTGCTACTACGCCGTAATTTTGTCCTCGGCCAATCAGGTCCGGTGATTCTAGGAATTTTCCGTAGCCCTATCTCTGTCTGGAAAACGCTCTCCGTCTGACTTCGGAAGTAGATCAGTAAAGGGTACGCGGAATGTCCGTTGGGACCCCCGGAGAAAGCTGCGAAGGACGGCCTGGGTACTCAGTGCGCATGATACCCGGAACGGCGGGATCGGCACACGTCTCTAATCTCTTCTTCGGCGCCCGGGTGCGTGACGGGATGAGGGTCGACTCGCGGACGATGGCCATAAACTTTAGAGGGGCGCGTGCTGTCATCCCTTCCATTAGCGGAGGGGGCGCGCCGACCCGGCTGGCGGCTGCGGGAGGTGGACGCCTCGCATCGACAGTTATTTGTGAAATTTAAAAAATATTAAAAATAGCGTACCGCTACATTGGCCCTCCCCTCCGAATAGAGAAAAAAAATTGGGGCTTTGAAAAATTGAGATTTGGAAATGAGAATTTTTTTTTCTCGTCGTGATGAAATTTCAAAAAAATAACATGGCGATGCCTAACATTAAAATCATTCTACAGTAACTAAGAAAATCGCAACTACTACTAGATCTTAATTCTAATTAACCCTACAAAATTTAACAAAGAAGAACATGAACTGTACCGCGAGCCCAAGGTACTCCGAATCGTGTGCAGAGGTTGTCAGTGACTTCTACTCTTTAAACGGACGGAGGTTGAAAAAATTGAATTTTCCGGCTGGAAGGCCGTTTTCGTCCCGCAGGAGGCATACGTTCGGATGTGGAATGGCTTCGACGATAAATGGGCCGCTGAATAAAGGAAAGAATTTATGAAATAGGCCCGCAGGCTGGTCACTCACTCGTGGAGTTCTAACTAACACCTTGTCCCCTACATTAAATTGAAAAGGCCTTTTTACCAGTACTTCCCTTTTTCGGGCATTCTTGTTTAGATTTTCCAAGATGATTCTGCAACGGTTTTCATAATTTGGGACCGATTGTCCTGACAATCGTGCTAGCAGAGGGAAAGCATGCTTCGGTTTTCTCCCAAAGTGTGCCTCAAACGGAGTCATACCGATGGAGTCGTGTTCAATAATGTTTAGCCATTCATTCATGTTTTTTAGAAGCAAGGGCCACTCTTTGTGATTATTTGAGATGTATGCGCGGAATAGGCGCGAGATCTCCTTCATAACCCTCTCGCTCGGATTCGACTGAGGATGTCGGATTGATGAGAAAATGGCCGACACTCCTTCGTTTTCTAGTGTTTGTTTCCACAGCGTGCCGGTAAACTGAGACGCGTGGTCACTTAAAACTTTTTTGTAGGTTCCTGCTGTCTGAAAAAATTCGCGAATAAGCCGCTTCAGGCAATTTTGTGCGGTAGGCCGAGTAATGGGATAAAGTTGAGTAAATTTTGAGAATGAATCGATTACAACCAAGATGTGCTTGTACCCGTACCTTGCAGTGGGTAGCGGACCATACAAGTCGAGACAAGCAAGCTCATTTGGGGCCGAGGGAATAATATGTCTCATCGGGCCGTCATAATGCCGGTTTGGGAATTTAGTCTTTTGGCATGTGATACACTTGGAAACAGTAGCCCTAGTCTGCCTGGCCATGCCTTTCCAATATGCGAAAGTGAGCAGGACTTTTAAGGTTTTGCTTCCTCCGAAATGTCCGTGCTTCTGATGCAGGTGGATAATTAATTTGTCAGTAATACCGGCGGGAATCCAAATCCGGTATTCACTTGGCTGCTCCTTAGTTCTAAACATTACAAGGTTGTTTGAAACTTTGACCAAGTCGGGATTTTGGCTAAATTTTTCAAAAAGTGGGTCATTCTGATCTAGAGAGCCTTGTAAAAATAATTTGACCTTGCCAATTACGGCATCTTGTTCCTGAAGCATTCCTAAATTCCTGGGCTGCATCTCAGGGATGGGAGTGACATTGAGTTCAATGGCGTTCATGTAATACACAGTCTCATTCCGAATTTTGTGATTTGAGGAGTAAGGCAGTCGACTTAAGAAATCAGCAATGGGGTTATTAATTCCTGAACAATGGCGAATTTCAAAATCAAATTGCTGCAGCCAAAGAACCCATCGCAATAATCGAGCATTCGTGCAGTGACAGCGCTTTAAAAAGATGAGAGCCTTGTGATCCGTAACAATGTAGAATTTTCTCCCTGCTAAGTACCCGAGCATTTTTTGGAGAGCCCAAATTATTGAAAGCGCTTCTTTCTCAGTAACTGAAAACTGGTATTCATTTGGCCTCAGTACACGACTAGCTACGGCAACAATTTTAGTTTCTGACTCATCATCACCTGTTTGCGACAGCACGCATCCTATTCCTACGTTTGAACTGTCGGTCTGAAGGAAAAAAGGCTTAGAAAACTGGGGATGGTTTACCATGATAGCATTGCGAAAAGCCGCTTTTATCTTATTGAAAGCCTCCTCATGTTCAGCGGTCCAAAGCCATTTCGTTCCCTTTCTTAGTAAATTGATTAAGGGGGCCGTAAGGATTCCGTAGCCCGGGATGAATCTTGATTGGTACACGCACATTCCCAAGAAACCTTTTAATTGTTTGGGATTTTGTGGGCGCGAGATTTCGTCGATCGCCTGAACCTTCTCTGGATCGATTCGCACACCGTCGGTGTTTACCAGATAGCCTAAAAATGAAATTTCTGTAGTGCAGAACTGCGACTTGTTCAAATTTAACTTCATGTGATTTTTAGACAGGCAATCAAGCAGTTGCTCTAGATGATCTAAATGCTCCTGGAAATTTTGAGAAGACACTACGATGTCGTCGACGTAAGGCGTCACAAATTGCTTGATGTCGTCGCCTAGCTTCTCATCCAGACAACGAATGAACGCAGCGCCGCTGTTCTTTAAGCCGAAAGGCATCCGTTTCCAGACGTAGGTTAAGCCGTTGTATAAGAATCCCGTGAACTTCCTATCGTCGGGGTGGATGGAAATCTGCCAATAAGAACTCGAAAAATCTAAGGCCGAAAAATTTTTAGTTTTGTTGAATTTCCAAAGAATTTCGTCTATGTTTTGAGGTGCCTCGTTTTCTGGGACTGTAACTTCGTTGATTCGTCGTGCATCTAAACAAATTCTAACTTTCCCGTCTTTCTTCTTGACAACAACAATCGGGTTTAAGTAGGCCGTGACTGACCTCTCAATAATGCCTTCACTAATCATGTTTTTGATCGTTTCATCGACTTCCCCCCTAATGGACTGCGGAATAGGGTAATTTTTCACTTTAAAGGGTGAGTCATCGGTGACCTGGATCCGAAAGCAAAAGTCTTTTATTGGATGCACGGGACGATCGAAAACGTTGCCGTATTTGCAGAGCAATTGCTGCAGCTGATGGCGCTCGTGGTCATTTAGTGAATCATTTCCTAGCAAGCACTTGTTAATGACTCCACTCACGTCATCCCCCGAATCCCCAAACCCACATGAAATGCTAATGTCCGGTCTGTCCTCGTCATCTTGTATCTCAATTTCCCTACCCTCACCGAAACTCACAATATTCCTGGAAAAATCCACTATCCCGTTATTTTCCCGCAAGAAATCTACCCCTAGAATAACATCATAATTCAAGTCTTCTATGACTAAACATGGCACGTCGAATGAAACTTCCCGAAAATTTAGTGAGATTAAGGCCTGCATGAAAATCGGCTTACTTTTCTTCTTCCCGATTCCTACAACGAAGCATTTACCCGTAGGCAAAGTTGGCACTGGAATGCGTTCACTTATTAGTTGCGAGTAAAATTTCTTTGAAATTGCGCTAACCTCACTGCCGGTATCTACTAGAGCGCGTACATTAAAATTTCCTGTGAGAAACTCGATTACTGGGCACTTCCGTGCGAGTTCCTTCACAATTACTGCATTTCTGCGCATAGCTGGAGCATAACGGCTCTTAAACTCTCTCTCTCTCTCTCTCTCTCTCTCTCTCTCTCTCTATATATATATATATATATATATATATATATATATATATATATATAGTCACGCCCCGTACGCAGTCCCCGGCGGCGTGGGAGCGCCGGAAATCCGTGAGGGCGGCCCGGGCCTAGCTCAGTCGGTCAATTTTGTTACCTTTCTGAAAATAAGCGGTGATGGAAGGAACTGCAAGGTGCAATACAATGACAATAACAATTTGGGTGACTGATAAACACAATAGAAGGTTTATTTCCGCCTAATGATAGGCCGGAGAAGTTACACAATGAATTTTAGAAGAAATGCCCTACCTAGTGAGCTCTGATTAGGAACAAAAGAAACTTAAATCTAAGAGAAAAGCAAAACTAAATTCACAATGCAATTATTCTACTGATTACACAAAGGAAATGATCATTCGCCCTCTGAACTGGCGATTACGTGCCTCAGCGTGGCACCGCAACTCACAAAAAAAAGTCTTTGTACGGTCGTTGACCAAATACAATGCCTGATGATGATGATGGTGCTGAACAGGCGTCAAATGGCACCGGTGGCAGCTGGTCGCGGCGGCGGTGGCGTGTCGGCCTCTCAAAGCCGAAGGGGCGCTCGTCGGCACAGCGGCGGCGTGGTGGGCTGCGGCGGCGGCAGTTTCGTTGGCCCGAATCACGAGCAATCGCGTATCTCACGCACAAAGTCACACGGCGCGATCTGAGAGTTCCAATAAGTTCTATGCGAGCACAAATCTCGGAGAGTATCGGTCTAATTGCCAGTGGTGGCAGAGTTCAAAATTTGATACTCGGAAAGAGTTTCTCCCGGCTATCGAGATTAAACAAGACAGAATTGGATTGCACGGGGCAATCCCAAATCGCTCCCCAGAGCACGCGATGCCGGAGGTACCTCGACCTCTCTCCTCAGCTCTCGCCACCCAAGTCCCTCATACCCTCACTTTGTGTGTTTTTCCACTCTTCCCCCCCCCAAATTTTCGCAGATATTTCGAAATCATCCCTTCCCCACAGAATTCTACCCCTGATTGGTTGAGTGTGATGGCGTCTTAACTATTTTTTTAGCCAACCAGCTCCGGCGATTCTGGGAATTTTCCTTACTTTGTCTCATTCCAAAAGCCCTCTTCGTCTATCGAAGAAAGTAGGTCAAGAAGGGTGTGAGACATGATCGTTGTACCCCCGAAGGTTGCAGTGAATTACAACTTTGAGCTTCCCAGCGCGAGTGACAGCCAAAAAAAACCGTGACGGGCACGCGCCGCGAACCTATTCAAATAGTTCTGGGGCGCCTGAGATCCCGAACAAAAGGTCTCCCTCGTCCCGTGGTGCCATAAAACATTCGTGGAGGGCGCGCGTCGCGCGCTCGCGGGCGGGCAACGGGGCACGGTCGGTTCTCTCCACGCACTAGCCTTCTGCATCGGCATTTTATTTATGAAAATAATTCGCAGAAGAACTAGCGTACCGCTACAATATATATATATATATATATATATATATATATATATATATATATATATATATATATCGAGAGAGAGAGAGAGAGAGGGAGTTTTAAAGGACGTACTTCACTGACAACATCCTTATGACATAAAATAAAACTTGAATCCGTAATTTTATTTTGGGAGTAGTTTGGGTGAAACAATTAATGCAACACCCTCAAAAATCTTTCCTTTTTTTCAATTTTCCGTGATCGACTACAGTGAATTGCTATTTATTGAATGTTTAGAGTTTTAGGACGTGTTATCCACAATGTAAGTGTACCGTATGATATATCTTGGAAGGTGACAATGTTCCGCCCCTGCTGGAACTACAGTTTCAACGCCCACCTACATTTCGACTTGCCAGTATTCCCCATCCAGGAATCTTCCCACTGTAGCAACGCCTACAGTCGAGACGAGATCTAAGCTCCTGAATGGTCTCCTGTTATGTGTGGTAGAGTTGTGCATGTATGTAAGTTTGTGTTTATATTGAAGTAGGGGGAGGGGCAAGAATGAGGAAAGAATGAGAAGGGGCATAAATCAGAGAAACCAGGAAAAACTACCTATCACAACAGCCAACAGCTGGAATTAAAGTTCAAGCAATAACTAATTTCGACCTAGATCTGTAATTAGAATCGGTTAGCCGCCACAATTGGGATTAGAACCCTGCGACTTCCCGGTCAGCGAAGCAACACAGACAAAAAATGATGAGCCTGAAGTATTGCAACCGGTGCAAAATGCAGGTAAAACAATAACTCTCATTTTCATTATACATTTTGAAATTTTCAACATTACTATTATTCAAACATGGCAATTAGTACTATTATTCATTATTTTTCTTTTTCCTTGGAATTCGATAGGCTCCCCAAATATAAATTTAAAAAAGGAATTTAGTTACACATCTCCGTGGAAATCAATGAAATCAATTCAAACACCTGTAATTCCTTGCGCAACTTTGCATTGCAATGCAAAACTTTGCATTGCCAGTAGGAGTATAGGAAGTCGCGCAATCCGCGAAATTTCGCATTTTCCGACAAGGTGCGTCGATTCACGTACACGATGTCAGCAAGGTTAGTTGTCCACGCGAGCTGCAGCATGGCGTTTACCAAGTTCTAATTGCACTGTTTTTTCAAAAAATACTTCTCGAATACTAACAATATTTATATTATTGCATACTTCCATTTAAGAAAACAAAGTTGTGTCAATATCTCAGAAATTACATACGGTACTAACAAAAAAACGAAATATGTTCTTTGCCCCAACATCAGCAATAACATGGCTCAAATATCATGTCGATAGCACCAATCATTTTCAAAATGTTTTCTGTGGCTAACTTAGGTGATCCACCCTGTTTATTCAAAATATAATTCTGTCTAAATAGTCAAGCGCACGTTGTGAATTTTCGCTTTGATTTAGATTTTCCTATGCAATCAGAAACGTTACAGATTGATATTATATTACAATGTTCAACTTAATTACGTAGTACGGATTGAGATTGGCAACGTATTTCTACATATGTCTGCACATAATTCTGTCCGCGACCTCAAAGAGGCGGGAGGAGATAGGAAATATAATTAAGAGTGATCATTCATCGTGTTGAAAGCTGAGAGACAATTCCGTGTGTAAGACATGTAAGACATGACACAACCACAAAATACGTAAATTTTGTGTCACAAATAGGAGTCGCATTGCAAAAGGTTTTGCATAATAAACAGTAAAAATATGTATAGAATCTTCCAGTCGTTTTGACACATTTTTCAGACATTATTTCTCTACCTGTGATGTTTGACTTATGGTTATGACTTTTGAGTTTTTCTTCCTCAAAAACTTAGCTTAGCCGAAACAGATATTTAAGCGAGCCGCTAACGTTGCCGCCAGTTAAATCGAGTTGTAACTTAATGCTGATCGAGATGTAACTTAGTGAATTCGAATCGCATCCGGGAAATTTTATTTCTTTCCATATTAGTAATAATAAAGAGTAAGATTCAAGCAAGGGACAAATTTCAGGCAGAAAACTTGACAAATTTTTTAGGCGCAGAGCGACTCTTTAATTACAAAGAAAACTAATGGTGCTACAGAATGGCACACACTTTTCCTTATTACCTTTCTATTTCCTTGAGTCTTCGCTAGCTATTCGGAATTGCCACGTACTCTTTCTTGCCACCTGCCATCTATCACCGCCAAAAGAACATTTTTTTTGTCATTTTCTTAATTTTTCGGTTTCCTATTGGTAGAACTGAAAAATTAATTTTAGAATATTAAAGAACACAAAAACCTAGCCATAAATGGCAATTTTCTTTTAAAATGCCATTGCGGTTTTAAAGAAAATTGTGTTTTTACGCTACCAAATATACGAAATTTGAAGCTCATTTTCACAGAAAATGTTTGAGTTCTCAAAATACTTTATTTGAAGTTATTTGAAGTAGTTACACTCACAAATATAATAATCTTTCCAAATTTATGGCAATGGCCATATTAAAAATGTGAGAGCTCTTTCAAAAAAATACATTTATATAATTTTTAAAAAAACAAAAAAAATCAAAATAAACTTTACGTCATATTAAAGAGTGTAATTAGCACTATCCGGGTACAAAAGTTTCAAGAAAAAATTGCAGCCATATATCAGAGAAAAGCGTTTGAGCGTTTCTGAAAATGCGGAATTTTAAGCTACTTTTTACAGAGAACGGTTGTTTTCGAGAAACTTTACTTGATATTATTTAAAGCACTTAAGCTTGTTAATATAATAAAATATACAAATTGCCACTAATGTAAATATTAACGACGTGAGAAACAAGTCAAAAAATTACATTTTTGCATTTTTTTCAAAAAACTATAAAATAGAGCGATATGGAGTTTATGTCATCTCCTAGGGTACATTTAGCTCTATCCCTACCAAAAGTTTAAAGAAAAAATGTGGAGCCCGTTTTTGAGAAAATCATATTTTTAATTTTTTAAAATTGCACATATTGCACGCAGTATTGCACGAAAAGTACAATTTTTTCCAAAAAAGTGATCATGACCTTAAGGAAAGAACTCGCTATGGTGAACAAATTTTATTTGAAGGAAAAATGTCTATGTTCAATTTTGTATTTGGAGAAAGACGCCGAATAAAATTCAAACTTTTGCAATTTTTGAAAATTCAGAGTTATCCGTGAAAATCGGACCTATGCCATCTTAATAAGTGTATTTTACTCTATTCTTATAAGAAATTTAAAGAAAAAATTTGGAGCCGTTTTTGAAAGTTTTGTAAATGTCCCGGTGGCTTCATGTAAAGTACCCCCAAATTTTACAGAATCTTTTTCAAAATCTCAGAGCTTCGACTAGAATTAGATTGAGCGGGGAATATCCATTTTGGTAGAAATCGTGTGTGTGATTTAGGCGCTAGCAGTGTTCACAGACGGACACGACTCTTAATTTAGCAACTGGTTTTATCGACTTTTTCGTTTTCACGGCTCGGCAATTAATTTTTTCGCGCAGCATTACATAACTTTCCCTATACTACATATATCACTCCGTGTATACGTACGTATACGGGAAAGTAAAAATGGTTTCTTCTCGCAAAGAAGGGAATGTTTGGAGGATTATCAACGTTGTTATTTGGAATTGTGTTTGATTTCTCATAATAATAATAATATTAAAAAAAACAACTGGCGAGGTTTTACCATATTCGATCGCGCGTTCCTCCGTTCTCAAGTCTCTCGCCTAAGCCGTTAGCCTAAGACGTATTTGCTTTTTGCAACGGGTTTATTTATGGGACGAATTGTATCTGAAAATTTATTGAACTTTTACATTCGAGCCATTTAAAATATTAAATAAATTACCCCTACGTGACAATAAGTATGCAGTTCAATTTGCGAGACTCTATAGGATAATACAGTCTACTTATACATACTTCAGTTCAGCGTTATATTATAATTCTCGCTGGCAGTCGCTTGGCTCTCACACTCGCTGGGCAAGGTGAGATGAGGAGAGGTGATAAGAACTAAAACTCTCTGACGAGTTTCGACACTCAAAACTTAAGAATTCACTTGCAGTAAGAAATAACTAGAAATCTATGAAATACTTATCGACTTCAAGAAAAAAAACACCTACAGTCACTCAATTTATTCTCCAACCCTCCAACCGTTTACCCTTTATAATCTAATAAAAATAACTCTTATTTTCTCGTATTATTGGTAATGGACAAATAATACATTACATTTTCCCCCTAATAGCACTTCATCCTTCTCTTAAAACTCTTAACGAGACGACGAACGAGAGACTGTAGAAAATCATACCTTAAATTATTGAAAATCGAAAAGTTTTCGTTGAAATGCCTGATATTTAAAAAAAATTGAAGAAATTCAATTTTTTCGTTGTCTTCATACAACTACAATTATAAATATTTTTTTAAAGAATGAAATCTGTTCATCATAGTGAATTCATAATTCTTGGAAATCATCTCATTGTTGGCGGCCGTAGTTATTGCATGATGTAAATATTATCCTTAGGACAGAAAATACTATATTGAAGGAAGGTAATACATTTAACTTAGAACTAACAAACACACTTCTTTACTTTACGAAGTTTTTATCACTTATGGTTTTCAGTGCTTTTCTACATAAAAATAAGAATAAAAAACGTTTCGCGCCATTTCTGAGAAAGCAAGTATTTAAAATTTATATTGCCCGTTAAATGCAAAATTACTGAAAAAATATTCATTTTTTCAAAAAAGTAAACATGACTTTCTTTGAAGATCTGTTTAACAGATTTTACCAAGAAAATCACTTATGTTCATAATTATACTTGTAGAAATACAATGAAAAAAATTGAATTTCTCCAATTTTTGAAAAATGAAGAATTTTATCGAAAATGTGATCTGCATCATTCTCTTAAGCGACCTTTACGCTACCCGAAGTCAAAATTTAATCAACAATTTGTTGCCATTTTTTGAAAATTTTTAAAATGTTCCAGGTGCCAGGCTCCAGGTTCCATATAAAGTACTTACCAAAATTGAAATATCGGTTACAAATTCAAGGCACCGCGACAACATCCAGCTAGAATGGGGAATATCAATTTTGGAGAAAGTCAGCTGAAGGTACAAGCGTTGTGTACAGACGGACAGACAGGCATTTTGACGTCAATCAATTTTTGGGTATCAAGTATCCACAAAACATGGATTCTGACGACATGTGTTAGATAATTTTTTTCTAGATTTAGCAACGCTCTGGATTTATCTTTTTCTTCTTTACCAGGGTACGGCAATTACTAGTTTTTCTGTCGAAAAGTCCCTTATTCCCCCCCCCCCCCCGATTATGATACTTTCTCTACACTGCGTTAGCAGTACCGATAGCGTAAGAGAAATGACATTTTTTTCAATTTCTGTGAACGAATACAGCAAATTGCAATTAATTGAATGATTGATTAATGTTTTAAGGAGCGTTAACTAAAATATTAATTAGTGCCATAAGTGCCATAAGGTCCACGATATATCCACGAGAGGGGGCGGTGTTCTGCCTCTTGCGCAGCCGAAGATCGACGCCCACCTACACTTCGACATGCAGAGATTCCGTATACACGTATCTCCCCTACCATAGCAACACCCCCAGTCGTGACAAGATCTAAGCCTCCGACGGGTCTCTCGTCATGTGTGGTAGAGTTGTGCATGTAAGTTTGTGTGTGTGTGTGTGGCAAGAAAGAAAAAGGAAAGATCGCATATGGTCCATGGTCCTTTTGTTAAGGTAATGCTCATTTATCGAATTCATTCTGAATAAAAAATATTGTTGGCACACCCTCGTATTCCATAAACTTGTTTTCTCAAATAGGAGTTGCAATAGGAGGAGAAAAGTTTTGCATAATAAACATTAAAAAAATGTGTAGTACCTTCCTGTCGTTTGGACACATTGCTCAGTCATTATTTATCTGTTGGTGATTTTTGGCCGAGTTAGTCTTCTTCAAAAAGCTAATTTTGTAGAAGCACGTTGGTAGACGAACAACTGACGTCGTATCCCGTAAGAGCGAGTTGTAAATAAGCGAGTTCCAAGCGTATCGTTTGAAAAAATTCTGTTTCTATTTTTCTTTATATAGTATTATTAATACAAAAATTTAAGATTCAAGGAGAGAAGAGATTTCATCCAAAGAATTTGACAAAATTCATAGACGCAGAGAGACACGAAGAAATAACAAAGGAAGTGATATTGAGTTCGGAAAGTAAACGAACGTAACTGTATAAAACCAAAAGTGACCTATGAAAAAATGTGGGTAAGTGATTAATCTTGTGAACGAACAGTTAACGAACATCCGTAAAAACATCCGTAGTGATGTGATAAAACTGTTTCTTCTCGCAAAAGAAGAGAATGTTTACAATGTTCTCGGCATGGTTATTTGGAATTTATTTTCATTTTTCCTCACGTAAAAAACTGCTAGAGTTTTGCCGGATTTGAACACGCAATCCCCCATTCTCCAGTCTCGAGTCTAAGCTATTGCGCTACTAACACAGACGTACGCGTTTCCGCAAACTGATGCAGTTAAGAATCATGCAAATATGTGTCTTCTTATTCATTGCTTTCCCCTATTTCTGTAACTAAAAATATTAAATAAACTACCTCTGTGTGACAATTAGAATGCAGAGCAGTTAACGCAATTCTATGAAACAGGTAATTCTACTTATACGTGTATCGGTTCAGCGTAGTGGAAATGGCTAGCAGTGCTTCATATCTACCGCTGCACTCAAGCCTTATCACCTTTCGCCTCTATCCAAGGTGAGATTGGCAGACGTGATAAGGTTGAAGAAGTGTAGCAGACGAGTTTCGACAGTGTCCGATATTCAGGAAAGAATTCAGAAGTGAATTCATTTGCAGCAAGTTCGACTTAAAGAAAAAACACCGGTTAAAGTAGGGTGTACGGTACACCCTAGTGAAGCGATGCGGCGGGAGGGGGGGAGGGGGGAGGGGGAAGGGGGGAGGGGGGAGGGGGAAGGGGGGGAGGGGAGGGGTGGGAGGGGTGGGGATGGGCGGAGGGGAAGGGGGAGGGGGCAGAGGAGGAGGCGGAACTGGGGAGTCTCATTACGCACTCAAATTACGCTAAGCGCTGTGATAAAAATGAATAAAACTTACCGAAAGGCGGGTTTCACGGTTCGTAGAGTTTGGAGGCGCCCTCAAGGAACGACAAAAACCTCTCAGTTGGGTTTTTGCCCCCTTGAAGGCGTCTCCAAACGTATTCGGCCAGGTAGCTGTCGAACTGGCCAGCTGCGCGGCGCCGAGGCAGACTCCGCTTCATTGCGCTCCACGTCCCTTCTATATGATTCGTGTGCGCACCAGTTTCAGGGTCTCTAAAACACACAGAGTGGTTGACAGCGAAATGCTGAAAACCTTCGTCTTCTAAGCAGTTATAAGACTTCCAACAGTCCGAGAACACGATGGATCCCGGCTTGATGAAAGACTTAATAACGCCCAGAAGCTCCTCTCTGCTGCGTGTTTTAACGACCTTGAAAAAGGCGCGTTTCGTCTTTCGTTCAACTCCCCCAAACACCCATTTTCCAACCACTCTCTTGCCACGATGGTACTTTCGGCGACCAAACTTACTCTCATCTATTTCCACTTCCACACCTGCGCCTCCGATGGGTTCACTCTCTCTATCAGCCGCACTGACGCACACCTCACGACAAAAACTCATCCAGTCGGTCACGGTTCCCTTGCTTACATCCAGTTCATTCATGATAAATTCACACGGTACTTTCATGACCCACAGAAAGGTCATTACTAGTACCTGAGTCATACTCAACCTGCTTCTCGCGAACCATGACCCCTTCCGCACTGAACACTTTCGCACATGAGGATTGGCCCCTTTCTTCCTGCACATCCACTCGAAACCATCACTCAAATCCTTTCGCTTGGCCAACCTCATAGGACACTTACACACAGGACACGAAAATCCTGTAGCAATCAACCCACGTTCTTGCGCCCGTTCAATAACTGCCAAACACCCCCTTCGGCGCAACGCGTAAAAAAACGCCACATTTATTCTCACCATCGTAGCACAAACACTCGTCACTCAAAAACACAAATCACAAAGAATTTGAGGAACGCAAGAAACGTAACTGTACGACAGCAACGCAGCTAACCACTTCAACAGCTACCCCGACACAGAAACTCCGCCAAGATTGACCACAGGTCATTGAAATTCCAACACAAATGAAACTCCGCCAAGATACGAGGTGAAGTTGCCTCCCCTAACTTTTGACGTCACGTCAGTGACCAATTACGAACTGTTAAAATTTTTTCAGTAGTGAAGTTTTTACAATTTATTTAAATCGCCCACGCCGAAGGCGTGGGCGGTTTCGCCGGCGAGGCTGCCGCGCGCGCGCGCGCGCGGCAGCCTCGCCGGCGAAACCGCCCACACTTTGCTTTTTATAAGTATGTAATAAGTTATGCGTATTGCTCCCCACCCCTCCCCACCGAAAGGTTCCCCTCATAATCCCCCAAATACCCCTCGCCCCCTCCACCGTGGCTTCCCCCCTCGCCGGAGCGGCGCGAAGGGCCGGTTTGAACGACTTCCTTAGGGGGCACCGTACACTAGACTTCAGCCAAAACACCTATCATCACGCAGTTAATAAACCTGCACACATTCAAATAAAAAGTTTCTTAGTTTTTCGTTTTTTTGGGTGATGGTTACATAATATATTACAAATTTTACACTATTAACAATTCATCCTTATCTTAAAATTCGTAATCAAACAATGACCGAGAGATTCGAAAAAATATATATTACTTAAATTTTTGAAATCAAAAATTTTTTAATAAAAATCTCACGTTAATAATTAATTTTGAAATATTGTGCTCCACACGTGGAAACATTTTCATAAAAAGAGACTATGACTTGGCCAAGACTTGTACTCGAGCCCTCTGGCTCTCGAAGCAAACACCCTACCAACTGGGCTACAAGACTCTTCCCGAAGACACTACACTATTTTGTACATTAGAATGTTGGTGACACCAGAATATTCTCTCGATAAATTGCAAATGCTATTCGTGTTTTTAAAATAAACTTGTATATTAAATTTATTTCAAAATTCAATTTTAAAAACCAGATTGCATTAAGAAATAAATCTCTAACTCGTGAATTGAAGAGATTCGGGTTCGAAGTGTATTTCATTGTCACCATTTAACTCAAAATTATGGGAAAACTACTAACGTTTGAAGAAACTAATACAAAAGACCTAATATTGAAGATTAGATTGCATGAAGAAATCTTAATGTGTAATAGTGTAGTTGTGGGAGGATATCGAAAATTTTGAACCTTTTCAGTGGTCGAAATCCCAAAGGTTTTATTGAAAATCGGACCTATGCCATATCGCGACCTTAAAGTAAAAAGGTTCTATCTAACATTTTTTCCAAAAATGACTTTATGTTATATTTGTAATGGTAGCGATGAGATTTACATAACCTTTAAGTTACATTGATCTAAGAAGCTTAGTTTCTGAGATACAGATAAGGCAAAATAGTTCTATCTGCAAAATATATCTTCACGTTCGGGAAAAAACGTTCTATCTGCTTCATCGCACAAACCAATCTGTTTACATGTATGTGGACATTATCTTGTTGGCTGCTCAAAGTGTCCAGGTATTGTAAGATCTTTTGAGAAGCAGATTTAATTGCAATGTTGTATGAAAGTGAAATTGAAGGTGCTGTTTTTTAGCATTCTTGTTCTGAATACGATCCTAATGCGGCAAGCAGTACTGAAGAAGAGGAGACACCGAGGCAAAACTGCGTAAGCGGCAAGCTTTTATAAATACGGAACTATTTATTCTTTATCGGGTTTAATTGTCAGAATTTATAATAGTTCGGCAAAATTGGGCATTTGGATATTCCTTACGACGCCTGAGTGAATGTCTTGCTAAATCAACGAATGTATAGGTTAAGCGACACAAACTATTTGTACTCCACTTCACATGTTGATATAATATTATAAAATTGGTTACCTGTAAATCCTGTTTACAACCCGGATTATTACGATTTTACTTCTTTTCGGTTAATACGTAAGTGTACCCCTCGTTAGGAACGCATGTATCTAGTAGACCGAATCCGTTTTAAGAACTCAATATCTCCCTGTATTGTGGTTGTAAGTTTTCGCAATCTGGTGGCATCGTGTAATAAGAAGGATTGTGTTATGGTGGCGCGCGGCGAATTGAATCGCGCGCCGCACCGCCAGCACTCGGCGACAGCGCGGGGAGCAACGGACCGTAGCGAGACCGGGCGAAAGGTGAAGAGGCAGCCAGCTAGCGAAGCCCCGGAATGGATGCGAGGCTATGCCGCCAGGGGGAATAAAAGCGGGCCCCGCCGCCGAGCAGACAGACAGTGTTATAGCGAAGTTCGGAGTGTAAAGTGATATAGTTGTGGACAAGGCGATATTTTTAGACCCGGCAATTGTGTGTTTGGACTCTCTTCTTGTTAATTGGCGAAACGGCTTTGTACTTGGACATCTATTGGTAAACGGTAACCTGGCTATGTTATTTGGTATTATTCTGTGGTTACCGGTTTGTTAAAGTTTGCCTTGCTGCATTTGTTGAATAAAAACTTGGTTTACGAAACTTCTGTGTTTTCCTGTATACAACAGGTTGGAAAAAAGTGCAAGGGTCGAAGAAACATCAAGCTGGCTTAGAACATTTAAATTACAGAGCCAAGGTCATCAAGCTTAACAATTTAAGAAAACTACAAATTATGGAAATTTTTGTCGTCACAACTGTACTCTAAATGTCACTCCAGAAGAGCACGAGAGTTATTTATTTCGTTTTACAAATTGGAAACTCATTCCGAAAAGGTCAGCTACATACTGAGGAGATCAGATCCATTCCAGAAAAAAAGAAATCCAACAGAAAATATTCTTTATCTTCGAAAAAAGAATACATTCGTTTACAAGTTTTATGTTTCAAATAAAGAAATTATTGTGTGTAAGACGTTCTACCTCAACACACTTTCTATAAGCCAGAGGATGATAAATAATGCACATTTACACAAAGATAAAATAACAGGAACACCAAAATTGGACGTGATCTAGGCTGTCCGGGTGACGCCGCGTCGAAGGCTGCGGCACCTGAGCCTTCGACGCGGCGTCACCCGGACAGCCTAGATCATGACTCTGGCCGCGGAAGCCTTCGATACCACCAAAATTGGACGATCGAGGTAGCAAAACTAAGGATAAAATACCAAAAGACGTGAACGACAGAGTGAGGGCACACATTAAATCTTTCCCTAAAACAGAGAGTCACTATTGTAGACCTAGTACTACTAAGGAGAGCCTCGCCACCAACTTAAATATCACGAAAACGTACCTCTATAAGGAATGTTGTGTAAACGAAAGATGACAATTTGTAAAATTATCTATATATCGGAATATTCTTAATGAAGAATTGAATTTGGATTTCTTTCAGCCAAAAGCGGACAGATGCGAATACAGAATTAATGACTTGAAAAATAATATTTCTAAAGATTTAAAATTAAAATATCCTGAAAACGCAGATAACAAGGAAAACAGGAGAAAGGAAAGAGAGGAAGATCATAGGATCAAAGATGAACATACAATTGTAACGTCTTTTCATTTAGAAAATGTGATAGGAATTCCGAGAGCAAACAATTATTTTCTTCTATAGGAGAAAATTAAATTTATTTAACATGACAGTTCATTTTTTCCCAACCAATGATGTATATTGCGCAATTTGGACAGAAATTGACACAGGTCATTCTGGAAATGACATTGCAAATACCGTTTCCCAAATTTTGAAAAAAATAATTCAAAACTCACCTAAGGTAAAACATATTATAATGTGGAGTGACAGCTGTGTATCCCAAAACAATAATCAGATGTCTCTGACAATGAAGGACTTTCTAAAAAAAAACACCCACAAATCGATGACATAGTTTTGAAATACTCTACTGCTGGTCACTTGTGTATTCAGGAAGTACACAATGTTCATTATCAGATAAAGAAAGCTCTGAGAGCTAGTGAATTCTGGTCACCGATTTCTTTCATGCGGATACATTTGGCAGTAAATAGAAAAAAGGCTCTTAATATTATTCAAATGAAAACAATGCATTTCCATAAAAGCAGCAAACATCTTCAGTTTAATAAATAATGTCCGAAATTTCGCGATTAAAATTCACTCACAGACAAGGTGAAGTAGAGTATAAAATTAAACGTTCTGATTCACAATTTTCCACCGTAAATGTGCGACCATACATTTCTACAAGATGGGTGGCGAAAAGTTCTTCTCCCATCTATTCGCCTGTGCAAACGTACGTGGCGAAAAAGAAGTTTTTAAAGAAGGAAAGTGTAGCCGATTTAGCATAAATTTACTTAGGGCTGCAAGAAAAGGGAGCTGGCAAGAGTGTGAAGCTGGCAGAAGTCCGAATAGATAACACAGGCCAAATTGATTGTCAGGATTGATTTCCTGACTTTCTACACAACCAGTCGAAATAATTTTCTCCTTTGCCTTGAAGTAAAATCAGACATTGAGAGTGACCTTAACTGCCAACGGACCTCTTTGAGATATTGTTCGTTCTCCTGGCCGTCGGCGCCGCTCCTGCCAAATTTTATTAGTAGCAGTTCCGTTCTCGAATCAGAAAGTTCTAAAAGAATTCTGTATTTTTGTTTGGTTAGTGAAAGGTTGGTTTTCTCTTTGCGTTGATTTTTTATTCCACATCGAACACAATAATTGAAGCAGTTCCCGGGATAATTCGGTTTGAAATATTCGCAGGGAAAATCCCTGAGAAGTGGTGAGAAAAAGGTGATATTGATGTGTTTGAATAATTAGCGGCTAAAAATCAGTCAATGACTTTGTGGCAGGTAGAAGAAACGACTCCTGAATTGCAGGTGTCGGTGTCAGAAGTGTTTAAAAACTGTGTAGTGAATTAAGTAATTGGAAAGGTAACTTCTTCTCGTAAGAAGAGATGAAGAGGCAAACAGGAGGAGGGCGAGTACGATGAATTTGTTAATCTGCCATTCGTATTCCTGTGTACATTTTTTCGTAGAAAGGAATTTCCAAAATAAAATAAAATTTTTGATGTAGTTAATGAAGGCTCGGGACTGCCAAATGCTAAAAGAACGTTACTGTATGTTCTATTGAAATTCGTGCTTTGGACAGGATTTCACTGCTACCTTGCAAGAACAGACGTAAGTGTAAGTTCTGTGATATTTAAGCAAAATATCTGCATATTTTGGCTGTTATTTTGGGCGTATTAAAGAAGTACTAGTGAAAATAATATGTTATGACAGTTCTAGCTGTGACACGTGCCGGCATTTGAGTATGGTCGTGGCGCAAATGGCGTAGCCATGCACGAACTACTGAGCGGAGGGATACACTCAAAGTTTGTTTACATGCGGAGTGAAGTTACAGTGAACGGACCTCAGTGTTATATTTATCTCTGTAATTTCTTGGTTTTCTTGCCATTGCGGTGCTAACTTGATATCAAGTTCGCCGAATGTTTTATCGCAAAGTCAAATGAAAAACGACAATTTTCTGCGCAACAAATTAGCGACAAATTTTGAGATTAATTTGAATATTTTTTTAAAACTTTGCTGTGCTAACTTTACGGCCCTCGGGAGACTCCGCGTCCTCGGCGCAGATGCCAACGTCCCGCGACCTCGTTCTGGGCAAAGAGCGAAGAATTACTACAAAATTACATATAGATAGTTTTGCTTTAAACTAAATCTGTTCTAAAAAGTCATCTCTAAAAAAGTAAATGCACATTTGTTTTTTAAAAACGAGTAGTGTTTGCGTAAAGATGGCCCGATGATTTTCCGAATTGGTTTTACTTTCTCTTGGTGGCACCTAATCTAACCTCAGCACGTAGGTTAGCAGAGTGATGTAGATAAGCAGTATTCTGGGTTTTCGGTCTGTGGTTAATTTTTATATCAGTCTGGTCCTCCAGCCCGACTTACTGGGCTTCATCCTTACCAACTTCATAATGTGAGTCTTGGAGTTCAGAACAGAGTACGTGAAGAATTTTACACTTCTCTTAACTTCGTTTGGAAGTCTCTTCTTTATCGTGTTGTTCGACATGTCACATCCTTTAATACCTAAATATTTGTACGTTCTGCGTGGTTTAAGTTTTTGAATCACGGTCAACATACCAACTCGAATAGTCTCCCACATTATCTATTTACCTCTCTTTAAGTTGACTTTTTCACATGTGTCAAGAATAAATTTCATGCAGTTGTCACTGCTGCAACTATTTACAAACAACATTGTAGAAGTGTTCGCGACATTCTGAGAGATAATTTAAGACGTCCATGAGTTACTGGCGTTTCAGCACTAAAGTCAGTTTGGAACATTTATCTAGATAGTGTTATCAAATTATGCAAAACAGCAGAATGGGTTCAATTGAATCTACTAACTACCCTCTATACTCTATTATTACTATTATTATTATTATTATTATTATTATTATTATTATTACTGTTATTATTGCTTCATGTCACGACTACAGATGTTATGAGTCGGCTGAGTATAAAACCTACTCCAGGTTGAAACCAGCTACCTAAGGAGCAGATCTGGGGACTGTCGGTGCCTCTACAATACTTTGCGCAAAATGTGAGCTGTGCCAAATAAAGCAATTTCTTGCACTTCCCAGTCCTTTGAATTACCTGGAAGTTTAGCCAAGTTCTTACACAAATTTTGCGGAACAAATCCCAGAGCTCCGATAACTATCGGCACGACCTGTGCTTTTACGCCCCACATTCGGCTGATCTCAATTTCCAAACTCTTGTACTTAAGACGTTTCTCTGCCTCCTTGGTTACGACATTTTGATCGCAAGACACAGCAACATCCACAAGTAGACACGATTTTTTCTCAAAATAACGGATAACAATATCCGGTTCGTTTGCTGCTATTGTGCGAACCGTTTGAATTTGTTGGTCGTACAATATTGAACACAATCCAACCGATGTCACCGGTTTTGGTGAGTGTTCGTACCAATTGGGGCATGTGTTTGGAACTTCGAGGGCGGTACAGATCTGCCAGTGGAGGTAGCTACACACCCTGTCATGTCTGTTAAGGTATTCGGTTTTTGCTAGGATTGGACAAGCTGGGACAATATGATCGATGGTTTCTACGTGTTCCTGACAAATGCGGCATTTATCATCTTGGGAAATTTTGAGAACCACTTTATCATAATGTCGTGTTCTCAAGGCTTGATCTTGGGCAGCTATTACAAGTGCTTCCGATTCTGGCTTCATTCTTCCCCTTTTAAGCCACATAAATGATTGGTCTTTATTGATCTGCACCTTGTCCATTCGTTTCAAATATTGTCCGTGGAGTGGTTTGTCTCTCCACGATTTCTTTAACATTTTTTGTGTCTCAAATTTCATGTTAAGTAATTATTATTATTATTATTATTATTATTATTATTATTATTATTATTAATAATAATAATAATATTATCACGCTATTCTTATGTTAAGTTGTTAACACCATGATGCACTGATATTTGTTTGCAATATTTACAGGAAAAAGCATACCAGGAGCAGATCACAATTTTTGGAGATTCCGATCGTGAAGCTACTGATGAAGATGTGCATAATATGAAATATTTAGAAACAGTAATCAAAGAAACCATGAGACTTTATCCTGCCATACCAATGGTTCTAAGAGAGTTGGAAGAAGTAAAATTTGGTATTGTATATTATATTTCTTTGAAAGCGGGGTCCGCAATAATGGAAAGTTAATACGCTGGCTTACAGCGCCGGAATACCAATTTTTAATGAATACTTTGTGCCATGGTACTCTGGTTTCGTACAAGAGAAAGCTGGAACATTTAAATCCTTTTACAATTCCCACCCTAATTAGATTTTTAATTCAGTCATTCAAAGAATGAGGCAACTTACGGGTTCATTTGACAGAAATTGTTTTGCCTTTCCAGACCGTCATATATGGGGTGTTAAGATGTTTTGGAGCCCAATTTAAATACGCCTTGCTCTCTTCCCTCTCAATAAACAGTTTCATGTGGAGTGTTGGGAAAAGACAGTGGGCTCGGTTCGCAGCCCCCACCCCTCAGCCCGTCGCGGTGCCCGTCTCAGTAGATCACTGCTCCGAGCTCTTGATGGCTAGTCGTTTTACTCTTGCTGACTAGCCGCCGTCCACCTCACTGCTCCACGGCTGATTATGCCGTAGCTCCTTCCCGTGTCAAGGCCTCCTTCACAATGCAAACTTAAACGTTACATAATGCCGTAAACTTAGCAGTAAAATGTAAAAGCAATCATTCGCAACGACGAACGTACGCTTTGCCTGAATAAATGAGATTCCAACCTATTGAAGCTTCGTTTCTAGCATGGTGGAAATATCGTTTCACCATGATTTCTGGCTTTTTCTTCGATTTTCCTATCGATTTGTCTTTATATATGAATGCGAGTAGCAGTATTATTAGTTCTCGCATTTCCTTTATTTTATAAACAACTATTCTCTTGTGCCAACTTCACGAGCAGTTTCTCGAAAGTAATTGTTTTATTTACCACGTCAAGATAATGTCACAAAAAATGGATCGAATTCTCACTTTGAATTCTCAATTCGCATCAAAACCGTTCGAAAACTAGTTCTCTACATAACAGTAATGAATTGACCTAACCACAAACTACCTGACCACAATCTGAAATCGAACTTTCATTTGCCTCTCGCGGATTTTGTGGTGCATTTGTTTCTTTCATGCTGATCTCTGATTGGTCTTCGGTAGAATTCCGGCGTGAACTTAACGTAAAAGCTTGATGCTTGCGAACTCTGTAAGTTTTCGGAGTTACGTCTACGATTACGTCAGTACATTGTGAATGGTCTCGCTTTATCACTCACATCTAGGTTTTGCGGCTAGGTTATGTTTACGTTTGCGTTTGCATTGAGAATGAGGCCTAACTGCCGTGCTCACTGCCGAGTTGACTTCTGAACTGATTCACTGCCAGCCCTTGCGGCCTCCTTTTGTAGTGGTGGCAACATCACGCCGGTGACTCGCTTCTCGCCTTTGGTACCAGCCATCTAAAGCTAGCAGCGTCCAACGAAACCATATCCAAAATTTGAGGCTAATTTTAAGCTAATTAAATGCTCTATTCCTGAATTTTAGGTTCCGCTGAATTTCCCAAAATCGTAAGCGCTGCTAGCTTTAGTCTAAAGCTAGCAGCGCCCACCCAGAATCAATCTCAAAATCAATTGAAAACTGAAACCCTTCCCAAAAGTTAAGAATAATTTTTGGCTCTTAGAAAACATTATCCCCGCGTTCATATTCCAAAAATCAGGGCTGTACAAAGCGAAACAATTAACGTTGATTCTTACGGGCGAATAAACACCAAAATCAAAAAGTCAAATCAATATCAAATCAAAAGCAAAAACTTAGGAAAAATTTGAAACCCTTCCCAAACGTTAAGAATAATTTTAGGGCTCTGTGAAAAAATTTATTCCCGCGTTGATATTCCAGAAATCAGGGCTGTGCAAAGAGAAACAACTAACATTGGTTCTTAAGGGGGAATAAACAGCAAAATCAAAAAAACTTAGGAAAAATCTGAAACACTTCCCAAAAGTTAAGAATAATTTTAGTCTCTTAGAAAAAATATCCCCGCGGGCATATTCCAAAACTCAGAGCTGTACAAAGCGAAATAATTAACATGGTTCTTACGGGCGAAAAAACACCAAAATCAAACTAATGGTGCTACAGAATGGCACAGACTTTGAGATTTTGAAAAAGATTCCGTTAATTTGGGGGTATTTTACATTAAGCCACCCGGACATTTTCAAAATTTTCTCACAAACGGCTCCAAATATTTTCTTTAAATTTATTGTAAGAATAGTGTAAAAAACACTTATAAAGGTGGCATTGGTCCTAATTTCATGGTTTGCTCTGGATTTTTTAAAATTGAAAAAATTAATTTTTTTTCAGCCTCTTCCAACAACTACAAAATTAAAGATTGAGAGTTTTTCTTGAAATAAAATTTGTTTTCCATAGTGAGTTCTTTCATAATGGTCATGTTCATTTTTTTAAAATTTCAGTAGTTTTCGCACAATATTGCGTGCAATATGTGGAATTTTCAAAAATTTCAGAAACTAGATTTTTTCAAAAAGACTCTAAGGTAAACGTACCAGTAGTTGACCATTTAAGTAAAAAATGTATCATTTTCCATCCATCTGACTATTTACATTTGCCAATTATATAATCTGAATAGCTTACACTCTTTGCCATACTTCCTGCTAACATGCAATACAACAACATTTAACAAAAACTGCATTTTCCAGTTTTTGGGGTTGATTTTTCAAAACAATTATTCTGAATCAGAAATTGACCACCAAAACATGGCGTTTTTTTCAGCAGTTGACCTCTCATAAATTGACCACATAATTATTAAAATTAACAAATAAAGAAGTTATTTTATTAACAAAATTATATTGACGTACACAGTACAGACAACATGAAACAATATTTTAATAGAATTTTAGTATGCATTTACAAGATATTTACATTACAAATATTGAATACTTTTTCATCTCCGGAATCAAGTAAGATCCACGCCGAGTGCTTCTTTCCGCCGAGTGCCGAACTTTCAGAAATGGTTTGGTGGATGCTAATACAAAGAAATAGATAGTTAATTAGGAGTTCAATAAAAACAAGGTTTCACCTAGTAATTGACCACTGTGGTCAATAACTAGAAATCTATCAATTCTTGATTCATTATTTGACCACGCTTCTAAATATTTTCAGATATTAAACATGCAACCAAGCTCATAAAATTATTATCAGATATTATTATTTCGACATACAGTTATTTTAAAATGATATATAAACTACTTACAGTTTATTGTTAGGTTTATCTGTAACACTCGCGTAGCAAATTCTGGAAGAAAACAACGTGATACAGCGGCAAAAACACGCATCAACATTCAATGTTCGCCAACTAATAACACGTTCCGCCAAATGCGCTCTGCTTTTCAATTATTACTACCAGAGGACAGGTTTCCGCGATTTGTGAACGTATTTCACTGAAACACTCATTAATTAAAAGACTTTTGTTCTAAATGGTCAACTACTGGTACACGGTCAATTACTCCCTCCGCTACCTTAAATGTTTTCTTTAATCTTTTGGTAAGGATAGTGCCTAATGTACTCTATGAGATGACATAAACACCATTTTGTTGTACACCTATCTTTTTTCAAAAATGACGAAAATGAAATTATTTTGATTTGTCTTTCACTTCCTTAATATTTACAATAGTGACGATTTGTTCACATTATCATATTTATGAGTACATGTGATTTAAATAATGAGAAATAAAGTTTCTCGAAAACTCTATCGTTTTTTGTAAAAACTAGCTGAAGTGTTGAAAAAATTCGAAAATTTTCTGCGAAAAAGAGCTTCAAATTTCGCATTTACATTAGGACTTAAACGCCATTGCCATTTAGGACGAGAATTTACTGTCTTTTAATATTGTTAAAATAATATTTCCTTTCTATTTTTAGGAAACCGAGAAATTAAGAAATGTAAAAAAATGTACTTTGGGCGGCGATAGATGGCATCTGGCAAGGGAATGTGTCAAGTCCGAATAGCTATCAGAGACCAAATGAAATAGAAAACTAATACGGGAATGTCTGCGGCATTCTGTAGCACCACTAGTTCGTTGTCACGGCCCAGCAATGAACTAGCAATGAACAAATGAACAGCAAGAAACTACACCAGTTGCATTTTGGATGCCCGCTAAGTGGTCAGGATAAAAGCTGGGCACCGCATGTTATTTGCAAACCATGTGCAAAAGGGTTAGGAGTTGGGCGCAAAAACAAAAACAAAACGAAACTTACTACGCCTTTTGCCACTCCCGTGATTTGGCGTACGCCAACCAACCACAGTGATGGTTGCTATGTTTTCTATATCCATATTAAATGTTTCTCAGCAAAAAATAAAAATTGCATAGTGAACCAGAACCTGCAGTCTACAATAAGACCAGTGTCTCATGACGACTAGTTACCGGTTCTCAATCTTCCATGTGATGTAAATGAACTTCAAGGAATTGAAAATGCGTCGAGAAGCGGTCTTAAAGAAGAAAGTTTTTTAGTTGCAAAATGTGTTCTGAGCTTTCTAATACAGAAACATAAAAATGTATACAATATGATCTCATTAGGGATCTTTCTTTACCCAAAGTCTAAGCGGAACTGTTAAAATCGAAACTGAAAGAAAAATATGTTAGAGAAGAATGTCCGTATTTCCCATTACAGATCGAGAAGCAAAGATCTAGAGCAATGTTTTCCTTAGATGGTCCAATGGTATTCTGTAATGATGTAAATAGTCTTTTTTTCGGAACTAAAGCAACAACACAGACTTTAGGAATGGCAGCTAGTTATCAATGCACAGTTTGAAGGCTGTCTTTTTGCACATCGGCAATGTAAAGTCTTCTAAACTCATAGCTTTCTATACTCATACTCGGGGGTAAATTTTCTGGATGTGGATATCGACGCCACTTTGTAGACAATAAAAAAAGCGGGACCATTGATTTGCCATAGAAATGATATATTACTCAGTTATTTGTACATTATAATCACCACAAAAATATATATAAATGAATCTACTGACCAATAATAGAAAACAAACAACACAATTTTAAAAAATGAACCCTTTTTCACTGCAAAAAAACAGTTTGACAAGCATCTTTTTAGTTTAGCAAACAACAGCACTCAATATTCGAAGAATCTATCACTAGAAATATGATCTTACGATTCAAATCACTCATTTAAAGCAGAAATGTAATTCTCTCAAAACAAATGAATTGAATTAAAGGATGATGAAAATTAGCTGTGATAAAGTTTCTTACTTTCAACATATTAATAAAAATAATACACTGCTAACTACTTCAAAATGCCTATGAACGCTGGGCAAGTTAATATAATATTTTTAGGGATGCAAGCAACAACATTAAACATTAGAATAATCTATCATTAGGAATACCTTTCAATTCGCATGTTTAATTTAGAGCGGAAATGTTATTCTCCCAAAGCAAATGAATTAAATGGTGGATAATACCTGTGATAAGGTTTCTTACCTGTGCACTTCATCATTCTTTCTAATACAAATGGTGAACTGCTAACTGAACCAACATATACATGAGCACTGCATTTGAGCAAGTAAACCTGAAAAGCATGAACTTCACAAACCGTTGCAGCTTTTTACATTAATACATCAACAGATATATACACACTCTTTCTGGCACTTTTATACAATCTATTAGAATATATTTCCAACGTATTTCAAGTATCGTCCGTAGCCAAAAAGATTCTAAATAAATTACACATTATTAATATATATCTACAAAAAGATCTACACCTTTTTTCCATACATATATTGTGGTACCATACAACATTAATGTATAATGAGGTAAACAGTCACAAATAAGAAACCTTCATTTGCAATCATATTGAAACCAGTTGTAGTCTTTAATCCGTTTCGTGTGAACAACTGTTGTCTAACAAACAAATGATCCACTAAGAACCCTTGTTAAAGGCATATTTGAGCTCTTGTTGAGTCCTTATAATCTCTTCGGTCCTTATAACCTCTAGCAGTTCTCGACATGTGAGATCCTCTCAGAACTTCCAAACCGAGAGCGGAAAGATGAAAGAATTACTTTTTACGGCGCTAGCTAAGCTCTTCCTACTATAACCCTATTTTACTTTTTTTCAAATATGTATATGTGAACGTACTCGCTTTGTTATTAAATTATTTGTACTTGTATTATTTATATTGTATCTTGTGCTAACTACTTGTTATATCAGAAGGTATTTGTAATGAAATCGTTTTGACTGGGCTGTGAATACACACCGCAATTTGTAACAGGATAATCCTGCAAACAATTTACTAATAAAATAGAATTTAATTGGAAGTACTCGCGGAAGTGGGCGCTTACCTCACAGAGCAACAAAAAAATTCTTTCTCACTCGTTGCGGAGCCTCTTCTGAACACAGACGACGCTCACTATCCGTTTGTGCAGGGATTCGTATCGTACGGTGAAAAGAGCCTATGATGGAGACAAGTTGATCTTTTTTCGACGACAGCGCGCTCTAGCGACAGCAGTTCGCAATAATCCGGTGATTGAAGTCGGAGAGTGTTGCTGCTTGACCAAAGAGTATATCTCAGAGACGGTACTCAATGTTAAACGGTCTGGACTTGTCTGGACAGGATAAATCGAATACCATGTGCAATATAATAACACTAGGGAACACGCTTTTTACCTCCAGGACGGTAGAGTGCGTGATGTATTCAATTTTATACGTATATTACGAATATTACAATAAAAACGTCATATCAGGTCACAGTTTTTAATTATACCGTATCATACCGTATTTCGCTAATAATGCAAAAACATTTAAATTGTTCCTATAAGATATGTAAAATCAATACGCATAAAATCTGTATAAAAATATTTGTTCAGTTCATCTACGCCACTTTTATGAGGTATCAACAAAATTAGGTTTCCGTGTATTTTTATCTTCTGTATTCGAAGATTGTCGTCTTTATTCTCGCGTCTGGTGGTCCGCTCAATTACGAATAGGACGTAGTGGTCTTGGTGGATATTTTAAAAACAAGTCAAGCACCCTCATATTTCCTACTGCGCAGCAGTCCTCGAAAGGAATTATTTTTACCCGTTACCTTACAAGTACAAGTATCCGGGGTGGCAGATACTGTGTCAGTCGTTCCCACGCGGAACGCTACCGCAGTGCACCTGAAGTTCGTGTCTGGTTTGCGTGTGCCTCAAATACATTAATACATTATAGTTCTGTGAGTTTTATAAAGTGAAATTCACCACATGAACGTGTGCGAATCAACCCGAAAACGTCTGTTACGTTCGTGGAAGATTTACACCTAAACTTCAAAGAAAAAAATACATGAAATTGCAAAACTTGCGTATTTTTTGTACTTTGGCTCTCATGTTTGTGATCAGGACAAATTATGGACTGCTCACCAGCTTGTGTGACCTGTACAAAGAACTTTAGGTTGTGGTTGTAGGGAAAATTCAGACTGTGCTTATTAACATTTTCATATTTATTGAAGAAAACCCAGCCAGTCTTCTTAAACCAAAATACTTATTGGTTTTCAATTCGTAGTGGACTAATCGACTAGCTGGAGTTCGCCTCTCTTCTGTTAGCTCATTTGTATATTATGATTACTCTTTTCAAAATATAATTTATTATGACTAACTAAAACACATTACAAAGCATTCGTGTGCCTTTTTAAATTGACAAATTAAGTCTGCATTCTTACATGGCAAAAACAATTAATTATACAAATCAATAACGTTTTAAAGTCATGACTACGATAGTCACTTTTTAGTTTCCAAGCTATGAAGCGACACAATTTTTAACAGAGTTGTTCAATGGCAACAGCACCATATTAAAAATAATTTAATGCATTGTTTTTGGTTTTCAACAATTATAAAGTAAGTAATTTCGACTCCCCCTCCCCTTTAATTACTTTGAATAATTATCGGTTCTTTTTTATCGTTGTCAAACTACACCACTTGGTCTCCTTACAAAGTTGCACCGCAAGTCAGTCAAAAGAAAATCAGAAAACTTCCTTTCTTTACGTTTCAGCAACGTTGGCTAGCACGTCACCAGTTATATCAGCATCTCTCCTCCAAAGTCCCACAGGTTTGGATCTCCATCATTTTCATTCACAATAAAATTTCAGCACAGTCTGAACGTCTTTTCAACACGTTCGAGCCTCGACGCGTTCTCTACAAAAATCATACACCATCTGAACGACTATCTACGTGCATTCATCACGAAAACTCCGCAACAACAGCACTCTCTTTTTCGTCTTTTGTCCCCGGCATTGTTTCATGGCGAAATTTGTGTTTTCTCCCTTATTCTGTCACGTATTCATTTATAGTTCTTAAATAAAATACTTGCCCAATTTATTTGAGTGTCCCGCCTCCTTACATGCTTCAAAACTGTTTTTATTTATTTCTCCCGTGACTTGGCCCATTACTTACATGGTGTATAGCCAATCACTTGTCTACTGACGTCACTTAAAGTTACTACAATTTTGTAAAATTTACATTATCCTTGCATCTATTGCTCACTGGCACATCAAAGCTTCAAATGTCCTTATTTAATGGTTGTTGCTTACTCTGGTTTCTTTTTTTTTGCGTTGTTTGCGTAATAACGTACAAAAGTTCCTCCGCCTCCACGCCGTCGTTTGTAACTGCGACAACATCATTATGTTTCCTTACGAAAAATATTCCTAAATATGTTTTTTTGTCATGTCCATGTGAACTGTCACACATGCAACCTTTAAAAAGTCTTTTTTATTTACATTTTTTATTTAACGTCAAAAACAGAAAAAAGGAATTGGACGTACGAGGAGAAATGTATTCTGTGAACGTTCTCATAAATTCAGGTATCTCTACTCTAACCCATTTACATGCTGAATTCTGAAAGCAGATGAAAACGAAAAGTTTGTTCTTCGATTAGTAAAGAGAAAATATTTCTTGGTATAAAAACGTTAAAAGCAAATAGCATTAAATGTTGAGAAAAGGAGTCATGTGTAATTCGTGTTAAAACGAGTATATGTGGAAAATATTACAACACTATAATGTTTAATAATTACTATTACATATTTTTCGTTCTATTTAGATTTGCTTACTAACGCAATCAGTGTTACTGCGTTGTAAAATGTACATGCAAATAGTCCCCAGGGATTTGAAAGCAACGCTGGTAACATCACGCCGAAGCGTATTAACTTTTAATTACTTTTCTTTTTCACATACTGCTTACGAAGAATATTGTAAAGCTAAAAAACTCATCGGATATGTTCGTGAATACACTGCAAACCTTATTCAATAATTCAATGTCAGAAATATATTTCATTTACAATTTTGAATAAAAAATGTGACGTTTGAAACTAATTTTCTCACCATATTTTCTACGATTCGTAACGTGTTTTACATAAAATTATAACTGAGATGTTAATTTGGAATGAAATGGTGGTCTGAGTAGTAATACATTACCATTACTAAAGGAGAGAAAGTAAGTGATTTTTTAGTATCTCTAGCTTTCTAACAGTGCCAGTAAGAGCCGTTTCAGTCTAACCTGATAACATTTAATGTTAACATATTTTCATTGTTTCACGTCAACTGAAAAGTTTTATCCGTCAATTTTTAAATGAAAACCAATACTGTTTTGATGTTCTTTAGAAATACTGTCGTGTTGGGTGAAATCTTAGGAAATCTCCAAAAAACAATGGGCTGCCTATACTTCGGTTTTCCTTTCTTGACGCACGGGGGGGATAAAATGGAATATCTCACGGTATGTCGCGTCGTTTTCGGTTTTGCCGCTAGGAGTCGCATGATCGCGACTTTATCGAACAGAGCTGGCGATCATGCGATTCCTGGAGGCACAACGGAGAGCGACGCAAAATACAGTGAGATATTCCATTTTGATGACACCCCCCGTGCGCCAAGAAAGAAAAACTGAAGTATTAACACCGCACGCGTTGATTTGTTATGAAAATTGCTGCACGTGGTGCAAGATTAACCTTGGAACTCATTACAATTTCCCAACAGATTCCTGGTCACTTGTCTTTTTCTGATTACAAGAAAGCTCACAGGTGCCTTCATTTCTTTCGGTGTGTTGTTCTATGCGTAGCTGACCCCACAGTTCCGGCTGGAAGCGTCCTTGATTTTTTGTTCACCTTTTTAGCCTGAGTAGCCACGAGTTATAAGAGTAGCTCGTCCCCGCCCAGGACCCCAGTTGCCGGTCGGTTCCGCACCAGTGCTTCTTCTTTGAAGGGTGAGTCTTCGCTTTGGTAAAAATTCGTTCGCACTCTTAGGATAGAAGTCGGTTTCAGTGTTGCCCAGACGTACCAGAATCCTAGTATTTTTACCAGGATTTTAATAAAGATACCATATACCAGGATGATTTCTATTCTGGTACATGGTATCCTAAATACCACGATTTTAAGTCTACGGTAATTGAAGACGTACTATTTCAATTCGTAAAGTATTTTTTGTTCAATAATTTTAAACTATCATCAATAACTATGTATTAAAAATAAATATCATATTGGTGAAAACACTGCCGTAGAAACATTAAAGGTGACATAGGATGGACTTTTTCTAGCACATGTTATAGTAGAAAAGGATAGGACCATTCCACATCTTTCATTTAGATCATCGATATAAAATGAATCTATATCGAGTTAAGTTTAGCGAACTTCTGTGCGCGATTAAAGATAATAGATTGATAATACGAAACACAAATTTAAATAGTTATTGGTACCATGTATATTCTTGAAAGAACCAGGATTTTTGAAGGTTGGTACTGGGATATAGATTTGATCGTCTGCAACCCTGGTCGGTTGATGGATCAGTGTTTTCTGGAATGTCAGCTGCTGTGGTCGTTAGCAGTGGCGGCCTTAGGACTCCATGTAGGGCGGCACTCTCCCCACAAAAATCAATCTCGGGAAAAGTTGCAAAAAGTACTGAACGTACACTAAAAAGACTAGCTTAATGTCTGCATACCACCAGCACATGTTTGTGGATGAATTTAATTTCCTGTGACCGCTAACGCGAATGATCGATGCTTTTAGGATTGGTTGCATCCAGGACTATTGCTTTGCCATCCCTAGCTGGAACATCTTCGTCAACGAAAGCATGAGGAAAAGTGGGGGTACAGGGTGTTGGGTGATGGGCAGCATGTTGTCAAATGGTTTCATTCAGAAGTGTCCGCGCGTATTAACTTTCCTCGACCCTTTCATCTGATTTCATAAATTAGTTTTGTTTGCCACAGATATATGTTTTAAAAATCTTTTTTCGTAAACACAATTTTATATTAGGTCACAAAGATGCATTAGAAAAGAATTAAAACCCCGTAGCTAGCATTTTGGTCGAATTTGCTATAGTTTGCCCCCGTTCAAGAACTAGTTTGAGGAGACAAAATGTCTGGTTGTTCGGACACATATGTCGCCCCTACTAATTTACAACCCATCGGCGGCCACTGGTCGTTATTCCCACAAGCGTAGTGCCAGTTTTAATTTGGTACAAATATATGTCAGCGAGTAATGGGACACAGTGAAAGCACATATACAGTCATTGTTAATTTTCTGGATTTCTGTAAACTTTTGTAAACTATTTTGAGCGATTCAATTTCTTTGCAAAGGAAATTAAATACTATTTAATTGGTTATATATTCGTGTCAATAATTGCAGTGAAATTGCTTGTTAGATACTTGAGAATGCCTTCATCGGGTTGAGTGCACTTATAAATAATTTACAATGATGTAATTGTTTTTCTTAGGCATCCCAATTTTAGGACATCTTTGAAACTTCAAGTAAACTTTTAATGGTCGCCATTTTAAAAGAGGCTAGCCGAGGCGGCTGTTGTTATATAACGAAAAATATTAACAAATGTCCACTTAATAATTGTTATTAATTTCATGGAAATGTCTTTACTGTGGTTTGTGTAATTTCCCGTCAAAGACCACTTAATGAAAACTACGCTTCTTCAACCTCGTTATAGAAATAGATAAAAAATATGTTATTTTTTGTAACTTATTTTCTCTTCACGGCGTTACGGGAAGACGGCAAACGGACATTTAATGTAAACTCAATCTGCGTGCACGTCCTAAAAAACACATATAACTGCGACTACAACATTGTTAACATCTTAGAAGAAACCATGTATTCGACAATGCAACGAAGGAATGATCAAGAAAGAAGAGAAGGCTTTCTAGTGAGGATGGGACCTTCTACAAGGACACAAATAAAAATTTGGCTGAATGTAAATACAAAATATAAGTGTATAGAGGCTCATTTAGCTTTCCTTAAAGTGTGTAGAATGTTAAGATTAATTCCTACATTTTCAAGGAACAGTTTGGTAAAAATTGATTATGACTTTAAATATCCGAAAAATATAGAGAAACCCAAAAAGAAAAAAATTAGGATTGAAATATTAAACATGATGGCAAAGGATAAACATTGGGAAATGATAAAAGCCAAAAAACAATTGTTTACAATAGAAAATAACTTAAAGTTTCTGTTAAAGTCAGACGAAATTTTATGAAAGTCAGGTTAATCGTCTTAAATACATTTTTTGTATACCATCATTATAAACAACCCTTTTCGATACCCCGAATCGTGCATAATCCAGTATTTTATCGCACGCTACATGACGTCATTGCTATTATTAAACGGGACATGACGTCATGACGAACTTCTACTGTTCAGAATATCATAGATTTTTCAGCTTCATAGCCGACATTAGCTTGTTTGATATATAACTGAACTTTGTTATAAGCAGAGATGTCAATTACATCTTTAATTTTCAGCATAGTCTTCAATTTTGAATGACTGCACCACAAAGATGATGCTTTACATACCGCAGACTTCAAAATAATATAAATTAGAAAATGAGAACTCGACACTAGTATTAATCATAAAAAGTATGACAAACTTACCAAATCAGATATATATGCCAGAACAACTGTCTCGCAT
Source organism: Acheta domesticus (assembly GCA_031308135.1). Classification (NCBI taxonomy): domain Eukaryota; kingdom Metazoa; phylum Arthropoda; class Insecta; order Orthoptera; family Gryllidae; genus Acheta; species Acheta domesticus. Next base: position 221,265,455 of record JAHLJT010004567.1, read on the forward strand.
ATAATGTTTACATTATTTGTCTCCATCCACTTCCTAATTTTTATTTTTATTATATAATTTAATATATATTTTATTATAATTATATATATATATATATATATATATATATATATATATATATATATATTGCTTCTCATACAATGCACTCGACTTTTTAGGTATTAAACTTTCTTCTGCCTTTGAGGCTTTTTCTAAAACTACCATTGGTAACGACGCCATCTTTCATTCGAATGCGCGCGTGAATCGGCTCTCCGCTGTCACAGTTGTGACGTCATAATACCAACGTCCATGTTGCCAACCATAAAACCTTACTTACACTTACTTCGTTTCATTTATAACTTTATAATGATGTTTTACAAAAAAATAGCGTATGCAACTCGTTTATAATGTTCCTTTTTTGCACTCATAAGAAAATAGTCTATTACTAAACTCACTCCTTCGTCGTTCGTTTAGTAATAGACTGTTTTCTTATGAGTGCAAAAAAGGTCAACATTATAAACTAATTGCATAAACTACTATTATAGGTATAATAGTAACAGTAAGGTTAAAAAACTTGAAAACCAGATGAGCAAAGCAAACGAAGGTCACGATTCCAATCAATATTCGAAGATAAATAAAAACAACTGGTTTTATAATTACACGAATAGAGAAATATCTAATGCTGTGGTTAAATGTTTTACAGAACGATCTAAACTGTTTATGGAACTGGGCGTGCAAAAATAAGATGGAGTTAAATCCGGAAAAGAGTAAATTCATTTGTTTTACCAAGTGTCGTTCAAATGTACACTCCAATTACGAATTAGGAACCAACGTTATACCACGTGTAAAAAGCTGTAAGTATTTGGGTTTGGTCCTGAGAAGCGACTTGGATTGGTCGGATCATATTAACAATACGGTAAAAAAGTCCTGGAGAGCACTTCATTTTGTAATGCGTATCCTAAAAAATAGTAGTCCAAATGCCCGATCCCTAGCATATACTACACTTGTTCGTCCTATTTTAGAATACGGATCAGCATGCTGGGACCCGTACAGGAAAGTGCAAATTGAGGCGTTAGATAAAATTCAAAAACGGGCCGGTAAGTTTTCAAATCATGGGCGCATTGTTGATGAACGAGAAAAATGGGAGTCCTTATCTAAGAGAAGAGAACGGGCGCGTTTATGCGTAATTACAGAGGAGACACAGCATGGGCAGATATCGGTAAGAGATTGCATAAACCAGATTATAAAAGCAGAGGAGACCATCCGTGGAAAATACGATGTAGAAAGCAAAGAACTGATGTAGGTAAGTTCTCCTTTGTGAATCGCACTATAGTAGATTGGAACAAACTACCTGCAAAAGCACTGGAGGCTCTTCCTTCTAATGTAGGCAAATTTAAAAACATACTAAATTCTATTTAGATCACTATCAATACTGAGACAATTACCTTTATTATTATTATTATTATTATTATTATTATTACTGATATAAATATCACCATTATTAACACTGCTTTTAGCTTTGGTGTAATTCTTAATTTATTATTATTATTGTATATAGTTTTTGTTATTTTTATTATTATTACATATTAGCGTTATACAGTGAAGTGAAGTGTAGTGTAGTGAAGGGGAGAGCAGTGTAGTGTAGTGAAGTGAAGTGTTAGTGAAACTAGAAGTCAATTTAGAGATAACTAGAAATTAATTAGAACTAGGATATCCTCTAATTCTAATGGTAACTATAATTGTTAATGGTTTTTATTGTTCTAATTCTAATTGTTGTCATGTTTGCCACCGAGCATTAGCTCAAAGCGAACCAATAAATCTATCTATCTATCTAATATCGCGAATTTAGGGAACAATTTCAATTTCAAATCGGATAATAAAACAGAAAATGTCATCATCATCTTCACGATCTAGGCTCAACGGCTTGTTCCGGTTCGATGGTCCACCGTGTTCTTGGTCTCCGGGATCTCGTTTTCCAAGAGGTCGATATTTCCAGGCCTTTTGAGGAAGGCGCTGCTTCTCCATTCTGTATAGATGTGAGTCCGATTTCTTTTATACTTTTGGATTTGATCGAGGACTGATACAACTTTTAACTCGTTTCGAATATCTTGATTTCTTTTGTGATCAGCTTTCGTACAACCTTTTACTGCCCTCAGAAACTTCATCTCTGATGCCAGTATTTTGCTCATTTCTCTATGTTTCAAAAACCCAGCATTCGCTACCGCATAGCACGGTTGGTATCGCCATTGTCTTATAGAATTTTAACTCTTACCGAGGGTTCTTCTTATGGTTCCACACATTAACTGGAACCGCGAGAGTTTCTTCTCTACGTCTCTGACGTAGTTGTATGATATGTCGTTTCCTAGATAATTAAAATTACTTACTTGGTTCAGAACCTGGTTTTCTACACAGATATATAGAACTAGATTGGCAGTGCTGCCCCTGCACGTGAAGCCAAGCGGGAGAAGGTAAGATGGCGGCGCGCGCAACTCTTGACTTTATTTATACGGGTAGCAATGGTAATATAGTCTTAAAGAACTTAAAGTATATCTTTTGCGTGATCTTAATTTGTTTGCCAACCGCAATGCTTTTATTGTGCATTAGGAAAATATCAATAAATGATAATTTATTACTGTAATAATTACTGTAAATTACTCCTTTCATTTATTTATTTATTTACGTCAAAAACAGTTAAAAACTGCGTATGACGAGCTATGGGGAGAAGTGCTAGGAAATGATCTAGTTTAAACATAACAACCGATCTTTAGTACTTACTATATTTTTCATTTACCGCACTGAGATGAGAAAAGTTCAATTTTAAATGTCAGTTTTTTGTCAATCTTGCTTCTGCTAAGTAATTCGCCTTACTGGTGATTTTTAGAAATTGTGAACTGTTAAGAGAGACCGTACATCTAATTTTGATCATTCAAGTATTTAATGCTTGAACTACATATTTTCTATATATATATATTACATATGTTCTACATACTCTATATATCTGTACCACCTATCTAATGCTTCGAACGTACTTATAGAAGTTCCTTGAGTACAAAAAATCGACGAGAGTGAACACCCCCGATCGAGGCGCTATCTAGTAGCGGTCAGTGAAACTATTGCCAGAAATATATACGTCACAATAAAAATGGTTTTGCAATATTTTAAGTTCCACAGACCTTCCTTTGCTCTTTATAACAAAAACTTGAATTTACAATGTTTGCTGAGTATGTTCATGCATAACCCATGCATTTAAAGCGCTGTAATTATAAGTTATTAAGATTTGAAAATCTGAAAATTAAATATTACACTCCAGAGTTCAAAATGTAAAAATGTAAATTTGAATACAATCTTAAAAATAATACATTGTTACAACAGAGTTCTGTGTGGCACACAATATACATCAACATGAACAGCAGGATGATCTACATAGATTACATCTCTGGGCGGAAAAAAATAGCATGACAATAAATAGTTCGAAAAGCAAAACCATCACGTTTGGTAGGGGCCGCAAGTATACTGAAACTCAATACCGTTTAGGCAACGAGAATATTCCAAGAGTCGTGTCTTGTAAGTATCTGGGAATAATTTTTGATAGCAAATTGAGTTGGGAAGATCAGGTAAACTTTGTCGTGGGGAAAGCGTGGAAATCTTTGCATTTTACTATGCGAATACTAAAAAAGAGTACTGCGAAAGCAAGAGAATTAGCTTATATATCTCTAGTTCGCCCATTAATGGAATACGGGACGGTTTGTTGGGACCCTTATAGAATATCACAAAAGGAATATTTGAATAGAGTACAGAGAAGAGCATGTAAATTTATTTTCCGAAGCAATAGGAAGAAAGTAGAGTGGGAGTCATTAGAAATCAGGAGGGTTAAGGCAAGACTCTGTGCTTTGTACAAAGCGTATGTCGGTTATCCAGCTTGGAAAGATATCCACATCCGGCTCAGTAGACCCACGTATTTTAGTAGAGGGGATCACAAGCACAAAATACAGTTCAGGCCACAGAGAACAGATGTTGGAAAATTTTCCTTTACAAATAGATCTATAACGGACTGGAATAAGTTGCCTGCGACAGCCTTGGAACCCTTTCCTCTAGGTCTTCAGAGATTTAAAAGTAAATTAACTAATGATATTTGTAAATTTTATTAGTTAGTAAGTTATGTTCATTAGAATTATTTATTATTATTAGTAATTATTGTAACCATTATTAGTACTGTGATAATTATTAGATGCATTGGTTTATAGTATTCATAGTGACGTGTGGTGACGTGTTGTGAAGTGTGGTGCTATATAGAAGTAGAAAGAGAAGTGAAGTGAAGTGAAGTGAAGTGGAGTGCAGTGTATAAAAAGTCGTGTATGTTAGTATAAAGTATCTGTACAGGACCACCATAATTAATAGAATTAGTAGTAATAATGCGGGTATTGTTATTAATGCATTTTTTGTTAATATTGTTATCTTATTATTATCTTATTATTTTTATTATGATTATTATTGTCTTAAAATAATTTTAAGTTAAATTGTATTTAATTCATAATTATAATATGTAGATATAATATGTAAATTTTAGTGTTCCGCCACCAGGTTATATAAACCTACCTGCGGAAATAATAAATATCTATCTATCTATATCTATCTATCTATCTAGCATCAGACTTATGCTAATTGAACAAAAGATGATTGTATCATAAAATAAAATAGTACATGATTTCCTGTACAAACTCATTTTCCAGGCTTGACATGAAGTCTTGAAGCTTGCTGAGGTACGTTTTTACAAATGGATATTGAACTGAACAAATACAAAATTAATAACAAATGTGAAAGCTTCAAGATGATGACTTCTTGGCCTGAAATATGACATTATGCATTTTATGAGGTATGCAATAAAGTTCCAAAACATTAAATTTACTGTCATAAGTATTTACAATATTCTTCATTACAACAATTTAGAGTACTTGGATGTAGAGCATATTATAGGAATGATAATATATCCAGAAAAAAAATTGATAAGAGAGCAAAATTAGCTACATCGTGGGCAGGCGGAAGAGCTAAATGGCCTGAGCCTCGCCACCAAGAAAGACATTTATTTATTTATTTATTGACATTTGTAGGTTATTCGAAAAATAGAAAAGCTTATTTCTTTTTGATGTAGAAGATAAAAGAATTCATGAGAGTAGAGATGTAATATTCTTAGAAAATGAGAAAGAATTAATAAAAGAAAAAGATTGTCATTTAGAAAATTTAATTGATTTGCAATTTCCAAAAATAAAGAACAATTGATTAATGAAGAAACAAATATTGAAGATAGAAATGTTGAGGAATATTCATTACAGTAGTAGTTGCTTCTTAAATAATAAGAATTTGATTTGGTATATATTCTGAGAAGCTACTTAAATTAAATAATTTTCTAGTATATAGAATGTTAGAGTACAAATTTTCTGCTCATCAAAGGAATTCAATCAAAATTGAATCATTCTGCAGAGAAAATTAAATTTTATTTCTTCCAAAATGAGGTGCAGCCATGTCCAAATACAGTTAAAATATTAATTGGAAAGATACCAGATTTGTGACAAAATAAATCGTGTTCTTCCCGAATCTATTTGGCATGGTCCTATTTAATTTGAGTGTCCTTATATCACTGTCTCTGTCACTGTCAGCTTCGACTGTAAACATAGACAGTGGCGTGCTCCTGTAAACATCATTCTCAACTTGGTACCATGACTAGATTGTTGTTATTAAACAATGTGTTTGTATTGATCCACTCAAAAATATGAACGCGACAGCCGTTTATCAGTGGAATATTGAAATAATATTACGTACAAGTGTGTGTGTGTGTGTCAGTCGCAGTCAACACATATTTGTGCTGTGTTTTAAGTGCCATCGTAGCGTATTACATATGTAGTGGTTTCATTTCGCGTGCATCTGTTGGAATCATTTTATTACTGAAATCGTTCGTATGCTGTTTCTGGTTGGGAAAATTGTACCCATTACTCCTGTGTATCATATGTCAATTTAAATTGCTTAAAGAGAAACCGCTAAAAGGTACATCAGTAGTTGAGAAATGTAAGTAAAATTTCACAGTGAATGATAAATCTATACTTCGTGTTCATCATTTACAAATAGTTTCTAGTTAGGATATCGTGATTAGGTATTCCTTTCACTGGTTCAAAGCGCTTGAAGTAGTGCTTGGAGTTGCGAATTAGAAATGCTGTTCTCAAAACCGGCTTCAAACGTTTTTCTTCCTATCGAGCAAAGAACACATAAAAAACGACCCACGTTCAATTTTCGTTGCACTCTCGAAATTTTCGAAAATTACATGAGTTAGAAATTAAGCGCAAAAAAGTTCTGTTATAGCACCACACCTACTCTCCAACTAGGAGACCGAAAAATAAATAAATTGCGACAATGTTTTTTGACGCCACCAGGTAGCAACCGGGAAGAGAGATGAGAACAAAACTGAAAACCCAGACGAAGCAGATAAGGAAACTATCCAGTACGAGAAAGTCCGTGCCATTCTGCAGCAAAACTAGTTGAATTATATACTACAAACATTACAATAGTTCCATTTATTCATGTTTATTTCATTTGTAAAAGATATAAATGACTATTGTTTCTGGCTATCGAAATAAACTCAGATGCGCACCACTAGCGCTTTGGTTGAATTGGATGTTTTCAAGTTAAAACGAGTTTTTAATGTGGCAGAAATTACAATATTTCAATTTTACGAAACTATTTCCAATATTGTGAGAAAGAATGTGTTGTTGTTGAACCTCTAGTTCCCCGGAGCATGGCAATACTTTCTCCGCTCTGCGTTAGCAGTAGCAAGAAGGTAGAAATATCCTCCTTGAATCGTTTGAACTCTCGTACACGGCCAACTGAATGTATTCATCACCATCAGCCCGTTCATTTACCTCCGATGCCGTTTTCTTACATCTGACACCGTACTTCATCATCCCGTGTTATTTCATTCCCACCTACTGTCAAAGTGTGTAAGCACAAAAAGCGTTTGTTACGCTCCGCAACGGATTCGAGACTGAAAAAGTATCTGTCGTTTCTCAAGACCTTCAGTTTGTAGTTTTTATCGTACTATAATCGCTGGCATAGCTAGTATATAAAACACAATATTCCACAAAATATTCGCAATGTGTATGAATATTAATATGTTGTATTCGTTGATATATTATTACTTTCCCGTATACATACGTATATACGGAATAATACGCGTGCTGCGGGAAAAAACGGCGAATTTTTGGCAGTAAAAGATTCATTGCGGGCCCTGATAAAAAATCACACATACTTTCCCGCATTAGTTTTCTATTTCCTTTTGTGTCGGCTATTCGGACTTGCTACTTACACTTGCCAGCTGCCATCTATCGCCGCCCAAACTAAATTTTTTTTTTATATTTTCTGAACTTTTTGGTTTCCTAATAGGAGAACAGAAATATTATTTTAAGAATATTAAAGAACAGTAAAACCTTGTCCTAAATTGCAATTTTCTTTGAAAAATTGGGTGCTGTTTTTAAGGGGAGACAGTAGGTAAATGGCTTCAAAAATTCGATTTTTATTTTTTATTTTATTTGAAAAGCCCGTTCATTTGTGTGTAAAATGCTTTTTGTTTCATTTCAATCCGCCCAGTAGTTCAGACTCTAGAATTTTTTTCCTGAAACTCTTCGTAGGAAATACATTTAAATGCCACGCCTCCTTTACGTCAAATTTGAAATAAATTTGGAAATCTCTCGTATTTGTTGGCGTGGTGTCGTAGTTTTTTTTACGTGAATGTTTGCTAACCTGCATTTACTATCGATACGTGCCGAATTCATGCGTATTTATGAAGTTTGTTATTGTTTTGTTACTGTTAACCAGAATTTGAATGAATCTGTGAATTCAGTAATTTGGACACGATTACCCAAAACTGTATTTGTGCAAATCAGTACTTTAAGATTTGGTGTATACAATGCCATCTTGTGTTTCAATGATAGAGTTTCAAAAAAACAAGAGGTTTTAAAAGTTCTGGGTGTAGATTGTGGGGAATATACAAGACAATCCTTGTTAGAAATAGACAGAGACAGAATACGAAAAGCAGACATTGCTGCATTAAGTTGCACAAAAGAAGCAAGACAAAAGAAGAAAACTATGAAAAGAAGGAAAAAAGACCAGTATGATTCAGATGATGCTCAGTATGGTGCAGGAAAATATTAACTGTAAGTGTTTTAAAGGTTTTTTTTTCAGTAAAATATAATTATTAACTTTAAACCTGATTTTCTCAAAACTACATTTTTTTGCTTTCAGGAACATTTTGTGTAGAAACTAGAAGTCAAAGAAAATTGAAATTTGGACAGTGCATTAACAGTATATCAACAAGTATTCACAGCATGTTTGAGAAAATTTAGTTTTGAATTAATTATTTTATGATATGTGAAACACTTAAAAAAAATTTTTTTAATACTGAAAATTTAAAAAAAATTATTTCTCTGATTCTATTCTTTGTAACTAGTCAAATCTACCAGTAATTGTTGATTAATATAGTGTTTACTTGCAGTAAAAATTTGAGAGTTGTATCCTTTATAGTTTTTCTAAAAAATGTTCCTTAAAATGTCCAAAATTAGCATTGGTAGCATAGGGAAATACGGTGCATACTGTCTCCCCTTAAGAAAATAGCGTTTAAGCTGTACTGTAAATACGAAAATTGAAGCTCTTTTACACATACAATTTTTGAGGTTTCGAAAAATATCATTAGAAGTCAAAATGTAAAATGTAAAAATGTGCCGCTACGCGCTCGCCGGAAGGTTAAAGTGATCTTGAGCACACGTATCTTTTTATGCAAATTAAATTCCAATTTATCTGTAATTTCATTAGTTTCAGCACTGATAAATTTTTAGAAATTTCTAGAATTGTCTGAAAATATCTGAAAATCTCTCGGTCAGTCCCAATTCTGAAGGGACACAGAAAAGGTTACCAGTCTCTCAGACTTTTTTTTAGATATGTTGGAGTTTCTCACAAAATTGTGACGGTTCATCATTTGGGGGGGGCATGACCCCCGTGACCCCCCCTTGGATCCGCGCCTGTTCCAATTCTAGTTGCAAGAAGACACCGAATATTTTTTAATTTTTTAAAATTCTTGTAAAATCAGACATTCCAACGAATAGGAAAACTCTTAAGCTTCCGCCTCAAAGAAACATTTCTCACACCGTATTATACAGGATGAGATCTTTTTGAGCATCATATATATTATTTCTGTAAAATGGCTGATTTTGATGTCCCTTCTATTCGCCTCTCAGTGAACGATTTTAAACAAATGAGGTTCCAAAAAAAGAGAAAAAAATGGGAGTGGAGGAAATTGAATATTGAATAGTTTGCAGCTTTTCTTTATTAATGAAAAGCTACGAAATTTGCGTTGCTTGAAATTTCCGGCTAGAATGGAAACAGAAAGATGGCGTCATGTTTATCTTCGTGAATTGCTGGGAAGTGCTAGAGTAAAATGACGGAGAAACTCGATCACATTTTGATTATCTGCTATTTCTATTTGAATTATTAACCCCCCTTTCCCTATACTCTAATTGTGTTTTAATTCACTAATAAGAGATTGTTTATAATAAACAGGATACTAAAAATCCGAATAAGATGGCGGAGCTTTGAGAACGTATTGCTTTACGTTGTGTTGAGAGATCCTGCTTGATCTGTACTTGTTAATACCAATGAATTTACGATTTTTACCAACTGTAAGTATTTAATGAACTTCCTTATGTACTAGCTGAACCCGTGCGATGACAGAGTACGAGCTGTAGAAAAGTTACCAAAAAGTATTTCATTTCAAGATCTTTACATGTACATGGATTACAAATACCTTTTTTATCGTAATGACTGAGATGTTTAAGAAAGATAGTTTATTACTTATTATATTATTCGGGACGGATATGAATCCAACAAAACAGAGATAATTAAAATTGGTTCAGTCGTCCTTGAGTTATAAATAGTGTAACTAACACAACTTTGTTATATTTATGCAGGATGAGTCACGTAACTTTAGCACCTCCTGTAACTTTTGAACGGTTGACGTTATTGCAATGCAGGGGAACGGGGCTAATTCATACGTGTATTCATTTATATCTTATCACTTGTAATTTACGAGATATTAGAGGTAACTTTGTTTTTTCAAATGGAACCACACATATTTTTTCAGTCTATCATGACGAGGGTAAAAAGATAAACTCAATGATATACAGATTGTCATATGTTAGATGTCGTACGGGCTTTGTGTGAAGTGACACCCAAAATTATGTTATCCGAATAAAATTCGGATCCCGAGTTAGATTGTGCATTTTCGTCAAAATGTCGACATCAATATTTTGGATAATTATTTTCTCTATAACACATTCTCAGCCGTTCGCGATCCGGTGTTTCAATCAAATGGTAAAGAATGCAGGATTCTGGACGTTCAATCATTCTCAATGTATTCATCATAACAAAGGTTATTATTAGTTTAAATGATAGTATTAATGTTTGCTTTTCTGAGACAAGGAGCGCATTTAATTAACACAATAAATTAAAGAAATTGTGAATGTTAATACTATTATAAGATTGTGGCTTAGTTGTTGAAATGACTGATTCTTTCAAATGCTCAGAGAATTTGCGCGTTCCAATAACATGACCTTGGCATTACGTATTTAGGGAACATTTGTAAGAACTCAAGTTTCCATGATTTTGACTCGACGTAACATATGTTACAGCACTAGTTTCTTTTTATATGACTACGAGATTCCGCGACTCGTTCTGCATTCTGAAGGTAGTTTCAATTAACATTATTGTGTCAGGGTCGCATGGAAAAACAGTGCCGCTCAATGTACGTTGCATTAGGAAAACGGCTTGGAGGGTAGACTTGTGAAGGAACTGCGAAAAGATTAACTTCCAAAGAAATGGGAGTTGTCAAGACATGCTTACTTCTTATAAACAATTACATATCTTGAAAACTAAAGGCGATAGTGCCAATCGGATCGTGGAATTTTGCGTCTCGTTTAAAGGCAGTTAAGAAAAGACAATGAAAGAATTTTTCAAAATTTACAAAGTTATAAACAATTTACAATGTTTGCAATCCTGAAGAGGGAAGGGTTCTCATATGTTTCAGAACCGAAAACTGCGAATTAACAATTTTGCATCAGTTAACAATTTTATAAACCATTCCGAAACGTGCGCTACAGGCCCCGAGAGGGTCCTCAAATTGTCTGAGGTGAATGTTACAAAATAACAATTTTGACAGATGCAAAATTATACGTCACTGGATATACGTCACAGTGACATTTTGTGACTATCAAGAGAAGAGAAAAATTGTCAAGAAAGACTTGATAATTACTTCAAATTTTTTAAGGAAGTGCTGTAAATTGTTCCATGAACATCCGTCTATAATACTGAATAAACTCTTATTGAAAATTTGTTTCAAACATCAATTGCATCTTTTTTTCTTTGTTTCATTATAGTATATTCTGTAAGTACATGCAAAATTACCGTTACACTTTTTGAAACAGATAAACATGTTTCGTTAACGACTTTTCCTCTTAACATGAAAATGGAAGAATAAGGAAGAGAGTGGGAATTAAATTGCGAGAGATCTCGCACGGGTACGTTAGTTATACATGTCACTTCAAATCGATATCTCCATTCGCTTCCTCTCCACTGATTCATGTCTGTTTGCTCCAAAAATGTGGGTGTCTCTATAAATGCTAAAAAGCGATAGCTGCAGTAATTTTACCAGTAAACATGAGAACGCTTCAAAATACCATACATTATTAGGTATTCATTGTCTTTTCATTCCAGACGTCGAATGTCAAGATGCTGTTGACGGTGGGACTGGCAATACTGGCGCTCATCATTTTGCTGCCTTACTATCTGATGTTTTTTTCTGGAAAGGCTCGTCTTGTGTCGTCTCTTCCTGGGCCCACGCCCCTCCCTTTAATTGGGAATACGCTGGAAATTGGGAGGAACGGAGCAGGTAAGGCAATGTTTTGGATGAAGAGCGGTTTTCGCTATTTCTCGAATTAGCCAGTTCATGGTCACGTTATTCAAAATGGGATGTTGAAGTCTGAGGAAGTCAAGGCTTACATCAGGCTTTAACTGGATGATGTGGATATTTGCTGATGTGGGAAGTACACAAAGTACTTTACTACGACGAAAAAGAGATGTATTATGAACAGAGATCACACTGCTGGTGGGACATTTCTAAGGCTGGTGTCAGAAGATATATGTAAGTTACGTACATCGCTTATACAGAAATATAAGCGATACCACCACACTCTTCAGCAAATGACCCTTTGTTATGAATTACCGAATTAGCTACGTGGCTCCAGCCTTCAGTGGCGTAGCGTGACTCCTGCGTTTGGGGATGCTCAACAACAATGCGAATTGAAGACATTATGTTTCTTAATGTTCTCTAGAATCTAGGTTATTGAAACAAATGTTACACTACTTCGACAGATTTATGTCAGGAAACTTCTTGAAAGCAAATTATGAAATAGTTCAGCTGTAGTTCTCATGCGCGATTGACAATGATATCACTTGTAAATTGATATATTTCGAACCAAAATAAAATGTAATATATTTAAGTAAGAATTCAACTTCTTAGATATTAATTGAAAATTAGTAGGCAAGCACTATATCTGCTGTTTGTACCCATGACCAAGCGCAGAATCACGAGTGAGAAAGAAAAATATTTCTCTGACAACCTCAGGTGAGCTGCGCTCTCGTGCACAAACGAGCAACTGCTCATAAGCAGCCTTTTCTCAGCCGTATGCTGGCTGTATGCTAGCTTTTCGGGACTCGAGAATCCTGGGGCATGGGTGAAGAGCGGAGGGGAGAGCCTCGCCGATTGCGCATGCCTCATTGCTCGACGCAACCTCGCGGCAGACGCTAGACGCATTTTAGCTTCCAAGCAATCACAGTCCAGCTTCAACAACCCGTCGAATTCAATCATAGGAAATCAGTTGAAAATTAATACAAAACGTGTTTCGCTCCATGTGTTTCACTCACTTGGGGGACTATCAATACAATATTTAGGCTTCTTTGATTAATATTTTACGTAGGAATGCTTTGCGTCCCCTGACGCTACGCCACTGCCATCCTTCTGCCTTAGCAATTGGCCCGGAACAACTGCATGTCAGTCGAATTCAGCCGTTACCTGGAGGATAATCAAAGCAACCGACTTCATTCATCGGCAGATTCCTGAGATTTTTTCTACCAATACCAGGTGTATACCAGAGAACTCTACAAATGGGCAACGTACCGCGAGATATCTTCTTCTCATCTTGTCCCCGATAACGAAAAAGATAAATCATATTCCTATAAATAATGATTTACTTACTGTAACGCACTGTATATCGAGAGTCCTTGATACCGAAAAATCCATTAATAAAAAAACGTCTGACAGTCAGTCCGCCTATCGGTCAGTCAAACTGCCTATCAGTCAGGCTGCCTATCAGTCAGTCAGTCTTCCTGACAGTTAGTTGGCCTGTCAGACAGTCGGCTTGCAGACAGTCGGCCTGTCCGTCTGTCCATCTGTCCGCCTGTCTGTCTATCCGTCTTTGCGCCTATTTGCCCGTCTATACATTTGTCTGTCTATCTGCCTATCTCTGTCTGCCTGACTGACTGCCTGTCTGCCTTTCTTCTGCCTCTCTGCCTGCCTGTTCACCTCCTTGTCTGTCTGACCACCTTTCAACTTGTCTGCCTGCTTGCCTGCCTGTGCGTCTGCCCGTTTGTCTGCCTGTGCATCTGCTTGACATTTTGCCTGTCTGTCTTTCTGCCTTCTGTGTCAAAAGCTAGCGTCTGAACCGTTCAGCGTAGTGCAGTGGCGAACTTGGAACGAAGGATCGTGCGTTCGAATCCCGCCTCGGGCATAGTTGTGTGTTTCGTGAGGTGTGTGTGTGTGTGTGTGTGTGTGTGTAATGTTCTTGTATGTCCCTTGGGAAGGAAAGGCATCCAATCGTAAAACTTTCGGCAAATCCGTGTAAAAATGGAGTGTGCGAAAATTAGTAACTAGTGGTGCTACAGAATGGCACAGACTTTCCCGTATTAGTTTTCTATTTCCTTGGGTCTTCTCTAGCTATTCGGAATTGTCACAAACTCTTTCTTGCCAGCTGTCATCTATCACCGCCAAAAGTACATTTTTTTGTCATTTTCTTAATTTTTCTGTTTCCTATTGGTAGAACGGAAACATTAATTTTAGAATATTAAAGAACACAAAAACGTAGTCATAAATGTCAATTTTCTTTTAAAAATTATGTGCTGTTTAAGAGAAAACGGCGTTTTAGCGCTACTAAAAATGCGAAATTTGAAGCTCATTTTCACAGAAAATGTTTGAATTTTCAAAATAGTTTATTTGAAGTTATGTGAAGCACTTACACTTACAAATATAATACAAATTTACAAATTACAAATTGCTCGTAATGTGCAAATTAAAGATGTGAGAGATCTTTCAAAAAAATACAATTATGTAATTTTTGAAAAAACAAAAAAATTTTTGAAGTTTAGTAAATCTGCCTGGAACTTTTTTAAATATTATTGGAAATGATTTTTTAAAATATTTTTCTTTCTTTCCTTGGTCTAAACTATTTGGTGTACCATCTATGCTCTTACCTCTAATATAACCATAAAATATTCACATCTTTTTTGGAAGATGGTGTCAACTCACAAAGTTGACACCTATTGCAAGTAAGGATACATAAACACACTGGAGGAAGGTGTTAACTCTACTCTGGGAATATTTTCTGATGGAACGTAATCTGAAAACTACTTATTTTAAAATGAAGAGCTTAGCGCATAAAGATGTTAACTCAATTTTTAGTTTTGCAACCAAAACTACTTTTCTAAAAGTTCCTAATAGCCAACTCAGTAGAGGCAACTCGTGCACCGCTTCACGATCGCGTGCAAAAAAGTGCTAACTGTTAAAACTGTCTTGCTTGTAAACTCTGAGATAACACCTTCTTTCATACACCGTTTTCTACGTACAATGAGTTGACACCTTCTTCACATCAAATATTTCGAAAAAAATGGTGATTTTTATAAAAACTAGTAAAGCAACTAATACGAAACTCCCAGAAAAGTTGTTTTGACGATAAAAGTAAAAATCACAAAATTTTGAGTTAACACCTTCATGCAATAATTTCTTCATACATAACAAGTACATACAATAAAACATTGAATAAAGCGCAAATAACATGAAAAAATCTCAAGATCTGAGAGATCGATGTTACCTATAACGTAATAAATTTTATTTTACAAGGTGAATATCATTTTCGGGGAATATCATGTGAACATAAAAATTTTGCTGTCAAAAAATAGGCATTTCCCAGCGCACGATTACAATAATTTCTCTTTTTAAGGGAATAAGGCGTTCAACCTTGTCTAATGTTAGCACGATATGTTTTAGCCAAATACACCAGTAAGGAAATAATTTTTATTTGAATAACTTTAAAAGACCGGAAAATGGATTTAAAACGTACACCAAGCATAGAATATTATTCATTAAAACTAGTTAAAAGCTCAGACATTGGTTGATAAATCGTAAAAGAAAATCTTTAAATTTAATCTTGTAAATTGTAATTACATTGTCATTTCAGATCTGTTAAGAAATATGACGAGCTTTCGCCAAAAATATGGATCCATTAGTCGCTTATGGCTTGGGCCGTATTTATATGTGTTTGTTGCTGATCCACGACATGCAGAGGTATGTTTGAAAAATAATCACTACCTTTTATTTCATTTGTACTGAGTGTGCTTAAAAGATGACGGACTGTATTCAGCTTGCACACTCATTTTCCTAATAATAGCTCACTGATTAATCACCTACTATTACAGGATTTGAGAGTTGGTTCCATTGTGATAGATCAGAAATAAGCATGATATTTCAAGGCTTGATATAATTCTCAAATAAATACAAACATATTCTTGGCAACTATTTGAATGTACAAATTTTCAATTAATGAAATGATGAATATTGAAGCATGAATAAATGTTTTGTAACGTTAGAACTATAGACTGACTAAATTAGAAGTATAAAAGGATGTTGCTATATTATGTAATGACGTGTTCGATGTTTTCCAAATTGATCCATTAAAACACAATGCCACATCTTACCAAATATGATATGTTGTTGAATTAACCCATTGAAGTAATTCAACTTGTAATGTAAGTAATAACATAAACAACTTTGTTGCAGAACTAACAACAATCCATACGATAGAATTAGTTCCACTTATTAAATTAAACAACTTGCATTCTACAAATGCTACAATAATGATGAAGGACACATGATCCTTTTAACCAGGGCCAGTGTCAGTCACATTCAAAATATCCGTTTGTCCGTCCGTTCGCCTGTCTTTCTGTCTGTCTGGCCGCCCGTCTGCGTGCCCGATCGTCTATCTGTTCGTCGCTCGTCCGTCTGCCTGCACGTCCGCCTATCCGTCCGTCGGTCCGCCTGTCATCCCAACTGTCCGTCTGCCCGTCTGTCCGTCAAGTCATCCGTCCATCTGCCCGTCCGTCCATCCTTCTCTCCGTCCGTGTGCCCGTCTCTCTGTCTGCCCGCCCGTCCGTCCGTCCGTCCTTCTGCCCGTCCGTCCGTCGGCATGTGCGTCCGGCTGCCCGTTCACTCGTCCGTCCGTCTACCCGTCCGTCCTTCTGCCCGGTTGTCCGTCTGTCTGTCCGTCCGTCCGTCTGCTCGTCCGTCCGTCCGTCCGTCCGCCTGCCCGTCCTTCGGCTAGTCCGTCTGTCCACCCTTCTGTCCGTCCATCCATCCGTCCGTCCGTCTGTCGGTCCGTCCGTCCATCTGTCCGTCCGTCCGTCCGTCCCTCTTTTCGTCCGTCCATCCGTGGTCTGTGAACAACACGCCTAAACTATGCGTAGGACTTTTTCCAGACTGAATAAACCGCTGTTAATCTGCATTTTCTTGAAGAACTACGATTTTTCTAAATATTCATTAATTTTTGGGGGTACTTTACATGATACCTTTGCAACATTTTCAGTTAAAAAAATGGTTCGAACTTTTTTGTCTTTAAAATTATTGTATGAATAGAGTGAAAGAAGCATAGAGACAAATTTTACCGCCCTTCCGTCCGTCTGCCAGTCCGTCTGTCTGCCAGTCCGTCCGTCTGCCAGTCCGTCCGTCTGCCAGTCCGTTCGTCTGCCAATCTGTCCGTCTGCCCGTCCGGCCGTCCGCCCGTCCGTCCATCTGTCCGGCCGGCCGTCTGCCCGTCCGTCCGTCTGCCCGTCCATGCATCTGCCCCCGTGCGTCTCAATTTGTATGCTCTTTTTTCGGATAATGTTAAGACTAACGTATAAGATGATATAAAATCCATTTTACAGAATTCTGTTGTTTTTTCTGAAGTTAAAATTTCAAAACTACAAAATTGAATATTGAGAATTTTGTCTTAAAAATCAGTTCTAAATATCAGCTCTTAATACCATTCACAATTTTTTGAGGAAAAACAAAACGAATCATTTCACGTAAGTTGTGCCTAAAATTTCTTCAGAGTTAATGCAATATTCAGAAACTGGATCACACTTCGATTGTCTGTTATTTCTGCTTGAATATTCAGTATCCTTTTATTTACAGACAATCACTTCTTATTAGCTGATACTGTATGGAATGTTTAAGGACAGCCAGTTAAAAACCAATAAGATAAATAGGGAGGGGGGTATTTAAAAATATTTAAAGGAAACATTTGTTCCTGATCAAATAACACATGTAATCTTGATAAAACTTGAAAACATTACTACCTTTCGCGGCCTAATTTTCGGTCGCTTCTTCAGGCAATTGTGTCTTAATTATTGTGAAAACAATTGCGAAAATGTTCTAGTTAGACCATGCAACATAAATACAAAGTACTAGTGAGCTGATTCTTACCATGGAAATGTTGTCATTCATTAATCATATTTAAAACAGTAAAATTACATTACAATTATATTACAGGCAATCTTAGGCTAATTGATTGTGAGTGCATATTAACTTGTGTAAGTCGTATTTTCCCGTAGGGAACCTAATGCCCTTGTCCATAGTCACCATTTCTGGTCATTACAGCTGGACAATGTAAGAATTTTCTTTATAATTATTTATTATTTGATTGATTTTGTACAAAGGTCAGTTTTACTATACATATGTAGTGGCTTAATAAAACTTAACCAAACTTAATACTAATACGAAGGTTGAGGAAACCATCATGGCACTCGTAGGATTTATTACAAGTCTGAAAACATTTTGCAAAACATGTGGAATGGATATTTATTTTTGATGCGAGTAGGATGAGTGGGGGTTTTACAGAGGTTGAAGGTTTGGATGTGGTGAATATTAGAGAAGAAGTTATGGGATTGGTAAGTAATGTGGTGAATGATGAGATCGAGGTTGAATTCCTAGTGTAATTGGTGAAAATTATTTTTATTGAGGAAACCAATGGATTCCTACATACAAAAATTTAAAGAATCATTAAATGACCCTCGCCACAGAAATCTTTAGTAAAAGGCGAAAGATTTATACGATCTGACGAGAGCCAAGAGTTAAAATTCATAATTTTTACCCTTTATTTTATCCTGCACTTTCAGTGCTGCAGGATTAACCTACTTAGGGCTAGAGAAGGTTAGGAATCCTCTTTTAGCCATTTTTCCGGTTTATCCCCACTTGCAAGGCCCTCTGTACAGAAGAATGTAACGGGTTTCTCTTAGGTCAGACCTGCACAACGCCTGCTCCCGGGGGCATTCTGCACTTGCGAGCCGATCGCCTGCCCGTGGCAGCGCCGAAAGTGCAAGTAGTGGGGAGTAGGAAGCTTTGCGGAGAGGGGAGAAGTCTGACGTAGCATGACGCGGCGCGTATATTGAATGCTTGGGCTGCTAATAATGATCCATGCTTCAAAATTAAATGCCCATTTGTTTAAATGGATTATGTCTAGTATTACAAGTTACCAGGGTCACAATTCACTGTTTACGTTCTGTGCACTACTGTATATCCACCTTTGTATCCCCCACTGTATGTATTTTCATTTTCTATTTTTTTTAAGAAAATAACATGCTCATTGTGACTCTTAAGCATTATTTTAAAGAAATAGCTTTAAAATATATGCTTATATAAAAAGAATATTATTTATTTCTATCTAACACAAAATTGCAATGTAATAATTGATTGTTCACCAGGAATGTTATAATCTCCAAATCATAGAAAAATGAACAAAATCATGAGAGCAATCTCTCACATCAAGATTGACATAAAAATAGAATATGTGGCAATTCCAAGAGGGGTAATGTTTAATAGCACATTTGTGACCATTTTCCCCATTATGAAATTGAATAAATGAGATCAACAAGGAAACTTCTGTGACGATATGTTATTGACAATCTTAAGATAATCATGGGTATTGGTAAAGTAGAATGCAAAGGGCTTTATATTTTTATACGATCTCGTAAACGACTCTACACTCTTGTCAGAAATTAGAACAGAAAATAATCATGATTTTTTTAAGAACGAAATGTTTTTGCTTTGAGAGAACCGTCTTATTCAATTAAACATAGTTAATAAAAAATAGTTTATTGCTGTCATCATCAAACAAAAACAATTCAGTATCAAAATTTTGTGTTTAGCACAACACTAAATTTGTGATTACATTATTAACCTTAAGCGAATTACATTATTAACCTTACAAGGAATTATAATACTCGGTGTCGAAATCTAATATGTATAATTCGTTGTAGTTTCATATTTCGCCCTGTGATATACCGAGAGCAAACATTTGCAATATAATACAAAAGACAATATTACTTGAACTGTATATGACCGTCATGTTCTTGTCGATTGCTCTTTAAATTTAGGCGCTATCTTTCGAATTGCGCATTCTCATTGGTGGTCCCCACTCCTCGATTGGGTCTCATCCCCACCCTTCATCGATTTTCTCATTTGCACCCGAGTTGCCCGCACGCAGCTCCTGAGGTCAGTGAAAGTGCAAAATGCTGTGCAGGTCTGCCTTAGATGGACGTATGTCTAGAAGTGGGGTTGAAGATGGCGTGTTAATAAAGCCAGTAAATATTGGTACTCATTTGGAAAGAAGGCTGACTGAACCTTAGGATCGCCCTGAAGTCATCGGATAAAAATCTCCAGCCATGCTTCGATTTGAACCAGGGTCCCTCAGGTTAGCAGGCGTGTGTCCCAACCACTACCATAGACTAAGGATGTATAGACAGCTCACTGCCGGCAGCGGAGAGATTATGCTTGGAAGGTAACTCATTCAGAGATGGCACCACCGTCTCATCTTAGTTCCGTAAAATGTGGTAACCGAGTAGAGTGCGCACAGGTCGCGACTCTGCCCCCACTACCGATTTCACTCCTTCACCATTCACTGGCGGTATTTTCAAATTATTGAAACCATTACTGCCACAAGATCTTTCTACGGCATTTACATTTAGGGAGCACATGGTGGGCTGTTGCCCTAAGCGTAAGCACGCGGGACCTTCCGCCTTCACTCTACCAATTAACTGCACCCCAACAATGACGTGATCCTGTGACCATAATTATTATAATCATGCGAGCACTTCTCTTATCCATTCATTGCAACGCTTTTTAAAAACAATATTATTTATCATATAGTGGTGAAGTGTCTTGCGTTGCTCAAGCATTTATTAATCAGGGACTGAATATAAATTATCGTAATCTATGTTAAATTAATTTATTAAACAGGGACTGAATATAAATTATCGTAATCTACATTAAATTAACATAATTTCCGTTTTACTTCTCACCAACAGGGACATCAATAATTTAAAAATATATTAACCCTTCGTTGCACGATTTTTTCTTTTAAGGTCAAACTTTTTGGGGAATAATTTGGATTGTGGAGATATTGGGAAAAATAGATAAAAATTCTAATTTACATCTGTGTCGTAAAATTGAAATTTTTTGCTTCTTAGCATATATGCAAAGATGCGCGTTAAGTTACACATTTTGCCTTTGCATGCAGCAGTATTGTGGAATAGTGAATATGACACGTATAACAAAGTGCTTGCAGAAAGGTTTATAGTAATAACCCATAGTAATTTTATTCGTTATCATATTATATTTTATCTATTCAATCATTTATATATATATATATATATATATATATATATATATATAATTTATTTGATTTTTACTATTTTTCATGATTACATTTTTTACATCATGAAAATTAGTAAAAATCAAATAAATTCGAACACAATACGTAATCTCCAAAAACACTCCTGATGTCGCGGCACCATATATTATAATACAACTTCTCGAGCTTTATACTCGGCACAAAAGCTTTGTACTCCTTATAACATTTACTTATCATCTTGCAAAAACGTACATTGTCGGCAACAAGGAAGCGGCCAGGCTTCCAGATTTCAGTGAAAGAGATAAGACAAGAATAGAATGATCTCACGAAAGATATCTTCTCGAAAGGTTGGCCAAGAGCAACAATCTCATTGAGTGTTCTCAGTACAACACCGCGACCACTGGAGGCTCAATGGAAACTTACGTGCACCTTTGCAGATATGCAAAGTCCAAAAATCCCTCTTTAAAATTACAACTATAAACAGAAACTAGATTCCAAATAATTCAATTCTTACAAAAAACTTCACTTTTAAACCACAAAAAACCCTTTTGTAATTAACAACCACAAAAAAAATCAAAGTAGGGCGACAAGCACTCCCGGAGTGAACAACTACTCACCGAGAAAAAAAATTTCAAAAAGACTATTTATGCTCAAATTGTCGAGTACCCAATGAATCTAATGGTAAATAAACCCTTTCCGAATACGTCATAGTGCACACAAAAGCTTATAATACAGAAATAAAACCGTATATCACTTCCAAAAGTGGCTTCAATGTAATCAATATATATGTAGACAATATTACAATTTTTACTTTCCCGAATACGTATACGTATAGGGAAAGTTATGTAATGCTGCGCGAAAAAAACGGCGGATTTTCGAAAGAAAAACTCTTATTACAGGGCCCTGGTAACGAAAAAGTGGATAAATCGTTGCCAAATTAAGAAACAAAAATCCTCTAACACGTGGTGTAGTCAAAATCCACTAGTATAGATCCTTCATACCGAAAAATCGATTGACGGCAAAACGTCTGTTGGTCCGTCTATCTGTCCGTCTGTCTGTGAACAACGCTAGTGAATAAACTGTTCAGCCGATTTACTCCAAAACTGATATTCCCCGAACGATCTGACTGATGTCGTGGCCCCTGGAATTTGAAACCGATATTTTAATTTTGCATTTTACATGAAGCCCCGGGGACATTTTCAACATTTAAAAAAAAAACGGCTCCAGACGATTTGACTATTTTTTTGTCAGTTAGTCTAAAGGTCGTTTAAGAGAATGGCATAGGTCTCATGTTGGTTGAAAACTCTGGTTTTTCGAAAATTGAAAGAAATCAAATTTTTCGGAGTCTTCCTACAGCTACAATTGTATAGATACAATTTTCTTCTTAATGAAATATGTTCATAAAAAACAGATCTTTAAATAACGTCATGTTTAAATTTTCGAAAACATGAGTATTTTTTGCGATATTCTGTGTCAAACATGTGCAATTTTTATTTCCTTTAAACCATTTTTTCTTAGACACCTCACAACAAATTTTGATTAAATTGGGACCTTAGATAGCATAAAGGTAGCTTAAGAGAATGGTGCATGTCTCATGTTCGTTAAAATGCGTGGTTTTGCAAAAATTAAAACAAAAATGTCGGCCACTTCTTACAATACTCCTTATATACGTGCATATACGGAAAAGTAAAATATACTATGTATATACGTACGTATAAGGAAAATAAAAATAATTGATTTAAATATAATTTGTTATTGGAAATGCCAATATTAATTCAATTTTTGCTTCCTCACACTTTAACTTATCGACAATGTGGAGGCTACAATGGAATTCCGCTTAGCGCTCGCGAATTCCTGGGAATTAAGTACATGTCATTGTTACGAGTTGCAATAACAGCTAGAGGCGCGCAACTTGGCGACAACGCGCGATCGTAGACTAAGGATGTGTGAGGTGAGATTTTGGCTGAAAATGAACAATGCTTGACATCTGATACTAAAAAAGTTTCTACTTCAGCACTGGCATTTGTGACTGCAATCTCCTGCCGTTTCTTCTTTACAAAAGCTGCATTTTTATTACCATTGCACTCCTTTGCACCGAAATAATTCTAACCTGCACTAGCCGACGGAAAATAAATTGAGAATATTAAATACTTATTAAAAACCACCTACCAAATAACTAAGTTATAGAAAAGTTAAAATAAAGAAACTAATGTGACTAATAGTTTGGAATTATTCGCTTAATACGAAAGTTCACAACAAATCTTATTAATGGCGTTAACGACCACTTAACATTAGAAACATTAAATTTCTGACAGATTTCGAATTGAAGATTTGCGTCATGGAAGTCCGTTCGGCTCGCGCATGGGCTCGCTCGACTCCGCTCTGGTGTCTTCGTGTACGTTCTTGGCTCCACATTTTGCTCTCCCGAGACACAAGTGACCAGGCAGGCCAGCTGGGGCGACGGCAGCCCGAGCCCAGTGCCTGCCGTCGCCATGGAAACAACTCCACCGCGTGATATTTTCTAGAAAACCCCCACCACCAACAGAAAGCCAGACAGCCCTTCACACTTCCCGACGTTGGCGCATCCTAGCGGTGGACGGGGAACTATTCAAAGGATGTAACTAAAATCACGCCTCGTGAGCCCCCTATATACGCCTTTACTCCATGCCACTACGCTGCCATAACCCTATGTAGGAACGCCTGAAAGATTACTGATTGTATCTCTAGAAACCATAGAGATAGGAAGAAAAGGGATGGAAAGGGGAAGGGGAGGATGGGGAGAGATAAGACGAAACCAAAGAACCCAAGTCCAAAGCGAGGGTAGAACAACTAGCCTGCCAAGAAACAGAGGGAAATTAAACATTATTATAATTAATGTTGAAATACCGTCAGATAACGTATGATAAAACATGGGGGGAAATGTAACCCAGGAGACGGAGAACCACAAATAATTTTATGTAGTAGACCATCATTGTTTAATTAATATTTTTAATTTCTGTCTATATTTTCAATTATATCAATATGTTGGTCCATCATTTATTATATGAACTGTTATTTCAAGATTTTTTTCTGTCTTTTAAATGATGGAACAACATATTGGTATAACATCATTGTTTCATCTTACTCAGAACATGATCGTATGCTTTAGTGAAAATATTATTTTCCAACATTGAATTAATGGTATTATTTAACGTGATATGCAGAGTTTCCAAAATTAAACGTACATGGTATCGCTGTTCTCTGTCTAGTAAACGAGGATTTTTAAAATCAATGTGTGACTTCTCTAATCAATGATTAGGTATTATATTGAAACTTTCCTCACATTCCCTTATGCCAAACCTGCACAACGCCTGCTCCCGCGGGCATTCTGCACTTGTGAGCCGGTCGTCTGCCCATGGCAGCGCCGAAAGTGCAAGTAGTGGGGAGTAGGAAGCTTTGCGGGGAGGGGAGAAGTCTGACGTAGCACGACGCGGCGCGTAGATTGAATGCCTGGGCGTCTAATAATGATCCATGCTTCAAAATTAAATGCCCATTGGTTTAAATGGATTATGTCTAGTGTTTCAAGTTACCAGGGTCATAATTCACTGTTTACGTTCCGTGCACTAATGTACATCCACCTTTGTATCCACCACTGTATGTATTTTCATTTTCTAATGTTTTTAAACAAAATAACATGTTCATTGTGACTCTTAAGCATTATTTTAAAGAAATAGCTTTAAAATATATGCTTATATAAAAAAGAATATTATTTATTTCTATCTAACACAAAATTGCAATGTAATAATTGATTGTTCACCAGGAATGTTATAATCTCCAAATCATAGAAAAATCAACAAAATCATGAGAGCAATCTCTCACATCAAGATTGACATAAAATAAAATATGTGGCAATTCCAAGAGGGGTAATGTTTAATAGCACATTTGTGACCATTTTCCCCATTACGAAATTGAATACAAGAGGTCAACGAGCAAACTTTTGTGACGATATGTTACGGAGAATCATAAGATAATCATGGGTATTGGTAAAGTAGAATGCAAAGGGCTTTATATTTTTATTAGATCTCTTACACGACTCTACTCTCTTGTCAGAAATTAGAACAGGAAATAATCATGATTTTTTCAAGAACAATATGTTTTGCTTTGAGAGAACCGTCTTATTCAATTAAACATAGTTAATAAAAAATAGTTTATTGCTGTCATCATCAAACAAAAACAATTCAGTATCAATATTTTGTGTTTAGCACAACACTAAATTTGTGATAGCATCGTAACAAATCGAATTACATTATCAGCCCTACAAGCAATTATAATACTTGGTGTCGAAATCTAATATGTATAATTCGTTGTAGTTTCATATTTCGCCCTGTGATATACCGAGAACAAACATTTGCAATATAATACAAAAGACAATATTACTTGAACTGTATATGACCGTCATGTTCTTGCCGATTGCTCTTTAAATTTAGGCGCTATCTTTCGAATTGCGCATTCTCATTGGTGGTCCCCACTCCTCGATTGGGTCTCATCCCCACCCTTAATCGATTTTCTCATTTGCACCCGAGTTGCCCGCACGCAGCTCCTGAGGTCAGTGAAAGTGCAAAATGCTGTGCAGGTCTGCCTTATGCTGTTCTTGTGTTCTTTAATTCAAACACCTACTTTTCTCTTAGTCTGGCCGACAAAGTTTTCACAGTCATGACACGAAAAGGGAATTAACCACATTTTCAGATTCTAATTTGGGTATTTTGTCTTTCACATTAGCAATTAAATTCTTCCTGTTTGTGACCACGTGTCTCATGACCACGTTCATCTTATCCCTCTAAATTTATTTACATGTTATTAATGATTTTGGGAATAAAAAGCAGAATAATTTGTTTCATATCCCCCTCATTACATGTTTTCGGCACACGTCCACTATTACTTAAAATACTCATTTTCCTGTTCTTAATATACTTTCTAACAAATTTCATATGATAATTATTTTCATACATAATCTGCGATACTATATGGAGGTTGGCCTGGTGATGTACGTGATGTGATAATTTAATAGCCCTATCAATTATACCTTAATTACACCTATTTTTTGTTTGACAGGATGTTTTGACAAAAATATTAACACGCGATTGGCCGACCTGTACCAATTGGTGGAAATATTTCCATTAGTATGTTACTGAAACATCTAGGAGATTGATAGAATTCTTTTCTTCTTTTTCCATCGTAAATTGAATGGAATTATCGTATGAATTAAATAAGTCCAAAATCTTATTTAAGTTAGTTTTATGTGCACAAATAAGTATATCATCTACATATCGTATGTAAAAGCTCAATTCAGCTTGTGAGAATATCTCTTCTAATTTTCGCAAAATTATTTCCGAGAATATCTAACTTAGGAGTCCCCATTCGGTGTACCTGTTTGTTGTCGGTACACCTGATTGTGAATATTCACCAATATACACTTAACCTCCAAAATAATTTTATGTAGGGGGATCAAGGGATTTCCTAGTTTAGTCAAATAATACTCTAAAGCCTCAATTATACCCTCATGCGGTATATTTGGAAACATCGAAACTAAGTCTAAAGACATGGATTCATAATCATTAAGCACATTAATACTAGTAATTTCATTAACAAACTCAATACATAGGCTACATAATACAACATAGACTACATTAATGCAATGTTTTAGAAAAATTCTGAAAATCATCTCCATTTTTTTTCTTTTTTTTCACGGAACGCTTAAAAGAATAAGGAACATTTAAAAGAAGGCGCTGGTGTCACTTTCGTTGATGTCTCTGAATCTTTAAAAAATTGCAAATTGACAAACAATGCAAGAAAATATGAACTGTTGTAGCACCACAAGTGTAAATATTTTTTCACTAAATATCATTTTCCCTGTTGAAATATCCCTTTTTATATTTTGCAATATTCTTATTGTTATTGTAGGGGTATATAAACCCCTTTGTGTGAGTTGTGTGATGCTTTTGTCATGTTATTTTCAACTGCGAACTCCCAAGTTTCTTGAGCAGTAAATTGGTTCGGAGGACGTGATTTTTTCCTTCTGCGCCTGTATTAAAGTGTAGACCTTTTTACCCGAACAGCTTTCAATCCCTACCTACACCTCCTTTTAAAGATCTAAACATACTTTGATCTGTTATATCGCGTTGTAATACTTTCTTGTTTCAATTCCACAACACTTTTTTATCCGAAAACATTTGTATAACCGAAATTCAAACCATGTTGAAATGTCTAGACATTGTTTTGACTCTTAAAACTAGTTTTAATTTCTATTTCTTTTAACCTTTAACATGGTTGAATCTTCTTAAACCTTGTTCTAGCCCATCAAACTTGCTTTAACCCCTAAACCTTGTTTTAACTACAAAATATAATTTTAACCCAAAAGGAAAAGAAGTGCCTGCTTATTAAAACTATTGGTGGTTCTAATAATATTTTAATATTACTTTCTGATAAAAATATAGGAACAAACTACGTGCAAAGTACTTGTACCGCCAATACTATTATTTTTAATACAGATTTCTATACTGCATATGAAAATAATGTTTTACTATTTCAGATATTTTTAACTTCTAAAACTAATATTAAAAAAAGTATGCAGTACAAATATATTGAAGATATGATTGGCGATGGACTTATTACAGCTTCAGGTAAGATACATACAACTCTTTTTGCTGTCGGAAAATATTTGTAAAATACAAATATAACTATTACTTTTTTTATGTAAAAAGGTGACAAATGGAGATCTGACAGAAAATTAGTAAATCCGGCTTTCAATTACAAAATTCTGGAAGAGTTTGTGAATGTATTTAATTCGCACGCAAGTATTTTTACACGAAATTTGGAGGAGGAAGTTGGTGGCTCTGAGTTCGATATACAGCAATATTCATCGCTTTGCTCCCTGGATATGGCATGTGGTAAGTATAATGAAACATTTTTATTAGTATTTTTATTTCCAATTTTATGTACTAGTTGTAAATTTAAACATCAGGAGAGCTGATTGATACTTCAGGATCGCCTTTTTTCATTTATATCAATTTTAATTTGCTAATCCTTCTTTTGAAGTTAAATAAACCTTCAGTAGGTATATAAAGATGTATCTTATATATTGAAACGAATTGTTATCATTACAACAATGATAACAATCCGCTTTTGAGAATGAAGAACATTTGAATTGCGTGGTAGCGGCGGGGGCGCCGACGGAGTCGGGTGCATATAGGAGAGATATACTAGAGTGCGCACCGGGCTGCGCAGAAAGCCCGGCCGGGTATCAACATCTCTCGCCCCAGTGTCACGTGACTTTGGGACAGATAGGTGGCATCTACAAGAAAACCCGTCACGCGTTAAATGATTTATTTTTATACGTACGTAAGATGTTTCATTCCAGCATTATTTTCTCATTTATTAAACAACCCTAAAAATGTTGCTTCTAGCAGAAAAGTGAATTTAAGTTTTTCTACTCTATTTGCTCAAGTACATGAAAATTCCGATTTTTGTCAAACTTGTCACTTTCAACCTCATACTCCACTAAACCTGTTTTACAAGTACAATTACATAGGACTATAAATAAAAAAAATTTGTAAAATAAATTAACTCCATGGGATGCATTAATCCAAATTTCTGTTATTACTCAATTTTAGACATTCTACTATTGAAGATCCACATCAGTGACATTTATAATAGCAAGTTGTCAAAATGATATTTCAAAGATTTATAGAGAGAAAAAAGGCTTTTACCTTTGATTTATTTAGACAAAAACAGTAAAAACTGTATGTGATATTTGGGGGAAAAGTACCATCTGGACTCATTTTCTTGAGCTTCAAAAGCTCTTCCCAATATTTTAACTATAACATTAGACTCTTTCCTTCCGAGTTATATAAAACCTATATTTGCATCGATAAACAAACTGCATGTTTTATTTTTTTTCTTAAAAAATCAACTTCAATCATACAAATTACTAACGCTATAGCATATAACACTATAACATACTATAAACACAACTTACACCAGTAATTACACATAGGATTAATGCCCTCTAAATAAAATCATTTTGTTGTTAACTGATCTAATACTATTTTTTTGGTAAATTTGGGTGTGCTCTCTTCCTACATGATTTAATCTTATGTCAATATATTTAAACAATACTGCCTTAATTAAATACATCCTGTGATTCATTATGGCCTCTTGACCAATAACATGATATGTTAAATTACTAAAAACAGAACTATTCACAACTTCTCTCAGACATCTATTTACAATTGTACTACATGCTGCCTTTTTAAAAATGTCACATCTCCCCTGAAGTATTCTTACTTTTACCTTTGCTCTTTGGCTGATTTTTATAACATCTGCAGAAGGATATTTCAGTCCATAATCATCCTTTCTCTGAATGAAGGAATATGATCCTTCATCACTATCATTCCGGCAAAGAACTAGCTTACAGTCCACATAAGCAAGAGACTTTTGCAACTTTCTAACTAAAAATCCTCCAAAATAAATTACAATGTCCACAGCATAGGAAGACAATCTAGTTTCATGTTTGTGTACTGATGACAAGTACATATGGTTAGTTGGTACCTCACTGCCCAGTTCAGGATCATTCACTTGTGGCACACTTGCGTACGGTGTGAACTGACATTTAACACAGTTGTCATCCTGTGGAACATAATTAGCAAAGTTAAATTATTATTGCACATTTGAAAAGAAAAAGAATTTTGGATCGTAAGCAGTGAACAAATATCCATAACGTCCTAAAATAATTACGCTATAGAACCACAAACAGCACGCAAAGCTACATACAGCACCGTACCGCAAGAGCTGCCGGTGTCCCAAAGTCACGTGACTTACGACCACCTCATGTTGAAACCTGCGCAGTACGCTCACGCGCACTCTAGTTGTATCTCTCCTCTATGGTCGGGTGCCGGAGTCTAGTGAGGCAGGAGAACCGATACGCGAGGGAACCACGAGACAGGTCGGCAGTGGAGCTATGGCTGAGTAATGAAACGGACGGTTACGTGAGGTGTGGAAGAAAAAGGACGAGTGGTAGTGAAATCTGGGACCATCGACGATGGAAGGCATCGGGAAGGACAATGCGCTGAAAAATGGCATGTAGTGAGCTAAAACGGTTGTATTGGTGAAGTGAAGAAAATACAATATCGGCGCATAAAGACAGTCACGTGGGCGAACGCGGAGAAGTGGCGGCACGAGGATTTCTGTGCGGCAGTTAACCGTTAACGTTTGGTGCAGGTGTCTTCGTGAACAGGCAGGAACAAAGACTTCATCGGAGTGAGGGAAGATTAATCATTGGATTATGCTAAAAGTGGTGAAATCGGCGTTGACAAGGCAAAGCATGTGGGCGGACACAAGGAGAGCATTGAGTGAACATAGCGGGGCAGCATTAAACAACCAATTGTAAGACGTAGACGAAAAGATTTATTACGGACGGCGAAGGGATAAGCATTGGCGGGCGACGCGTGGTAAATCCGTTACAACGGCGGTGGACAGCGAGATCTCGGCAGCCAGCGTTGTGCTGGGAAGGGCCGGCGAGCGGCGAAGGCGGGCGGCGGAGCGGGCCCTCTCCCCGCGTCGGCATCCAGCGACCCGAAGAGGCACGAGCACCGCCGGCGCTGCGCGAGGCATCGCCCCGTCGCGTCGGCGGGTGGCGGTCGCGGAGCGGCGCTGCCGGGTTCGGACGTACGGTGTGAGTAAGAACAGACGGGAGAACACTGGGAGGGAGGGTGAATAGATGACAGGAAGCAGTGATCTGTAGTAGAAGCCCCACAGTTGTGAAAATCATAAGAAAGGAATGGAATTCCAAGAAAATAAAGAATTTGTGATAGTAACACTAACGCTAAGTGCGCGAGAACTTTCTTTACTTTGCAAAGTAAAGAGTATAAATAATTATTTACAGTAGCAAGCAGAAGGCTACGTAACATAGGGCGTCGAATTCGATCAAATGTGCGACGACCTAACTTACGTGCAAAGCGTACTAATGACCACCGAGAGGCAGATAATAATAATAATAATAGTAATAATAATAATAATAATCTATGGAAAATCGAAAATCTATGGAAGCTTATGCAGAAGGTTACTATCATCTCAATGGCGAGAATCGTCAGAAAATTTGTAGGAAATCAACGTGAATAATTTGATTCAAAATTATAACAAAAGTTTGTATTGTGATTATGTCAATCTGTACAATTTATGTACTCACCGTAGAGATACGAGATAATAAAGTAATAATAATAATAGTAATATCTCTACCTAGGAAGTACACGACCTTGAAGTTGGTGGTGGAGCTTGACTAACCCCATGAGCCTGAGAGCTATGTCAGTGGTAGCCTAGCTACTGGTAGGGCCTCCCTTGCTGAATAGGTTGAAGGTGAGGGGTCCGACGAAGAAGTACTCCATTTTGAGGAGAGTGGGAAGTAAGTAAAGAGGGAAGGGTCATGAACCTTTGGACTTCCTGTTATCGGCCCATGGAAGGTACAGGAGAGAAACTAGCTTGGCACACTAGGCCACTGATTAGAGTGGAGGCAGTCAGTGAAAATCCCGTGGGGTTTCGTAATGCCGACAGGCGATCGGAGGGACCCCTTGCTGGGCCCTGCAGAGGGATGCCCCGAGGCCACTAGGGGTTGCAGTAACGGATGGCAGGAAACAACCCAAAGGTTAAGTGTGATCTGTGAACTCGAATTTGCTACCTGTGAATCTTCACTGATGAAACCAATGAGCAAAACGGATAGAACAAGCAATGTACCTGCTCAGAAACCGAGCTAATGTCACCTTGTTGACATATGGCCATCCCACGGATGTTAGTCCCAGGGACCCAGAGCTGGCAGTAGCTCAAAGCCATCGTCAGAGATGGACACGGGATGAATTAAAGGAGGTGATGTGGTGCTTCTACTATGCAAAAGCGAAAAATGGGGGCTCAGAAATAGAAGTCTTTAAGATAAGGACAGAGCGGAACCCAGATATGAGAATTACCCTAGACTCAAAGAAGCTTGCCAGTCAACGACGCTACATACTCAGCAGTGGAAAATTCACAGCAGAACAACTTGCATACATCCAGAGAAACGAGGAGTATGTTCTTCGATCAAACTATCCACATGACGAACATTTAGAACCATCTAATATCCCTGAAAACGATGGTCCCCTTGAAAGTTCATCTCTTCCAAATGAAACATCCGTCAGTGGTGAAAATACATCTGGCCATGAGTCATACGATAAGGGCATGATGCAGGACTTCCTCCGACGCGAGATAGAACGAATTCGTCTACTTCCATTCGAATCACGTGCACCGTTGAGGAGAATTTACGAAAATGCTAAAGCTAAGATAGTGGTAGAAACAGCAAATTCCGTCTTAAATAAGGTTGTACAGACCTCAAGTAGAGATCTAGATATTACTGAAATCAATCACATCGTGTATGCAACTGGATATCTAGTATCTCAGATAATCTTGGGCCAAGAACACCGATGGCCGACAGCCAGACAGAGTAAAAGGTCCGTACCTCCATGGATGAAAAGAATTATGAAACGGATAGCCGACACACGGCGTGAAATATCACTCCTAACCGAAGTATCTTCTAAGTCAAACCACACGTATCAAGTTCAACAAAAAATACTACATGTTGAACAAAAATACCTAATTGACAATGACACAACAAGGCTAATGGTAGCTGAAAAGCTAAAAGAGAAAATCCAAGCTCAACGAATAAGACGGTACAAACGTAGAGAAGATTTCCGTGTACAGAAGCGGTTGTTTCAAACAGACGCGAGGAGATTCTATCGCAGTCTGACTGAAAAACCTAATGGATATACTGCCCCTCCCTCAAAAGATGACGTCCAAACATTTTGGGCAGGAATCTGGGATTAAATCAAATCCTACAACAAAGACCCATCGTGGCTCCAATCTGAAGTTGATGCTACCAATGGACTCGTGAAAACAGTGGAACATGTTCAAGGATTCTCGAAAGAAGACCTATGCCAAACAATTAAGAACATGGGAAACTGGAAATCCCCTGGGGGTGATAAGATCCAGATTTATTGGATTAAGAAATTAACAGCATTACATTCTCATCTACCAAAGGCTGTTAATAAAACTTTAGAAAACCCTATGGAATTCCCCGAATGGCTCACTCGCGGCATCACGTAGTTGCTACTCAAAGCAGGAGACAGCTCTTTACTTACTCAATTATTACATGCCAGTAATGTACAAACTTAAAACAGCAGCCATAGCTGACAAAATGTATAGGCACCTAGAGAAGAATCATCTGTTACCAGTTGAACAGAAAGGATGTCGTAAAGGTTCCTATGGCTCTAAGGAAATCTTGCTTCTGAATAAAATAATTTTGAATGATGTAAAGAAACGAAAACGTAATTTAAGCATGGCTTGGATTGACCACCAGAAGGGCTTTGACAGTGTACCACACGATTGGATTTTGAAGAACCTGGAGATCTATCGATTTCATCCTGGACTTGTTGAGTTTTGCAAGGATAGTATGAAGTCGTGGAGCACCAGGTTACTAATCCACAGCGGAAAGGGAGTAGTAGAAACAAGAAGTATTCAGATTAACAGGGGAATTTTTCAAGGAGATTCACTATCTCCTCTGCTGTTTTGCATTAGTTTGATCCCCCTATCGAGACAGCTGTCGCACACTGACTTTGGCTACAAGCTCCATGGTGATGAAAAGCCTTTATCACATTTATTTTACATGGATGATCTTAAAGTGTCTGCTAAAAATGAAGCGATTCTCTCCCAAATGCTGTCTGTCATCAATGATTTTAGCAATGACATCTGCATGAAGTTTGGTCTTGACAAGTGTGCAAAAGTCAACTTAAAAAGAGGCAAAATGGCCACGTCAGAGAACACTAAAGTTGATAGACACACTGTGCCAGAGAAAACTTACAAATATCTGGGCATTGAAGAATGTGAGACCATCTCGAACGACACAGTGAAATAGAGAATCCGCAAGGAGTATTATAGAAGAGTGAGACTTGTCCTGCAGTCCGCTCTGATCTCAAGGAATAAAATATCAGCAATAGGTAGTTTGGCCGTGCCTGTAGCCGAATACAGTTTCGGACTAGAAGACTGGACTGAACAGGAAATTCGCATAATGGATCGAAAAACCAGAAAACTGCTAACAATGCATCATGTTGCCCACCCCGAGCTGATGTACATAGACTTTACGTGTCACGTAAGGAAGGAGGAAGAGGTCTGAGACAAATTGAAGCCTCCTGGCAGAATGCAATAACCGGGATGGGAAAGTATGTTGTCAGCCATCAAGATGACTCAATAATGAGGCAGGTCATGATATCTGACCGAAGAATGGGAAACGGAGGCATTTTAAGTGTAGCAAGAAGCGAACAAGACTATGCAAGACACGCAGAATGACAGAGACACTGAAATTCTGATACTACATAACATGAAATGTGAGGCGCAAAAAATGTTAAAGAAATCATGGAGAGACAAACCACTTCACGGACAATATTTGATACGAATGGACAAAGTGTATATCAATAAAGATCAATCATTTATGTGGCTTAAAAGGGGAAGAATGAAGCCAGAATCGGAAGCACTTGTAATAGCTGCCCTAGATCAGGCCTTGAGAACACGATATTTGATAAAGCGGTTCACAAAATCTCCCAAGATGATAAATGCCGCATTTGTCAGGAACACATAGAAACCCTTGATCGTATTGTCTCAGCTTGTCCAATCCTTGCAAAGACCGAATACTTGAAAAGACACGACAGGGTGTGTAGCTACCTCACTGGCAGATCTGAACCACCCTCGAAGTTCCGAACACATCCCCAAGTGGTACGAACACTCACCGAAACCGGTGACGTCTGTTGGATTGTGTAGGATATTGTACGACCAACAAATTCAAACTGATCGTACGATAGCGGCAAACAAACCGGATATAGTCATCCGAGATTTGGAGAAAAAATCGTGTTTACTTGTCGATGTTGCTGTACTTTGCGATCAAAACGTCGTTCCAAGGAGGCAGAGAAACGTATACAAGAGTTTGGAAATCGAGATCAGCCGAATGTGGGGCGTAAAAGCACAGGTCGTCCCGATAGTTATTGGAGCTCTGGGATTTGTTCCGCAAAATTTGTGTAAGAACTTGGCTAAACTCCCAGGTAATTCAAAGGACTGAGAAGTGCAAGAAATCGCTTTATTTGGAACAGCTCACATTTTGCGCAAATTATTGTAGAGGCACCGACAGTCTCTAGATCTACTCCTTAGGTAGCTGGTTGCAACCTGGAGTATATTTTATATCCAGCCGACACATAACATCTCTAGTCGTGATTTAGAGGAATAATAATAATAATAATAATAATAATAATAATAATAATAATAATAATAATAATAATAATAATAATTCCATCTAGGGAGTACACGACTTTGCAGTTGGTGGTTCACCTTCAGTACCCCCATGACCCTGAGAGCTATGTCAGCGGTAGCCTAGCTACCGGTAGGGCCTACCTTGCTGAATAGGTTGAAGGTGAGGGGTCTATCAAAGAAGTACTCCATTTTGAGGAGAGTGGGATGTAAGTAGAGAGGGAAGCGTCATGAACCTTTGGACTTCCTGTTATCGGCCCATGGAAGGTACAGGAGAGAAACTAGCTTGGCACAACTGGCCACTGATTAGAGTGGAAGCCCGAAACTTACATTAGCCAGCAAAGGAGGCTGTCTTCAGCAGTCAGTGAAAATCCCGTAGGGTTTAGTAATGCCGACTGGCGATTGGAGGGACCCCTTGCTGGGTCCTGCGGTGGTGCCCCGAGGTGACTGTGGGTCGCAGTAACGGATGGCAGGAAACAACCCCAGGGTTAAGTGTTATCTGTGAACTCGAACTTGCGTCCAGCGAATCACTTAAAACCAATTAGCAAAACGGATAGAACAAGCAATGCAATGGATCTGAAGTTGCCTTGTTCTACCAATGTCTCATAACTGCTCAGAAACCGAGCTAATGTCACCTTGTCTACATCTGGCCATCCCACGGATGTTGATCCCAGGGACCCAGAGCCGGCAGTAGCTAGAAGCCATCGTCAGAGATGGATGCGGGATGAATTAAAGGAGGTGATATGGTGCTTTTACTATGCAAAAGCGAAAAATGAGGGCTCAGAGGTAGAATTTTTCAAGGTATGGAGGGAGAGGAACCCAGACATTAGACACACCCTGGTCTCAAAGAAGCTTGCCACTCAACGACGATACATACTGTAATGGAATGGCTTTGTCTGCCTGCTAACCACCCTGCTCTCACGTATCTTCTTCAGCCCCAAGATGGGCGGTTAATGTGATAATCGTGACCACAATGGAACATCCCTGCTCAATAGCACCTGTTACGTGCCTTCTACGCTTCGTTATACCCATTATACGTATACGTTGGGTGTCCTATTAATTAACACACTTCTCTATCTATTGACTGCTCTAATTAGCCCGTATGCTAACTAACGTCTTATAACATTTAAAATATTTTTCGGGCGTGAATTTGTGATAGCCCCTGTAAAGGGACTGAAACGTGGTACTCGTTGCAACGCGCGCGTGGGTCCGTATCTAATTACTACAAATCACAACACAGCATTGAGTTGTTTTATTGACAAACACGACAGTGTCTATCTCCCTTTATTCAGTCAGCCTGTATTTGTCAATAACCGATTACCTTCTTTTCGATAAACAGTTGACACATAAACATAAATATCCTTCACTGACACAATATCAAATTAAATTAACACAAAACAAAACCATTCACACTGAATAATTCGCAAAATTCCATTCATACCAAATGCGCGTTTTGAATACGGCCGTATTGATTCTTAAACTACTTAATTTTGACATTACTTGGCCTTCCACATGAATGCGTCTTCGTAGCAAATAAAAAAAATATCCTTGGTACTTTCCTGTTGGCTGGTCCGGCGTCGCAGTAGGTGACGAAAATCACCTTCACCACCACCAGATGCCGATTCGTGGTCGCGTTCGCATTCGTGATATTAAAAAAGACAAAAAAATGTCCGACCGCGAAATGTTTACCCTCGTGATATAAATAATTTGCCACTCAATGTTTTAACAAATATTGTTTATCTAGCGATAATGATGCGCAGAAATATTCTGTATTACCATCGTCTATCGATTTATAAGCGCGTTTTAACGATTCACAACGAAACGATAGGTCGCGCCACACAATAAAATGTTTTAAAATCACAAACTCGTAGAAATACAAAATTCTCGCACCGCACAACGTGTATTCACACTCTGACTGCAGGGCATTGTTGGCATCTCGCCTATACAGTTTCTGGGCAAACAAAAGCTGATCACTCGCTTGTAGCTCCGAATAACATAACGAAAATATTGATATTTTCTCTTCTATCAGCGTTTCTCTGACTTGTCGCTGTTTCTAAATCGAGTCCAACTTTCCTACGATAATTGCTGTATCGTCTAATCCGTCGGCCTTCACCTTATGTAATTAAATATTCCGAAACTATGACTTATCTTCTCATGACGTCACAAAAACATGGCTTTTGTTTCGCAATTTTCGCAATTTAGCAATTAATTTCAATTTCACCTCCTGAGCATCCTCTAAAATCGTGACTATCTTCAAAAATTTCGATAATTTTTGCTCCTTTATCCTGCGAAATCCTAAACCGATCCCTTCAAGGTGCGTGTCCACTTGAGAGCTACGCTCTCGCGAGTTTGTGTAGAGAGTGTTTCTCGCCAATGGACACAGTTCTGAGAGAAGGCAACCGAGAGAAATGTGATGCTCGCGGAGAGCGGTCGCCTTCTGAACTACTCGCTAGTGGACATGCCTGTGCGAGGACTCGCACCGACTTGCTCTCAGCATTCGAAACGTGCTGGAAGTGCCTGAGAGCGTCTGCGTTTTTCGATGTTCGTTGTCTCACTGTCGCCGCTACCAAGCAGTGGACAGATGCGAAAAGGATAATATAATAAATAAATGGGAGACAATTCCGTGTATTTCAATAACAAATGATGAGAAAACTACGCGTCCGATCTTAAATGAGGGATCTTTTGTTCTGTGGTACAGCATTTCCATCTTGGTAATGGAGGGAAAAGACGATGCACTAATTAAAATTGCACAAGAAATGAAATATATCATTGAAGTAAATTAGAGCTATGGAATGGCACCGACTCTCGTATGTATTTCACTGTTTTTCTCGTACGTATTCCACGAAATTGAAAGAAAATTTTTGAAAATGTCCCATGGGCTTCATGTAAAGTACCCTCAAAATTTAAAGAATGTTTTTCAGAATCACAGAGCTTCGGATCGGGACAGATCGACCGGAGAATATTCATTTTGGGAAAAATAGTTCGAAAAGTTTAGGCGCTAGTGTTTTTCAGACAGGTGGACGGACGGACGTTTTGAAAATAAATGAAAAAAACACACACTTTTTTGGTATCAAGCCACCACAAAACATTAGTTGACGTTGAAATATCGAAATCGGTTTTTCGCAGCTTTACATAACTCTCTGTTCTACATATATTACTCAGTTTATACGTACCTATATGAAAACGTATGAAGAAAATTCATGTTTTACAGAATCAGTTTAGCAAAAAATTAGTCTCTGGCCCCTATTATGTCATTATTTCTATTTGATATTCAAGTAAAATGTTTAAAAAAAGTAACCTACCAGTAGAAACTACCTTTTGCGCGTGTTCTTGAAATTGTGAGGTTAGGTTAAACAATGTGCGTTGTCTAAAATGTTGCGCATCCTCAATTTCAAATTCTTTGACAAGTGTCGAACAAGAATTCATTTGTGCTTCATGATCAATCCACTTTCTCTCCAAGTACTTTTCTTGTTTTGCAAGAAGCAAATTAAGTAACGAAAGCCACCGCTGCTCTCTTCTTCGCCTCCATCTTAACACCCGTATCTCCATCGCGAGCCTACCGCTCTCCAGTGGACAGGCATGCGAGAGGTACTCTCGAGAGGGTGCGGCGGACATTTCTGCGAATAGCTCGCAAGTGGACAGGGTATTGCGAGCTTTTCTCGAGACTAGCTCGCGCTAGTTACTCTCTAGTTGACACGCACCTTCAGGCGTTCGCTTAACATTCACGAATAACACTATTCGTAATTAATTTCTTCTCGGCAAGAATGGTGCCTACATGTCACTTTTATTAAATCGAAATGTATGTTCACTAATTTTTTTTGAAATCAAGTGAACCCCTGGTCCGATTTTGATGATTTTTGTTTTAATAGTTTCCAAAATTTGTGCTCTATGGAATACTTGTATTGTATTTTCCTTTCTTCCGTGCAGTCATTGAATTTAGAAAAAATGTTCGTGCGCGGGGCTGCTGTCATTTGTCTCTCCTGGTTTAGTTTGTGATACTTAACTTGCATCCTTTACGTAAGGGAAATAAAATAAATAGTCTAAATGATCGTAAATCATTACAATACTCAGCAGTGGAAAATTCACAGCAGAACAACTTCAGAGAAATTCCGAGTATGTTCTTCGATCGAACTACCCACTTGACGAACACGTAGAATTTGAAAACGATGGTCATGTTTAAGGTTCATCTCTTTCCAGTGAAACACACGTCAGTGAGGAAAATTCATCTGGCAATGAATTACACGATAAGGACATGATGCAAAATCTCCTCCGACGCGAGATAGAAAGAATTCGTCAACTTCCATTTGAATCTCGTGGAGCGTTGAGGAGAATATACGAAACTGCCAAAGCTAAGAGAGTGATAGAGACAGCAAATTCTGTCTAAATGAGGTGATACAGACCCCAGGTAGAGACCTAGGTATTACTGAAATCAACCACATCATGTATACACCTGAATATCTGGTATTCCAGATAATTTTGGGGCCAGCCAAGAATACCGACGACCGACAGAAAAACAGAGTAAACAGTCCAGTACCTCCATAGACGAAGAGAATTATGAAATGGATAGACGACACTCAGTGTGAAATATCACTTTTAGCTGATGCATCATCTAAATCAACGCACACCACTAAAGTTCAACGAAAGATATTCAATGTTGAACAAAAATACCGAATTGAAAATGGCACAAGCAGGGTAATTGTATTTAAGAAGCTAAAAGAAAATTCAAGCATGGGCTCAACGAATTAGACGTTACAAACGTAGAATAGATTTCCGGGTGCAGAACCGATTGTTTCAAACAGTCGCGAAGAGATTCTATCGCAATCGGACTCAAAAACCGAATGGCAATGCGGTCACTGCTTCAAAAGTCGACGTCGAGGCATTTTGGACAGGAATCTGGGAGGAGAGCAGATCCTACAACAAAGACGCATTTTGGCTACAATCTGAAATTGATGCTGCCGATGAACTTGTGAAAAATAGTGGAAGATATTCACGAATTCTCGGAGGAGGACCTCTTCCAAGCAATTAGGCACATGAGAAACTGGAAATCCCCCGGGATTGATAAGATTCAGATTTATTGGGTTAAGAAATTAACAGCAATACATTCCCATCTAGCAAGGGACGTTAATAAAATTTTAGAAATCCCAAAGGAACTCCCGGATTGGCTCACATGCGGCATCACGTATTTGCTATCTAAGGCAGGAGACAGCTCTTTGGCGAAGAACTATAGGCCAATCTGTATGCCAGAACCATATGCCAGTACTGTACAAAGTTATAATTGCAGCCATAGCTGACAAAATGTAC
Organism: Acheta domesticus; assembly: GCA_031308135.1. NCBI lineage: Eukaryota > Metazoa > Arthropoda > Insecta > Orthoptera > Gryllidae > Acheta > Acheta domesticus. The sequence continues at coordinate 221,306,167 of JAHLJT010004567.1, forward strand.
AGAAATAAGAAATCGAAACAGTTCCTATAGCCGGGCCATTTCGACGAGGCTTTACTGTTCTTTAATATTCTAAAATTAATATTTCCGTTTCACCATCACGAAACCGAAAAATGAAGAAAATGTCAAAAAAGAGTTCTTTGCGCGGCGATAGATGGCATCTGGCACGAGTAAGTGTCAATTCCGAATAGCTACCCCACACTCAAGGAAATAGAAAACTAATACGGGAAAATCTGTTCCATTCTATAGCACCACTAGTTACTTGCCCATATACGTACATATATATATATATGGATTAATACACGTAGTATAGGGAATGTTACGTAATGCTGCGGAAAACTGACTTCGAGATTTCAAGGGAAATATACGTTTTTATACCAAAAAAATGGTTCTTTTCAAAACGTCCGTCCGTCTGCCTGTCTCTCAGTACGTGAACAACCGTAGCGCAGAAGCCGTAAGTACGATTTCTTCCAAAATAAATATTCCGTAGCCGTTCTGGCTCTATTTCCTGCGCCGCGATTTTGAAAAACTTTTTTTCGAAATGTGGGGGTACTTTACATAAAACCCCCCGGACATTTTCAAAATCTTCTCAAAAACGGCTCCAATTTCTTTCTTTTAATTTCTTGTGAGAATATAGTAAATTATACTTTTTAAGGTGGTTTAAATTCGATTTTCACTGTTAACTCTGAATTTTCGAAAATTTCAAAAGTTTTAATTCTTCCGGCATCTTCCTCCAACTACAAAATTGAAGATAGAGAATTTTGCTCCAAATAATATTTGTTCCCCATAGTGAGTTCTTTCATTAAGGTAATGTTTTGAAAATAATATTTTTAGTAGTTTTGAGGCAATATTACATGCAAATGTGCAATTTTAAAAATACAAAAACCCGATTTTCTCAAAACCGGCTCCATTTTTTTTTTAAACTTTTGGTAGGGACAGTATCTAATTTACTCAATGAGATGACATCAACGTCATGTTGCTCTATTCTTTTGTTTTTTTTCAAAAATTACAAAAATTTGTATTAATTAAAATTTGTACAGTAATTTGTTTGACTTGTCTCTCACGTCGTTAATACTATTTGCATTAGCGGCAATTTGGTCACATTACTATATTTGAGTACGTTTGCTTTCAATAATGTCATAAAAGGTTTTTCAAAAACTCCACTGTTTTCTGTGAACACTTGCTTAAAACTCTGCCTTTTCAGAAACACTCAATCCCTATTTTCTCAAAAATGGCTCCAATGTTTCTCGAAACATTTTTATCGGATAGTGTTAATTGCGGTTTCATATGACGTACAGTTCATTTGTTGTTTTTTTTCAAAAATTACACAAATGCAATTTTTTGAAATATCTATCACACCGTTAATATGCAAGTTTCCTACAATTAGTAAGCACTATTGTATATGTAAGTTAAAGTGCTTTAATTGACTTCAAATAAGTTCCTGTGAAAAAGAGCGTCAAATTTCCCATTTACAGCAGCGCTTACAGGCTATTCTCTTAAAATCGGCTCCAAATTTTTCAAATAAAATTGAAATTTAGGACGAGGTTTTAGTGTTCTTTAATTCTCTTAAAATATTTCCGTTCTACTATTAAGTAACTGAAAAATTAAGAAAATGTTTAAAAAAGTAATTTGGGCGACGATAGATGGCAGTTCGGAAGAGTATATAGCAAGTCCAAATAGCTAGCTGAGACCAAAGGAAAGAGAAAACGAATACGGGAAAGTCTGTGCCATTCTGTAGCACCATTAATTTAGCTTAAGAAATATACGTTAAATCTAAAATCGGTTAACTTCACCCCACACCTCCAGTTACTAATAACAGTTAAACAATGTATTGATTTGTGCATTTTTTTCAGAGACTACTATGGGAGTAAGAATGAACATTCAAGACAAGAAAAGTAAAGATTATATTGAAGCATTATTTAGGTATGATATGTAATATGCTTTATATTTTCAGATATAGTACTATTGGGCAAACTGTATTAGTTTTAAAACCAGCTGTGTCATTGAAGGGTTCATCAATCAACATTTAATAAGAAGCATACTTAGAAAGAGATATTACAGCTCTTAAATTTTCCTTACAAGGGCGTGAAACATTAATAGTGTAACAACGTATAATGAACTTAATTAAAAAATGAAAATCATAATTGTAAAACTGCTACAATTAAAGGTTAATTTCTCGCGTACCAGATTTCCAGTCAATATAGCACTAACCAACTAGTCGTTTAGATATTAAAATCAAATGGAAAATATTTTTCTTGTGTTTATTTACGTCATACATATGTATATGTGTGTCATACATTCATATATATATATATATATGTATATATATATATATATATATATATATATATATATATATAGTGATAAAATAATGAATGATTTACTTTTAATTTTGCTACCTCAGTTTTGGGTTCGATACGACGACACCACGCTTACTGGTTGCCACCGGGTTGCCCTCTGTACTGAAGTCTGAAATGATTTCCACTATTACGAAGAATTGCTTAAGATTTGGCACAACAATAATTTCATTTATTGAAATGACTTGAATTTTGTTTAACAGTATCAATGTGATTGATTGCATACAATTGCCAGCATCTAGTTAATAACGGTACCGAATTGTCTAGGCGTTGTTAAATGAGGCCACGTAGTTCATATCACCCTTGGCTATCACCCGCGCCGAAAATCCCTTTTTGCGCCGGTCGTCGCCGAAGTCATCTGCTTCTCTCTTGATGTTGGATTTTAATTCCTTACAAGAATTGTTCCACTAATGTTCCAAATTCTATGCTCCCTATTATACATAACACGGGGATGTCCCACTTAAATTAATCAGACAACCTTCGTGCAGTTACCACCACGATGTCTCTCAACAAACATCCGTCACCTAGCAACCGCTTCGCACCGTCCAGAGTAAAGCGAGGTGTTTGTTTTCTTGTATTATTTTGTATATTACAATATATATATATATATATATATATATATATATATATATATATATAGAGAGAGAGAGAGAGAGAGAGAGAGAGAGAAACGTATAGTTGTAATTATTATTGTTATTATTGAATTGTTTATTTTAAAGGGTGACGATGAAAAGTAACAAAATAAGTATTTGTCGATTGATAAAACTGTGTATAATCGAAAATACTGTGTATAATTTAATGAGGGATTTCAACTACTATATTATTTTGAAGATTTTTTCATAATTCGTATGTAATTCCAAACAAACTTTTATTATAGAAAACACTGATACTCAGATAATTACGGCCTTATATTAGAATTTAATTATTGATTTTGCCCGCAGTGTGGAAGACTGTATCATACAAAGAAGTGTACAACCTTGGCTTTTCCCTGAGTTTATATTTAATTTAACTACTCTAAGTAAAAAGTACAAGTCATGTTTAAAAATCATGAATGAAACTACAAAGAAGGTACGTATATGAAATAGTTATCTCTTTTCAGTATTGGTATGTAAGACTATTTACATCTGACCAGTTTTTATTGTAGATAATACAAGGGAAGAAGAAAGAATTCTCTCTCAAGGAGAACGAAAGTGAAGAGGTTGAAGATGAAAATGGATTTGGTAAGTGAAAATTACATATCTAAACCGATAGAATAATTGTGGTCTTGTGACTTGTGCAAGTATTGATGTACAGATGTATAAATGTAGTAAGTATACACGGATAGATGGATGAATGTACTATATACGTGTTTGTTAAATGCATGTATGTTATAAGCTTGTATGTTATAAGCATGTATATGCGTATGTAGGCGTGTATGTTACATGTACACCCGGTATCACAGAATATGCATGATGTCCAGTGCGTCCACATGTGGCCTTTTGACAGCTTGGACAAGCACGCCTGGGCACTTGACCAATCCTGGAGTCCAGGCAAAGCGGCTTTTATCATTGGCTTTTGCGCCGAGATTCAGAAACTTCCCCCTTCCTCCCCTTGAAGATTTTCCTCCTTGTTATCTCAAAGGGGCAGAGCAATTTTTGAGGTGATTGACGTCGGCGTCGCTGCTTCGCTATCGGGGAGGGAGGCAGTGAAAGGAAGGGAGGGGAGAGAGGGAGTAAGAGCAGGGAAGTTCACGCAAGCGAAACGGATTGGTGAGCGCGGGCAAGAGAGCCCCCCCCTCCCAATTGCACTGGACGCTGGCCCTGTGGACGCTGACGACCCACGCGCCAGCCGGTCATGGGAAAGAGCAGTGGCATTTTTTATCGAATTCATTATACATAAATAGCAAATGTTAATTTTTTATTTCCGGAAATCTTCACTCAAGTTAAATATTTTATTAACTATTTTTGAATAACCACCTGTTAAAAGAAGAATAAATTAAATTAGAAGAAAAAATGAAGTCTTAAAATGTTACGATTCGATGTAATTTTCTTAAAACGAGCTATTAAGAAAGTAACAAAAACGTCTTTGAATAAACTTGAAAGATACTGAGTTTGTAGCTAAGAAATTTCAATGCCGAAAATTTCTAGTTAAAATGTTTAAATGGAACACAGGTGTTCTCGAAGGTACTATTTTCACAACTTATATTATGTTTTAGTGTGACCCCCATAAACAGTGTCTCGAGTATAATGTTCGATTGGAGGAGCTCCATCGCGATCCAAGAAACTCCGGGAAACTCACTTTACCACAGTTATCGATATTCATGTAAGGCGCCGTTTTATTCACACGAATGACACGGTCCTTGTTTTCTATTGTTTTGGGAAATAATTTTTGCCTTTGCAAGGTATGTGCGTGAGGAATATTTTCTGCCTAGAAAAGGAATCCCAATACAATAATGTACACCAAACATCATAATTCGTTTCATTTTAGATAGACACCTACAACATCAGTGTTTTCATGAACTCGCAAGACTCCAAATCCGAACAATTGATCTATTTCCTTTATTATTTACACAAAATTCAACTTCGTAGTTTCTTAAAATAAACGAAAGGTGAATTGTGCTTAATCAACTTAACAATTACGTAGTGCAATATTATTGGCAAAATTGCCAGAAAAGATTGACAAATAAATAGATTGATTTTAAATCATGTGATGATTATGATTAGGGTTTAAAGGCGCATCAACCTGTCATTGGAGCTCGTGTCAATCAGTAAAATAATTTTTATTAATTATAATTTGAGTAAAAATATAGTAAAGTATGACTAATTATAAAATAAAATAACTGATCAAGAGAATGTTTCATGAACAATTGAAAATCAGTTCATAGAAGGCATTTTAAAAATCACCCTCATTTCTCGCGATGCCTTCTCCGAATACCGCTTAAATTATTGCAGTGTAATAGAGCATTCTATTCGGTAAGGCCTGTTCATTTCTCGCAAAAGCGGAGTGGATCACGCGATAAGATGTCCTTGTAAGAAGTGGCAGTGCCCGATCCGAAGGCGAATGAAAATTACCTCCTCGCGCCTTGAGCCACGCATGACGACCAGGTTTTTATGGAGTTCTTGATCCTCGTGAGTTTGAAACAAGAATTCTGTCACCTTTTTTGCCATGCACGATGTAACTTATTAATGTTATTCTATTAATGTTACTGTATTTTTTTAAAAAATCATCTGTTAAAAAATCAGTGGTGCTTAGATATAGTACAAACTTCCTCGTACTATCTGTGAGTGTTATAATTGTAACTCACATAATATACTAATATTAAGGGGATAATATTAAATTGAAATTCTTTTACAAGGCTGTCACATAGATTGATATAAAAGTTCAAAAAGATCCAAAAAGATATCGGACTGTCATATTTATAACATTAAAAACTTTTATTTATTATTTATTTTTTTATGAAAGTTTTTAATGTTATAAATATGACTGTCCGAAATCTTTTTGGATCTTTTTGAACTTTTATAGGATAATATTAAAGTTAGAAATTTTCAGCTTTCATGATTTTTCGGGAGAGATTCTGATCAATTCCACGATTTATTATAATTTTTAATTGATTTTAACGACGTGAACGCATTTATAAGGCAGTACTGCCAGTAAGCTTGAACTTCAGTGTACCTTTATTCGCCACAGTGTAAACAAAGTTTTGTTTCTGAGTACTATACATGTCGAGTTTTGTACCAAGAAAAGAGTATTTGCGGAAAATTTTATTGTACTACTTTATTTAGAAGAAATCTGCAGCTGAAGCACACAGAATTCATGTTGGGATTTACCGTGAACATGCTCTGTCCAAAGCGATGTGCAGAGATTGGTTTCGACGCTTCAAAAATAATGCTTTTGATTTTTGAGATAAAGAACACACTGGCGCACCGAAAACTTTAAAGACGAAGAGTTCGAGGCATTACTTAATGAAGACGCATGTCAAACGTTAGCTGACATCGCAAACCCATTTGAAAGCATTAGGAATGGTCCAGAAGCAAGGGCATTGGGTGCCGAATGAGTTTAAGTCGAGAGACGTCGAACGGCGTTACCTCACGTGTGAAATGCTGCTTCAACAGCAGAGAAGAAAAGGTTTTTTGCATCGTATCGTGACTGGCGATGAAAAGTGGATACAGTACAATAAACCTAAGGGTAAAAGATCGCGGGGTAAGATAGCCACGCATCGACATCTTGCGCAAAGCCAAATATCCATGATTTCAAGCTTCTCCTCTGCATTTGAGGGGGATCAGCTGGGTGCAATTTATTAGGAGCTTCTCAAACCAAACGAAACAATTACGGAATATCTCTATCGACTGCATTTGATGTGCTTGAGCCGATCTCTAAAGAAAAAAACGACCACTTTCGAGCAGAAATACCACAAGGTGATTTCGTTACACGACAACTCTCGGGTACATGGTGCAAAACCATTGAAAACCCAGTTGAAAACATTTAAATGGGAAGCCCTGCCCCACCCCCTGAATTCACCAGACATCGCCCCTTCCATTCCGTTCAATGGCACATGGTTCTATTCCGTTCAATGGCACATGGTCTAGCGCAGCTGCGCTTCCATTCGTATGAAGATACCAAAAAACGGGTTGATTCTTGGATAGTCGCAAAAGACATCGTTTTTGCGATACGGATTTCTTCTGCTGTCAGAAAATTGGGCAAAAGTAGTGGCTAGTGATGGGCTGTACTTTGAGTTGTATATTGTATACACTCACTACACATACTATAAAAATAAAGCTTTATTTTACACAAAAAAAAACAACGATAACTTATTCAAGCACCTTATAATTTATTGAAAAAATGTCTGGTCAGTATTATTGGCAACGAAATTGTAGAGTTTGATTGAATTGGAAGTGATTGTTTAGATATTTTTGGGTTTAATAAACTAAATATAGCTGAATATTGCGCTACGAAAAGTAAAACGTTTCAAAATTTCATCTACAAGAAGTCTTCACAGACCCTATTTATTTGAACAGAGTACTGCAATCACTTTCATTAATCGTCAATCATGTAACATTGAGTTTCCAATGTGAATATTGGCGTATATACTGATATATTTGTGTATATTACATTATATTATATCATATTACAGTATCAGTACAATATAACACTGCAACTGCATCCTGAGGGGCAGACGTTTGGCAGTATTTGGTGTTCGAAGAGACTGGCAAATTTGAAACCCATTTTTGGAGATGTTGATATTACGAGGCATTCTAAACTAGTAAAAACGAGAAAGAACTAATTATCAGAAACAATTTCACAATTGTGAGTTTGAACTTGCAATTATCGTCGCACGAAGGTTGAAGATGTCTTGTGTAAAGCAGAAACCTTGCCTGTAACCTACTCTGTTGTCAATGAACAGTGCATTAATTTATTTTTACTTTCATGTATACGTAATACGTATATACGGAATGATATACGTAGTACAAGATATATTACTTGTATGCTTGTCCATAGAAAGTTATATAATGCTATGAAAATTAGATTATGAAATTTCAACGGAAATGCACGTTTTGTGGGTCTTCTGTTATAAAAAAAGAGTTGCTTTTTCAAATGTCCGATAGTCAGTCCGCTTGTCTGTCTGTCTGTCAGTGAACAACACTAGTACCTAAACCATTCGTAGGTTAGGTATGATATTTATTAAAATGAACATTCCTTGATCAATCTGACCCAACTTGAGGTCCTACAATTTTTTAAAAAAAATATTTAAATTTCGAGGTGCTTCATTAAAAAACTTCTGGGCATTTTCAATATTTCTCAAAAATGGCCCCACATTTTTGCTTTATAATTCTTCTAAGAATACAGTGAAATATTCTGATAATAATGGCATAGATCTATTTCCATGGTTATCTCTCAATTTTCGAAAATTATCAGATTGAATTCTTTCGGCGTGTACCTACAAAGTGGAATGGTTTTCTAGATGAAATTAGTACTTCACAAAGAGCACTTAATAACTATTATGTAATATTTTTGAAAATGTTCGTAGTTATCGCGCAATTTAACCGAAATGCGAGAAATATCAACAAGTTACAAGAACACATTCTTCCCAAAAAGATCCGAAATTTTTGGCTTAAACAATCTGTACGATAGTGCAAAATTTACCGAAAAATGTGTCTTTAATGACATATTGATGCATTATTTTGCTTTTTCAAAAAGTATACAAATATAATTTTCTGATACATTTCTTACATCGTTAATATTTACGTATATTACGAGAGATTTTATTACATTACTGCATTTCTGCGCAAAGCTGGAGCGTAACGGCTCTTAAACTCTCTCTCTCTCTCTCTCTCTCTCTCTCTCTCTCTCTATATATATATATATATATATATAGAGAGAGAGAGAGAGAGAGAGAGAGTTTAAGAGCCGTTACGCTCCAGCTTTGCGCAGATATATATATATATATATATATATATATATATATATATATATATATAGAGAGAGAGAGAGAGAGAGAGAGAGAGTTTTAAAGGACGTACTTCACTGACAACATCCTTATGACATAAAATAAAACTTGAATCCGTAATTTTATTTTGGGAGTAATTTGGGTGAAACAATTAATGCAACACCCTCAAAAATATTTTCTTTTTTTCAATTTTCCGTGGTCGACTACAGTGAATTGCTATTTATTGAATGTTTAGAGTTTTAGGACGTGTTATCCACAATGTAAGTGTACCGTATGATATATCTTGGAAGGTGACAATGTTCCGCCCCTGCTGGAACTACAGTTTCAACGCCCACCTACATTTCGACTTGCCAGTATTCCCCATCCAGGAATCTTCCCACTGTAGCAACGCCTACAGTCGAGACGAGATCTAAGCTCCTGACTGGTCTCCTGTTATGTGTGGTAGAGTTGTGCATGTATGTAAGTTTGTGTTTATATTGAAGTAGGGGGAGGGGCAAGAATGAGGAAAGAATGAGAAGGGGCAAGAATCAGAGAAACCAGGAAAAACTACCTATCACAACAGCCAACAGCTGGAATTAAAGTTCAAGCAATAACTAATTTCGACCTAGATCTGTAATTAGAATCGGTTAGCCGCCACAATTGGGATTAGAACCCTGCGACTTCCCGGTCAGCGATGCTACAAAGACAACAAATGATGAGCCTGAAGTATTGCAACCGGTGCAAAATGCAGGTAAAACAATAACTCTCATTTTCATTATACATTTTGAAATTTTCAACATTACTATTATTCAAACATGGCAATTAGTACTATTATTCATTATTTTTCTTTTTCCTTGGAATTCGATAGGCTCCCCAAATATAAATTTAAAAAAGGAATTTAGTTACACATCTCCGTGGAAATCAATGAAATCAATTCAAACACCTGTAATTCCTTGCGCAACTTTGCATTGCAATGCAAAACTTTGCATTGCCAGTAGGAGTATAGGAAGTCGCGCAATCCGCGAAATTTCGCATTTTCCGACAAGGTGCGTCGATTCACGTACACGATGTCAGCAAGGTTAGCTGTCCACGCGGGCTGCAGCATGGCGTTTACCAAGTTCTAATTGCACTGTTTTTTCAAAAAATACTTCTCGAATACTAACAATATTTATATTATTGCATACTTCCATTTAAGAAAACAAAGTTGTGTCAATATCTCAGAAATTATATATGGTACTAACAAAAAAACGAAATATGTTCTTTGCCCCAACATCAGCAATAACATGGCTCAAATATTATGTCGATAGCACCAATCATTTTTCAAAATATTTTCTGTGGCTAACTTAGGTGATCCACCCTGTTTATTCAAAATATAATTCTGTCTAAATAGTCAAGGGCACGTTGTGAATTTTCGCTTTGATTTAGATTTTCCTATGCAATCAGAAACGTTACAGATTGATATTATCTTACAATGTTCAACTTAATTACGTAGTACGGATTGAGATTGGCAACGTATTTCTGCATATGTCTGCACATAATTCTGTCCGCGACCTCAAAGAGGCGGGAGGAGATAGGAAATATAATTAAGAGTGATCATTCATCGTGTTGAAAGCTGAGAGACAATTCCGTGACGTGTGTAAGACATGACACAACCACAAAATACGTAAATTTTGTGTCACAAATAAGAGTCGCATTGCAAAAGGTTTTGCATAATAAACAGTAAAAAAATGTATAGAATCTTCCAGTCGTTTTGACACATTTTTCAGACATTATTTCTCTACCTGTGATGTTTGACTTATGGTTTTGACTTTTGAGTTTTTCTTCCTCAAAAACTTAGCTTAGCCGAAACAGATATTTAGGCAAGCCGCTAACGTTGCCGCCAGTTAAATCGAGTTGTAACTTAATGCTGATCGAGATGTAACTTAGTGAATTCGAATCGCATCAGGGAAATTTTATTTCTTTCCATATTAGTAATAATAAAGAGTAAGATTCAAGCAAGGGACAAATTTCAGGCAGAAAACTTGACAACATTTTTAGGCGCAGAGCGACTCACTAATTACAAAGAAAACTAGTGGTGCTACAGAATGGCACACACTTTTCCTTATTACCTTTCTATTTCCTTGAGTCTTCGCTAGCTATTCGGAATTGCCACGTACTCTTTCTTGCCACCTGCCATCTATCACCGCCAAAAGAACATTTTTTTTTGTCATTTTCTTAATTTTTCGGTTTCCTATTGGTAGAACAGAAAAATTAATTTTAGAATATTAAAGAACACAAAAACCTAGCCATAAATGGCAATTTTCTTTTAAAATGCCATTGCGGTTTTAAAGAAAATTGTGTTTTTACGCTACCAAATATACGAAATTTGAAGCTCATTTTCACAGAAAATGTTTGAGTTTTCAAAATACTTTATTTGAAGTTATTTGAAGTAGTTACACTCACAAATATAATAATCTTTACAAATTTCTGGCAATGGCCATATTAAAAATGTGAGAGCTCTTTCAAAAAAATACATTTATATAATTTTTAAAAAAACAAAAAAATCAAAATAAACTTTACGTCATATTAAAGAGTGTAATTAGCACTATCCGGGTACAAAAGTTTCAAGAAAAAATTGCAGCCATATATCAGAGAAAAGCGTTTGAGCGTTTCTGAAAATGCGGAATTTTAAGCTACTTTTTACAGAGAACGGTTGTTTTCGAGAAACTTTACTTGATATTATTTAAAGCACTTAAACTTGTTAATATAATACACAATAATACACAATAATATACAAATTGTCACTAATGTAAATATTAACGACGTGAGAAACAAGTCAAAAAATTACATTTTTGCATTTTTTTCAAAAAACTATAAAATAGAGCGATATAGAGTTTATTTCATCTCCTAGGGTACATTTAGCTCTATCCCTACCAAAAGTTTAAAGAAAAAATGTGGAGCCCGTTTTTGAGAAAATCATATTTTTAATTTTTTAAAATTGCACATATTGCACGCAGTATTGCACGAAAAGTACAATTTTTTCCAAAAAAGTGATCATGACCTTAAGGAAAGAACTCGCTATGATGAACAAATTTTATTTGAAGGAAAAATGTCTATGTTCAATTTTGTATTTGGAGAAAGACGCCGAATAAAATTCAAACTTTTGCAATTTTTGAAAATTCAGAGTTATCCGTGAAAATCGGACCTATGCCATCTTAATAAGTGTATTTTACTCTATTCTTATAAGAAATTTAAAGAAAAAATTTGGAGCCGTTTTTGAAAGTTTTGTAAATGTCCGGGTGGCTTCATGTAAAGTACCCCCAAATTTTACAGAATCTTTTTCAAAATCTCAGAGCTTCGACTAGAATCAGATGGAGCGGGGAATATCCATTTTGGAAGAAATAGTATGTGTGGTTTAGGCGCTAGCAGTGTTCACAGACGGACACGACTCTTAATTTAGCAACTGGTTTTATCGACTTTTTCGTTTTCACGGCCCGGCAATTAATTTTTTTCGCGCAGCATTACATAACTTTCCCTATACTACATATATCACTCCGTGTATACGTACGTATACGGGAAAGTAAAAATGGTTTCTTCTCGCAAAAGAAGGGAACGTTTGGAGGATTATCAACGTTGTTATTTCGAATTGTGTTTGATTTCTCATAATAATAATAATATTAAAAAAAACAACTGGCGAGGTTTTACCATATTCGATCGCGCGTTCCTCCGTTCACAAGTCACTCGCCTAAGCCGTTAGCCTAAGACGTATTCGCTTTTTGCAACGGGTTTATTTATGGGACGAATTGTATCTGAAAATTTATTGAACTTTTACATTCGAGCCATTTAAAATATTAAATAAATTACCCCTACGTGACAATAAGTATGCAGTTCAATTTGCGAGACTCTATAGGATAATACAGTCTACTTATACATACTTCAGTTCAGCGTTATATTATAATTCTCGCTGGCAGTCGCTTGGCTCTCAGACTCGCTGCGCAAGGTGAGATGAGGAGAGGTGATAAGAACTAAAACTCTCTGACGAGTTTCGACACTCAAAACTTAAGAATTCACTTGCAGCAAGAAATAACTAGAAATCTATGAAATACTTATCGACTTCAAGAAAAAAAACACCTACAGTCACACAATTTATTCTCCAATCCACCAACCGTTTACCCCTTATAATCTAATAAAAATAATGCTTATTTTCTCGTATTATTGGTAATGGACAAATAATACATTACATTTTCCCCCTAATAGCACTTCATCCTTCTCTTAAAACTCTTAACGAGACGACGAACGAGAGACTGTAGAAAATCATACCTTAAATTATTGAAAATCGAAAAGTTTTCGTTGAAATGCCTGATATTTAAAAAAAAATTGAAGAAATTCAATTTTTTCGTTGTCTTCATACAACTACAATTATAAATATTTTTTTAAAAAATGAAATCTGTTCATCATAGTGAATTCATAATTCTTGGAAATCATCTCATTGTTGGCGGCCGTAGTTATTGCATGATGTAAATATTATCCTTAGGACAGAAAATACTATATTGAAGGAAGGTAATACATTTAACTTAGAACTAACGAACACACTTCTTTACTTTAAGAAGTTTTTATCACTTATGGTTTTCAGTGCTTTTCTACATAAAAAGAAGAATAAAAAAACGTTTCGCGCCATTCCTGAGAAAGCAAGTATTTAAAATTTATATTGCCCGTCAAGTGCAAAATTACTGAAAAAATATTCATTTTTTTCAAAAAAGTAAACATGACTTTCTTTGAAGATCTGTTTAACAGATTTTACCAAGAAAATCACTTATGTTCATAATTATACTTGTAGAAATACAATGAAAAAAATTGAATTTCTCCAATTTTTGAAAAATGAAGAATTTTATCGAAAATGTGATCTGCATCATTCTCTTAAGCGACCTTTACGCTACCCGAAGTCAAAATTTAATCAACAATTTGTTGCCATTTTTTGAAAATTTTTAAAATGTTCCAGGTGCCAGGCTCCAGGTTCCATATAAAGTACTTACCAAAATTGAAATATCGGTTACAAATTCAAGGCACCGCGACAACATCCAGCTAGAATGGGGAATATCAATTTTGGAGAAAGTCAGCTGAAGGTACAAGCGTTGTGTACAGACGGACAGACAGGCATTTTGACGTCAATCAATTTTTGGGTATCAAGTATCCACAAAACATGGATTCTGACGACATGTGTTAGATAATTTTTTTCTAGATTTAGCAACGCTCTGGATTTATCTTTTTCTTCTTTACCAGGGTACGGCAATTACAAGTTTTTCTGTCGAAAAGTCCCTTATTCCCCCCCCCCCCCGATTATGATACTTTCTCTACACTGCGTTAGCAGTACCGATAGCGTAAGAGAAATGACATTTTTTTCAATTTCTGTGAACGAATACAGCAAATTGCAATTAATTGAATGATTGATTAATGTTTTAAGGAGCGTTAACTAAAATATTAATTAGTGCCATAAGTGCCATAAGGTCCACGATATATCCACGAGAGGGGGCGGTGTTCTGCCTCTTGCGCAGCCGAAGATCGACGCCCACCTACACTTCGACATGCAGAGATTCCGTATACAGGTATCTCCCCTACCATAGCAACACCCCCAGTCGTGACAAGATCTAAGCCTCCGACGGGTCTCTCGTCATGTGTGGTAGAGTTGTGCATGTAAGTTTGTGTGTGTGTGTGTGTGGCAAGAAAGAAAAAGGAAAGATCGCATATGGTCCATGGTCCTTTTGTTAAGGTAATGCTCATTTATCGAATTCATTCTGAATAATAAATATTGTTGGCACACCCTCGTATTCCATAAACTTGTTTTCTCAAATAGGAGTTGCAATAGGAGGAGAAAAGTATTCCATAATAAACAGTAAAATAAATGTGTAGTACCTTCCTGTCGTTTGGACACATTCCTCAGTCATTATTTATCTGTTGGTGATTTTTTTCCGAGTTAGTCTTCTTCAAAAAGCTAATTTTGTAGAAGCACGTTGGTAGACGAACGACTGACGTCGTATCCCGTAAGAGCGAGTTGTAAATAAGCGAGTTCCAAGCGTATCGTTTGAAAAAATTTTGTTTCTATTTTTCTTTATATAGTATTATTAATACAAAAATTTAAGATTCAAGGAGAGAAGAGATTTCATCCAAAGAATTTGACAAAATTCATAGACGCAGAGAGACACGAAGAAATAACAAAGGAAGTAATATTGAGTTCGGAAAGTAAACGAACGTAACTGTATAAAACCAAAAGTGACCTATGAAAAAATGTGGGTAAGTGATTAATCTTGAGAACGAACAGTTAACGAACATCCGTAAAAAAATCCGTAGTGATGTGATAAAACTGTTTCTTCTCGCAAAAGAAGAGAATGTTTACAATGTTCTCGGCATGGTTATTTGGAATTTATTTTCATTTTTCCTCACGTAAAAAACTGCTAGAGTTTTGCCGGATTTGAACACGCAATCCCCCATTCTCCAGTCTCGAGTCTAAGCTATTGCGCTACTAACACAGACGTATGCGTTTCCGCAAACTGATGCAGTTAAGAATCATGCAAATATGTGTCTTCTTATTCATTGCTTTCCCCTATTTCTGTAACTAAAAATATTAAATAAACTACCTCTGTGTGACAATTAGAATGCAGAGCAGTTAACGCAATTCAATGAAACAGGTAATTCTACTTATACGTGTATCGGTTCAGCGTAGTGGAAATGGCTAGCAGTGCTTCATATCTACCGTTGCACTCAAGCCTTATCAGTTTTCGCCTCTATCCAAGGTGAGATTGGCAGACGTGATAAGGTTGAAGAAATGTAGCAGAGAAGTTTCGACAGTGTCCGATATTCAGGAAAGAATTCAGAAGTGAATTCATTTGCAGCAAGTTATACTTAAAGAAAAAACACCTATGATCACGCAGTTAATAAACCTGCACACATTCAAATAAAAAGGTTCTTAGTTTTTCGTTTTTTTGGGTGATGGTTACATAATATATTACAAATTTTACACTATTAACACTTCATCCTTATCTTAAAATTCGTAATCAAACAATGACCGAGAGATTCGAAAAAATATATATTACTTAAATTTTTGAAATCAAAAATTTTTTAATAAGAATCTCACGTTAATAATTAATTTTGAAATATTGTGCTCCACACGTGGAAACATTTTCATAAAAAGAGACTATGACTTGGCCAAGACTTGTACTCGAGCCCTCTGGCTCTCGAAGCAAACACCCTACCAACTGGGCTACAAGACTCTTCCCGAAGACACTACACTATTTTGTACATTAGAATGTTGGTGACACCAGAATATTCTCTCGATAAATTGCAAATGCTATTCGTGTTTTTAAAATAAACTTGTATATTAAATTTATTTCAAAATTCAATTTTAAAAACCAGATTGCATTAAGAAATAAATCTCTAACTCGTGAATTGAAGAGATTCGGGTTCGAAGTGTATTTCATTGTCACCATTTAACTCAAAATTATGGGAAAACTACTAACGTTTGAAGAAACTAATACAAAAGACCTAATATTGAAGATTCGATTGCATGAAGAAGTCTTAATGTGTAATAGTGTAGTTGTGGGAGGATATCGAAAATTTTGAACCTTTTCAGTGGTCGAAATCCCAAAGGTTTTATTGAAAATCGGATCTATGCCATATCACGACCTTAAAGTAAAAAGGTTCTATCTAACATTTTTTCCAAAAATGACTTTATGTTATATTTGTAATGGTAGCGATGAGATTTACATAACCTTTAAGTTACATTGATCTAAGAAGCTTAGTTTCTGAGATACAGATAAGGCAAAATAGTTCTATCTGCAAAATGTATCTTCAAGTTCGGGAAAAAACGTTCTATCTGCTTCACCGCACAAACCAATCTGTTTACATGTATGTGGGCATTATCTTGTTGGCTGCTCAAAGTGTCCAGGTATTGTAAGATCTTTTGAGAAGCAGATTTAATTGCAATGTTGTATGAAAGTGAAATTGAAGGTGCTGTTTTTTAGTATTCTTGTTCTGAATACGATTCTAATGCGGCAAGCAGTACTGAAGAAGACGAGACACCGAGGCAAAACAGTGCGTAAGCGGCAAGCTTTTATAAATATGGAACTATTTATTCTTTATCGGGTTTAATTGTCAGAATTTATATTAGTTCGGCAAAATTGGGCATTTGGATATTCCTTAAGACGCCTGAGTGAATGTCTTGCTAAATCAACGAATGTATAGGTTATGCGACACAAACTATTTGTACTCCACTTCACATGTTGATATAATATTATAAAATTGGTTACCTGTAAATCCTGTTTACAACCCGGATTATTACGATTTTACTTCTTTTCGGTTAATACGTAAGTGTACCCCTCGTTAGGAACGCATGTATCTAGTAGACCGAATCCGTTTTAAGAACTCAATATCTCCCTGTATTGTGGTTGTAAGTTTTCGCAATCTGGTGGCATCGTGTAATAAGGTTTGTGTTATGGTGGCGCGCGGCGGATTGAATCGCGCACCGCACCGCCGGCACTCGGCGACAGCGCGGGAAGCAACGGACCGTAGCGAGACCGGGCGAAAGGTGAAGAGGCAGCCAGCTAGCGAAGTCCCGGAATGGATGCGAGGCTATGCCGCCAGGGGGAATAAAAGCGGGCCCCGCCGCCGAGCAGACAGACAGTGTTATAGCGAAGTTCGGAGTGTGAAGTGATATAGTTGTGCACAAGGCGCTATTTTTAGACCCGGCAATTGTGTGTTTGGACTCTCTTCTTGTTAATTGGCGAAACGGCTTTGTATTTGGGACATCTATTGGTAAACGGTAACCTGGCTATGTTATTTGGTATTATTCTGTGGTTACCGGTTTGTTAAAGTGTGCCTTGCTGCATTTGTTGAATAAAAACTTGGTTTACGAAACTTCTGTGTTTTCCTGTATACAACAGGTTGGAAAAAAGTGCAAGGGTCGAAGAAACATCAAGCTAGTTTAGAACATTTAAATTACAGAGCCAAGGACATCAAGCTTAACAATTTAAGAAAACTACAAATTATGGAAGTTTTTGTCGTCACAACTGTTCTCTAAATGTCACTCCAGAAGAGCACGAGAGTTATTTATTTCGTTTTACAAATTGGAAACTCATTCTGAAAAGGTCAGCTACATACTGAGGAGATCAGATCCATTCT
The DNA here is from genome assembly GCA_031308135.1 of Acheta domesticus. NCBI lineage: Eukaryota > Metazoa > Arthropoda > Insecta > Orthoptera > Gryllidae > Acheta > Acheta domesticus. The sequence continues at coordinate 221,324,074 of JAHLJT010004567.1, forward strand.
AGAAAAAAAGAAATCCAACAGAAAATATTCTAAATCTTCGAAAAAAGAATACATTCGTTTACAAGTTTTATGTTTCAAATAAAGAAATTATTGTGTGTAAGAAGTTCTACCTCAACACACTTTCTATAAGCCAGAGGATGATAAATAATGCACATTTACACAAAGATAAAATAACAGGAACACCAAAATTGGACGATCGAGGTAGCAAAACTAAGGAGAAAATACCAAAAGACGTGAATGACAGTGAGGGCACACATTAAATCTTTCCCTAAAACAGAGAGTCACTATTGTAGACCTAGTACTACTAAGGAGAGCCTCGCCACCAACTTAAATATCACGAAAACGTACCTCTATAAGGAATGTTGTGTAAACGAAAGATGACAATTTGTAAAATTATCTATATATCGGAATATTCTTAATGAAGAATTGAATTTGGATTTCTTTCAGCCAAAAGCGGACAGATGCGAATACAGAATTAATGACTTGAAAAATAATATTTCTAAAGATTTAAAATTAAAATATCCTAAAAACGCAGATAACAAGGAAAACAGGAGAAAGGAAAGAGAGGAAGATTGTAGGATCAAAGATGAACATACAATTGTAATGTCTTTTCATTTAGAAAATGTGATAGGAATTCCGAGAGCAAACAATTATTTTCTTCTATAGGAGAAAATTAAATTTATTTAACATGACAGTTCATTTATTCCCAACCAATGATGTATATTGCGCAATTTGGACAGAAATTGACACAGGACATTCTGGAAATGACATTGCAAATACCGTTTCCCAAATTTTGAAAAAAATAATTCAAAACTCACCTAAGGTAAAACATATTATAATGTGGAGTGACAGCTGTGTATCCCAAAACAATAATCAGATGTCTCTGACAATGAAGGACTTTCTAAAAAAAACACCCACAAATCGATGGCATAGTTTTGAAATACTCTACTGCTGGTCACTTGTGTATTCAGGAAGTACACAATGTTCATTATCAGATAGAGAAAGCTCTGAGAGCTAGTGAATTCTGGTCACCGATTTCTTTCATGCGGCTACATTTGGCAGTAAATAGAAAAAAGGCTCTTAATATTATTCAAATGAAAACAATGCATTTCCATAAAAGCAGCAAACATCTTCATTTTAATAAATACCTTTCTCCCAAATTTCGCGATTAAAATTCACTCACAGACAAGCTGAAGTAGAGTATAAAATTAAACGTTCTGATTCACAATTTTCCACCGTAAATGTGCGACCATACATTTCTACAAGATGGGTGGCGAAAAGTTCTTCTCCCATCTATTCGCCTGTGCAAACGTACGTGGCGAAAGAGAAGTTTTTAAAGAAGGAAAATGTAGCCGATTTAGCATAAATGTTGAAATGGATGCCAACTCTGGATCAAACCTATTTCATAGAATTGCTTAAAAAACAAAAATAAAATTATGGCTACGCGACATTTTACTTTAATGTGTTTGTAATATATCATTTCAAATTTAAGTGTAATTAAGTAATTTACAATAGGTTACTTTTTTCCACTTCCAGTTGGCTAAGTCTAAGTAATGACATGAAATTAAAATTAAGTACCCTAAATAAGATTTTTACTAAAATGTAAGCACATTTCTTTGAATTCTTTAAAATGTAATAAATGATACAGTTACATGTATATTTGCGATTCTTTAAGTAATATACCAGTCAAATTTTCCTACCAACAAAGATAGAACCTTTTTGTTCGAACTTGAAAATGCATATTGAGAGTAAAAAGGTTCTATCTGTAAAAATAGAGCCAAAGTTACGATGCTTTTAGAATAATTATCAGTCTACATTTTTGTGCTTGGATGTCAAGTACACTGACAACGTTTCAATACATTTAATAAAATAGTTTTTGTTTTAGAGGGGACATAAGTTTTGAAATGCTCTCCTGTGAAATTTACTGCGGTGCAGATAGAATCTTTCTACTTTCGGGTCGCGATATTATGAAGCGAAGTTCTACTTGCGGAAACAGTTAATAAAAATGGTGGCGTAGGCAATAAGAAAACCTCATTTTTACATTCCCGTATACATACGAATATGCGGAGTTATACACGCAGTATAGGGATAGTTATGTAATGCTTATATAATGGCCGGGGCCTGATAACGAACTAGTGGTGCTACAGAAGGGCACAGCCTTTCCCGTATTAATTTTCTATTTTCTTTGGTGTTTGCTAGCTGTTCAATCTTGACATATATTTTTGCCAGTTGCAATCTATCGTCGCCCAAATTACTTTTTTAACATTTTTTTAATTTTTAGGTTTCACAATTTGTTCACATTGTTATATTTATATAAGTATTATATTTATTTAAGTATTCTTCAATTCCAGGGCTCAAAAAGAGTTGTGCACTTTTAGATTTGCTACTGCAACATGCAAGAGATGGATATGTATCTGATAAAAACATTGTGGATCAAGTTAACACAGTTGTGATTGCGGTAGGTATTGTTTTGCTTTTTGGTGATGGCAAAAGTATCGTTCTAATGCATTGAGACCCTTTAACTTACATAAAATCTTTTGAAAATATACGCTTGAATGTACTGATCTTCTCATTTTAGGGTCATGCTGCAATTGCACTCTCAATAAGTTTCTGTATATGGTCACTCGCAAACCATCCACAAATTCAGGTAATTAATATTCTTAAGTTTCATTTCATTTGTATGAGCCACTTATTGATTACTCTATTTTTTACTTTTTATTATTATTATTATTATTATTATTATTATTATTATTATTATTATTCACTACCACTACAGCAGTAGAGAGAAAGTTGTGGAATGCGAGAGAAAGTTATGAAAAAACTGCGTATTGTCGGCATAAAAACTCTTATTACAAAGCCCTAGCAAAGAAAAATGGGATAAATCCAGATTCAGAAAAAAATATCCTGAAGCATAGCGTTTGCCAACTGGAGAACAAACGTCAGAGCACTGCTTCCCCTCCGCTAGCAGGCCCTCCGAGAAGCAGTGCGAGTAAAGGGGAAAGGGAGAATGAGGCAGGCGGCGGTCGCCGGTAACTAAAATTTCGGGAGTGGGCCTTTGCTGATGTGTCCGGTAACATGAGAGAGAAACCATTTACAGCCATCAATTTTCTTTCTTTTCGGGAAGAAAGATTCCGCTTTAAAGATTCTGAAACGAAGGCGAAGTGTTTAGTATGTTCGAAATAATTGCAAATGTTAAAAGTGCAACCTACGTTATATTACGTAGCTTTGCGACCCAGCGAAATCTGCGAGAGAAAAATAAATTTTGAGAATTGACATAACACGCAATCAAGGGATGAGTAAAAGAATATGCAGATTCGGCTAAGTTGCAAACATTTAACCATGGCCGTCTCTAGTCTACTAGAATCGGCCATGATTTAAATAATTGGTATGTTTCAATGTTAGTTTTCATTATAATCTGGGGTTATTTGTAAATCGAGGCGAATATTTGATTGTTATTTTTTATAAATCGGCGTGGTGTAGAGACAAAGTGCGCATGTGTTATTTATGTTAAATTCTAGCCTTGATGATTTTTTTGGTGTTGAAGTAATTTGTTAGATTTAAGTCAAACAGGCTGTATTTTTCGAAGGGTTTATGTCAGGATAGTTTTGTAGATGGGAAGAAAAATCTTAAAAAGTTAATTGAAAACAGATAGTCACATGAACACGTTTCACCGGAAGCCTAGCGAAGGTCAGCTGCGTCGCGATATAACTTGAGAAAACTCATTAAATTACACAAAGCATCAGATAGTCAAGGTCATCACGGGAATATTTGAGAATTTATTCGGACCATAAACAAAAACATAATAATATGGTAACAAAAGTAGAATGCGCGTTGCGCATCATATAGACAGCACGGGACTTAGAAGCACAGCCGAGAAGGACGTCTAAGAAGAAAGTTGTAAGCTTAGAACATTATTTCAACAACACCGTACAGTACATTCATGTAATTCTTCTTCTTCTTCTTCTTCTTCTTGCCGTTTTCTTAACCGCTACTTCGGTCTTCTGGCGCCCAATCTTCTTCTCCAGTCTTCTCTGTTCTTCCAGGCATTAGGAGGTAATTTCCACTTCTCGATTGTCTTTCTGATCTGGCCGTTCCACCCTGGTCTTGGTCTTCCTCGTTTTCTCCTTCCACTTGGTTGCCTTTCTAATGATCTTTTGGGAATATTCATGTAATTCAAACAAAAATTAATCTATTAATTCATGAGCTCTTAAAATATGTGTAAAAGTGTCGCAATACATGCTAAATTTGATTTTTTTAGAGAAAAGGCTGATAATTCATTGTAGTTTCCATCAGTTCAATTGCAAGTTTTCATCCCCAGTACTTCCAGTAATCGTGATTCTGTATAGAATTATACCTATAAATGCAGCAGTTAAGACGAGTAATGTATATCGAAACCTATGATTGAAGCTGAAAGTATAATTAGCAGTATAATAAATAAATAAATGTCTTTATTTGTGGCGAGGCTCAGGCCATTTAGCCTGCTCTTCCGCCTAACCACAGTAATAATCCAACAACGAGAGAATCAATGAGCATAGCAAGGCAACGATAGCAGTAATTCTATTGCTAATATCATTAGAAAGCATGAAGTCATAAATAGCCGCTCATCTTAAATAAAGATAGTAGAAGAATTTGTCAAGTAATATAATCGGAAGTAATGTGTTTCGTTACAATGTCTGCCCAACGTACGGCAGAATAACATTAATAACTAATAGCGGAATATATAGGTTCGTTTCAGTATTGTGGCGTCATGCAGGTTGCAATAATACACAGACGAGAGTGGGTTTAACGTATTGCTAGTTTATAAATAAATAAATCCACCACCGAAATCAACCTTAAGTACAATAGATTAATAAGCGAAATAAATCGACCCACTACTAAAAGTAATATTAAATCTACGGCTACCACTCCCTCTACTTAATTATCGAATGAATCCGATCGTGTGAAGCACAGCAGAATTCCTACCTGAATCACTTGCGTCTCACTGCATCACGACGTTTATTGCCGGCCCTAGCCTCCGCGCACGCGGTCCGCACCCGACCGGCGACTGCCTCCGATCTGCACTGGTCGAATGCTTGAGCGAAAAAGGGGCCGGTAGAGCGTCGCTGCTCGCCTAGCTAGGCTAGCCGCGCCCTTCCGCCCTTCTCTCTGGATTTTTCCGCCTACGTCACATCCTGAGACCCCACCCTTAAACCCTTTGGTGCCCCGCGGTCGCCCTGTTGTCACATCTATGTTTATACACGACGCTACAGTATGTTCTATTATATAACTCTTCATATTGTTATTAATAAAAAACATTCTAAATAAAACTTGCATTTAAACAACATAACGTAAAATCGTTACGATTTTCCAAGCAAACACTTTCCCCCCGTTTTCATAGCATCAATGGAACACTGTGCGCCCGCCGCCGCGTCGGGCTCTGCCTTTGCTCCGCGGCTCCGTGCGGAGCAGGCGAGCAGACTGCAGTGATGTCACATTGAGTTGGCAAGCACTGCTCTAGCACGTGATATAGCCAGAAATCATGTTGGTGGGTCTTTGATAACGAAAACTTGATTTACTGCAAAATGTCTGTCCGTGTCTGCCCGTCTGTCCGTCCGTCCGTCTCTCGTCCATGTGTGAACAACGCTAGCAGCTAAACCTTTCTGCCGATTTTATCAAAAATTAGTATTCCCCGATCAATCTAGCAGATATCGCAACCCCTTGAATTTGAAATCCATTGCTTAATTCTCGTGTTTGCAGCCGTAATTAATTCGGTGCCATTACAATATTTATATTCATATATTTATTCAATACAATATCATAATTTTTAATAATTACTATTATATTTTTTTCGATCTTTCTGTATTTTTTGCCTACGCCTATCAGTATCGTATTATTTATTAACTTTTCATTATTTTACTTTTCCGCATACTGATGATGCAGAATATTGTCGGGATAAAAAGCTCATTCGATATGCTCGCGAATACACTGCGTACGTTATAGCCAACAATGAATTAAATGTCAGAAATATATTCGTATTTTCATTCAAAATTTTGAATAAAAAAATCTATTGCCTGAAACTATTTAATTTTCGCACCAATTGTTCTAGGATTTCAAATTATCTTCTCTTCTCTCTTCTCTTCTATCTATATCTATCTACATATATAGAGAGAGATATAGATATGAGATAAACTCGAACACCGTAAGAACAATCTACATGAAAGTCGGCACTTTTACATGTTTTTTTCATCGAGAAAGTTTAGGTGTTGTTAAATCTGTTGTAACTCCACTACGTGGCGCTGTAGAACAAAACAAAATATTTACGTCAAATGCAACCCGCGAAACATTCGGTAGGATTTTGAATATATATCGTTAAATAACTTCTAAACGATGCATTTTGTGGCCTTAAAAACTAAAATTGTTGGGGTAGCCATATTAATTCTGTGAGGTTTTTCGGTAATGAAGGATTCGTCTGGCCGCCTTACGAGGGCTGCGCAGATATAGTTGGGTGGTGGGGCTGCCACCTTACAGCTTCCCAACTTGCATGGTTTATATCGGGCTTCCTTCCCTAGACAGAATGCCTTCACTACGGCTGGGAGCTCTGTCCGCCCCTCAATCTGCTGGTCCTCTTCTGGTCTTGCTGAGGTCCTCTTCTGGAGTACTTCTTTGTCTGACCCCCTCCCCATCGACCTGTCCGGCAAGGGAGGCCCTACCAGTAGCTACGCTACCGCCGGCATAGCTCTCAGGACCCACCACCAGCATCAAGGTCATGTACTCCCTACGGGGGTACGCCGTAATACTACAAGAAGGAGAGGATGACTTACAGAGATCAGTACACCACTTAAACAATATATGCAAGGGATATGACATAAAAATCTCAAAAGAGAAAACAAAAGTTATGGCCTTTTGTGGAAAATCACCTGTTAGAACAAAGATTGTAGTAGAAACAAAACTATTGAACAAGTTTCTTCTTTCAACTATTTAGGGTGTGAAATAGGACATGATGAAGATACCAATAAGAAACTGTCAAAATTTCAATCAGTATGTGGTATAATTCATAGGACAATGAAAAACAAAAAAGGAAAGAGACGAGAATAAAGTTCTATAACACAATGGCCATCCCTGTCCTCCTCTATGGAAGTGAGAGTTGGGTCCCTAAAAAGAGCACTTACACACAATTACAAAGTGCAGAAATGAAATTTCTTAGAAGAACAAAAGGTTGCACAAGAGAAGATAGATTTAAGAATGATGAAATAAGAGAAGAACTGAATGTGAAGAGCCTCAGTGAAAGAATGATGGAGTACAGGAACAAGTGGCTACAACATGTACAAAGGATGGATAATTCTCGTTTACCGAAGTTGGCCTTCCAATATAAACCAAGAGGAACAAGAGATATAGGGAGGCCGAAAAAGAGATGGAGAGAAGTTCTGTGAGGCCGGAACAGGCAGACGCCTAATCCTGGAAGTGAAGAAAAAGAAGAAAAACTAAAATTTTGAGGCCAAAGACTCAAAGCAACGTTTCTCACACCGTAATCTACAGGGTGAAAACTTCTTGAACATTCTATTACATTTTTTACTGGTCCGGTGCTTCCCGATATTACAAGCTCAGAGATGTGCAGAATCGGCAATTAAATGTGAATGAGAAGGATAGAGAGCGGCAGACACGGTCAGGACACAGGGTGAGGGTGAGGGAGGGAGGGCGAGACAGTGAGAGGGTGATGGGAGGGGAAAGAGGGAGATGACGGGCAGAACAACGTCTGTCGGGTTTTCCTAATTTTTACTAAAAATTATGACTGAGATGTGTTAGTTCCGGGAAAAATTGTGGTATCAGTAGTAGTACATAACCAATACTGAAGGCGAGAAAGTACACGCAGTTTGAGCACCACTAATTTGCGACCTTAAAGTAAAAAGGTTCTATCTAACATTTTTTCCAAAAATAACTTTATGTTATATTTGTAATGGTAGTGATGAGATTTACATAACCTCTAAGTTACATTGATCTACGAAGCTTAGTTTCTGAGATACAGTTAAGATAAAATGGTTCTATCTGCAAAACGTATGTTCCATTTCGGGAAAAAAGGTTCTATCTGCTTCACCGCGCAAACCAATCTGTTTACATGTATGTGGACATTATCTTGTTGGCTGCGCAAAGTGTCCAGGTATTGCAAGATCTTTTGAGAAGCAGATTTAATTGCAATGTTGTGTGAAAGTGAAATTGAAGATGCTGATTTTCAGCATTCTTGTTCTGAATACGATCCTAATGCGGCAAGCAGTACTGAAGAAGACGAGACACCGAGGCAAAACAATGCTCTAAGCACTGTTTGTGTTAAAGCAAAACAGTTCTGCAAGAAGGTAAACATATTTTTATAAATATCAAACTATTTATTCTTTATCGGGTTTAATTGGTAACCATCCAGAATTTATAATAGTTCGGCAAAATTGGGCATTTGGATATTCCTTACGACGCCTGAGTGAATGCCTTGCTAAATCAACGAATTTATAGGTTATGGGACACAAACTATTTGTACTCCACTTCACATGTTGATATAATATTATAAGATTGGTTACCTGTAAATCCTGTTTACAACCCAGATTATTACGAGTTCACTTCTTTCCGGTTAATACGTAAATGTATTGTTAACCCTTCGTTAGGAGCGAATGTATCTAGTAGACCCAATCCGCTATAAGTTTTCGCAATTTGGTGGCATCGTGTAATAAGACGGATTGGAAAAAAGTGCAAGGGTCGAAGAAACATCAAGCTGGCTTAGAAAATTTAAATTACTGAGGAAGGTCATCAATTTAACAAATCTACAAATTGTGGAAATTTTTGTCGTCACAACTGCACTCTAAATGTCACTCCAGAAGAGCACGAGAGTTATTTATTTCATTTTACAAATTGGAAACTCATTCCGAAAAGGTCAGCTACATACTGAGGAGATCAGATCCATTCCAGAAAAAAAGAAATCCAACAGAAAATATTCTAAATCTTCGAAAAAAGAATACATTCGTTTACAAGTTTTATGTTTCAAATAAAGAAATTATTGTGTGTAAGAAGTTCTACCTCAACACACTTTCTATAAGCCAGAGGATGATAAATAATGCACATTTACACAAAGATAAAATAACAGGAACACCAAAATTGGACGATCGAGGTAGCAAAACTAAGGATAAAATACCAAAAGACGTGAATGACAGTGAGGGCACACATTAAATCTTTCCCTAAAACAGAGAGTCACTATTGTAGACCTAGTACTACTAAGGAGTGTCTCTCCTCCAACTTAAATATCACGAAAACGTACCTCTACAAGGAATGTTGTGTAAACGAAATATGTCAATTTGTAAAATTATCTATATATCGGAATATTTTTAATGAAGAATTGAATTTGGATTTCTTTCAGCCAAAAGCGGACAGATGCGAATACAGAATTAATGACTTGGATAATAATATTTCTAATGATTTAAAATTAAAATACACTGAAAACGTAAATAACAAGGAAAAGAGGAGAAAGGAAAGAGAGGAAGATCATCAGATCAAAGATGAACATACGATTGTAGTGTCCTTTCATTTAGAAAATGTGATAGGAATTCCGACAGCAAACAATTATTTTCTTCTATAGGAGAAAATTAAATTTATTTAACATGACAGTTCATGTTTTCCTAACCAAAAATGTACATTGCGCAATTTGGACAGAAATTGACACAGGCCCATTCTGGAAATGACATTGCAAATGCCGTTTTCCAAATTTTGGAAAAAATAATTCAAAACTCACCTAAGGTAAAACATATTATAATGTGGAGTGACAGCTGTGTATCCCAAAACAATAATCAGATGTCTCTGACAATGAAGGACTTTCTAAAAAAAACACCCACAAATCGATGGCATAGTTTTGAAATACTCTACTGCTGGTCACTTGTGTATTCAGGAAGTACACAATGTTCATTACCAGATAGAGAAAGCTCTGAGAGCTAGTGAATTCTGGTCACCGATTTCTTTCATGCGGATACATTTGGCAGTAAATAGAAAAAAGGCTCTTAATATTATTCAAATGAAAACAATGCATTTCCATAAAAGCAACAAACATCTTCAGTTTAATAATCTCCCAAATTACGCGATAAAATTCACTCACAGACAAGGTGAAGTAGAGTATAAAATGAAACGTTCTGACGACAATTTTCCACCGTAAATGTGCGACCATACATTTCTACAAGATGGGTGGCGAAAAGTTCTTCTCCCATCTATTCGCCTGTGCAAACGTACGTGGCGAAAGAGAAGTTTTTAAAGAAGGAAAATTTAGCCGTTTTGGCATAAATGTTGAAATGGATGCCAACTCTGGATCAAACCTATTTCATAGAATTGCTTAAAAAACAAAAATAAAATTATGGCTACGCGACATTTTACTTTAATGTGTTTGTAATATATCATTTCAAATTTAAGTGTAATTAAGTAATTTACAATAGGTTACTTTTTTCCACTTCTAGTTGGCTAAGTCTATGTAATGACATGAAATTAAAATTAAGTACCCTAAATAAGATTTTTACTAAAATGTAAGCACATTTCTTTGAATTCTTTAAAATGTAATAAATGATACAGTTACATGTATATTTGCGATTATTTAAGTAATATAACAGTCAAATTTTCCTACCAACAAAGATAGAACCTTTTTGCTCGAACTTGAAAACGCATATTGAGAGTAAAAATGTTCTATCTGTAAAAATAGAGCCAAAGTTACAATGCTTTTTGAATAATTATCAGTCTACATTTTTGTGCTTGGATGTCTAGTACAATGACAAAGTTTTTATACATTTAATAAAATAGTTTTTGTTTTAGAGAGGACAAAAGTTTTGAAATGCTCTCCTGTAAAATTTACTGCGGTGCAGATAGAACCTTTTTACTTTACGGTCGCGAATTGTTAATGATGTTGTTGTTATTATTATTCACACCTTCTCTTCTTTAGCAGGGAAAACTTTCACCTGTCCAATTGATGTTATTGGACTAGGCTCGGACTGCGCAGGAAGGAAATTCATCCTGACCTACATGAATGTCTCTCATTTAAACATTTTCTAACAATATGATATGTTTGAAGGAGGGTGGCTTTCTGGGCTTCGTCAAAGATATTTTTGATATCTAATTTCTCCAGATTTCCTTTAAAGTTCCTGGTGACAACTCCTTCAGCTGATATAGCCATGGGGAAATGGGAGACCTCGTGCATCTTCCAAATGTTTTCTAAATGAATTGCCAAGTTCTCATATATTCTTAATTTTTCCGCTTCGGACTTCCGCAAGTTGTGAGTCAAAGGGATTGCGACATCGATTATAGAAGCTGTTTTCTTTTCTTTGTCTATTATGAGGATATCAGGGCGGTTATGATCAACTGTTTTATCCGTCATAATTGGCCGATCCCAGTTCAAGACGTGCATCTTCGTCTCGAGCACAGCATCTGGTTCATACTTGTAATATGCTGGAGCATTATTCCCCAACATTCCAAGTTTCATTCCTACTTCTCGGTGAATGAGTTTTGCCACTTGATTATGTCTGCCTAAATAGGCACTCTCTGACACAGTACTGCACCCAGCCCTTATATTTTCAATAGACTCTCTATTGTTACATCTTCTACATTTATCGATATCATTTGTTTTTAAGATATGTTTTTCATAGTTTTTAGTTCTTATTACTCTGTCCTGAATTGCTGCTACAAAACCTTCAGTTTCAGGGTACAAGAAACCGTTGCTCAACCACTTCAAGGACGCAGATTTGTCAATCATAGGGTCCAACAGAGAGTTCGGAAATTTACCATGAAGTATCATTTGTTGCCAATTTTGTATTTGGTACTGTAGTATTTGTGTCTTGGGGGCTTAAATTAAGTGGTGTGTATCCATTGTCAGCACTCACCACCTTCTGCGTGAGGGAATCCTGAGACTTAAGTATAGCGTCTCTCATTTTTCGTTCTTGGGTTCTGCAGAGTTTAAAAATATTGAGTAGCCCTCGAACACCTTCTCTTCTAGGTAAATAGAAACGGATAACAGAAGAGTTACGATGCAGACATCTGACTTTTGTAAGAAGACCTCTAGTAAGTCTATCCAATGAATTTAGATCCACACCAGACCATTTTACAATACCAAAGCTATATATCAGCATAGGTAGAGCCCAGCTGTTAATGGCCGTAATTATTTTTTCCCAGCTAGCTTCGTATTTAGTGTTTTAGTTACCCTCTTCTTGCACTTCTCGGTAAACTCGTGTTTAATTTCACTGTGGTCAAGTTTTATATTTTGTTGTATTCCGACGTATTTGTAAGCAGCATCAGGTTGCAGTTCTTCTATGCCTTGGACATTTTTACACAACTTTTCTGCTTTACCTTTCCGTATGCTTATGGTGGCGCATTTATCCACACCAAAGCTCATAGAATAGAATAGAATATTTATTTCGCTACTTAGGATACATGAAATAATTCCGGTGGTAGCGTTTTCTAATCAATTAATCTACATAAAACAAATATCAAACCACTACATAAATTCAACAAATATACAAAATGAACATCAAACAACATTACTGAATACAATTTTATAAAATTAATGTATTAACACTATGCTAAAGCTAACCTTAATATAAAATAACAAGGATAATACAAAAAAATAATTATAATGTTAACATATTCTAAAAAAATTACAACTTATTTAATCTAATTAAAAAATTTTTGACATTCTGAGGAAAAGTCTCTAGCACTGCTGCAGGTAATTTGTTCCAATTTTCTATGGTTCTATTAATAAATGAGAATTTACCTACATCTGTTCTCTGTTTTCTTTGCCGAATTTTGAAGCCATGATCTTTCCGCGCGACGTATGTTGGTTTTGATAGTCTTGCCCGAACTTCACCCAACGGCCGATCACCCCTTATTCCTTTGAATAAGACGCGATTTCTCTCTGCGTTTTTCCAAGGGTTCCCACGATATAAATTCAGAATTTAAACGTCCCCTTCTAACAAATTTTGCGGCATATTTTTGTACTTTTTCGAGAGATTTTATTTGCCCTAAACGATATGGGTCCCAACATATCGAGCCATATTCCAATATCGGACGTACTAAAGATGTGTACCCTAATTCCCTTCATTTTCCACTTCCTTTCCTAAGTACTCTAATCACAAAATGCAATGCCTTCCACGCCTTTTTCACTACATAGTTTACGTGTTCTGCCCATCCCAGATCCTCATTTAGTACAATTCCCAAATATTTACAGCATTTAGTTCTCGGAATATCCTGATTTCCTAATTTATATTTCACGTCGTCTGTCTTTCTAGAACGCGCGAATCTGATAAACTTGCACTTACAGGGATTTAATATTATTTAATTTGTGGTAACCCATGATTCTAGCTTATCTAAATCAGCTCGCAATATTTCTGTATCATTATTAATTTCCCGATAAATTATACAGTCATCTGCGAAAAGACGTATTTTTGATTCAATTCCCTCCCAAATATCATTAATATACGCTATAAAGGATGGAATAAATATAGGGAGAAATTGGGTTAATGAAGAATTTGAGATAATGGGAATAGAAATTAGTGATTCGGGGAATATATTAGAAATTATTGCTTGCTATAGGCCACCAAATGAAAATTACGCAATTTTGGAAGCCATTTCTGAGAAAATAGAAAACACCCACAGACATCCTATAGTTATCGCCGGTGATTTAAATGTTCCAGAAGCAAATTGGAAAGGCGCTGTGAGCGAAGCGAAAGTACAACAGTTAGTGAATAGACTCGTCGGGGAGGGGGGCTTAGCGCAGGTAGTAGATAGGCCGACGCGGCAGGAAGCACTTTTAGATGTTTACCTAATTAGGCCGCAAGAGCTTTTCTTATCTTGCGACGTTATTGAGGGCATAAGCGACCACAAAGCGGTGTTAGTTGACTTAGACATAAATATTTCATTGAAAAGAATTCCTAACGGAACAAAAATATGGCAGTTCAAAAAGGCAAATACAGAGGGGCTTCACCACTACCTGAGAGAACAGTACGATCGTTTTCTGAGAATAGACGGAGGTATGGACGAAATTTGGAAAGCGTTTAAGAACATTCTAGATAATGCATTACAAACGTTTGTGCCGTGTAAATTCTTAAAAAGCAATTCAGATCCGGAATATTACAATGCGAAAATTCGACGTATGAAAAGAAAAACCAGAAAGGCTTTCAATAATAGACATCGTAGTGAAACTGACAGGATACATTTTCGTAATTGCTCAAAAGAATTAGAACGGGAAAAGAAAATTGCGCAGGAAATATTTTTAAAACATATTCTCGACGGGGAGGGAAATAATTGGTCGGGGTTTTACAAATATGTTCGCAGAAGAAGAGGAAATAAAGAAGAAATTCCTATCGTTAGAGATACAAAGAACACGTTACTAACAGATGATCGGGAAAAAGCAAACGCGTTTAATACCTACTTCAGTTCCGTTTTTAAAACAAAATCTCAGCACACTCAGATTTCGAGGGAGGCTGTGCCAAACCAGTTTATTATAGACGTACATACATTGCGAAAACGAATTAAATCTATGAAAAACGGAAAGTCGAGGGGTCCAGATGCCATTTCAACTGATATAATTAAACTCGGAGGAGAGGCAATTTTACCGTATTTAACAAGATTATTTCATGTTTCAATCAACAATTCAAGAGTGCCCGACGATTGGAAGCTAGCTACCGTTGTTCCGATTTTTAAAAGTGGTGACAGAACTATTTTAGCCAATTATAGACCGGTAAGTCTTACGTCAGTTGTATGTAAGCTAATGGAACATTTGATAACTAACTATATTAGACAAGAATGGGAACAAAAAGAATGGCTCTTTCAGGGACAGCATGGTTTCAGGAATGGTTTCTCTTGCGAGAGTCAGATAGCATCATTGTTTCAGGATATAGCAGATGAAGTTGATGATAGTGGGAGGGTGGACGCCGTAATAGTAGATTTTGCGAAGGCATTTGATGTTGTGCCTCACGACAAACTGGTTCATAAATTACTGCAGTCAGGTATTGACACCAGAGTTGTCGCGTGGATTGATGAGCTTCTTCGAGATAGAAAACAGAAAGTCCGAGTTGGACAACAATTTTCAAATCTAGCAAAGGTAACTTCAGGGATTCCCCAAGGAAGCGTTATTGGACCTCTCCTCTTTCTAGCTTTTGTGAATGACCTGCCAGACAATTTAATTTCAAAGGTACGACTATTTGCAGATGACTGTATATTATATCGAGTTATTCATTCAAAAGTAGATGAGGATATTTTGCAGGATGATCTACATAGATTACATCTCTGGGCGGAAAAAAATAGCATGACAATAAATAGTTCGAAAAGCAAAACCATCACGTTTGGTAGGGGCCGCAAGTATACTGAAACTCAATACCGTTTAGGCAACGAGAATATTCCAAGAGTCGTGTCTTGTAAGTATCTGGGAATAATTTTTGATAGCAAATTGAGTTGGGAAGATCAGGTAAACTTTGTCGTGGGGAAAGCGTGGAAATCTTTGCATTTTACTATGCGAATACTAAAAAAGAGTACTGCGAAAGCAAGAGAATTAGCTTATATATCTCTAGTTCGCCCATTAATGGAATACGGGACGGTTTGTTGGGACCCTTATAGAACATCACAAAAGGAATATTTGAATAGAGTACAGAGAAGAGCATGTAAATTTATTTTCCGAAGCAATAGGAAGAAAGTAGAGTGGGAGTCATTAGAAATCAGGAGGGTTAAGGCAAGACTCTGTGCTTTGTACAAAGCGTATGTCGGTTATCCAGCTTGGAAAGATATCCACATCCGGCTCAGTAGACCCACGTATTTTAGTAGAGGGGATCACAAGCACAAAATACAGTTCAGGCCACAGAGAACAGATGTTGGAAAATTTTCCTTTACAAATAGATCTATAACGGACTGGAATAAGTTGCCTGCGACAGCCTTGGAACCCTTTCCTCTAGGTCTTCAGAGATTTAAAAGTAAATTAACTAATGATATTTGTAAATTTTATTAGTTAGTAAGTTATGTTCATTAGAATTATTTATTATTATTAGTAATTATTGTAACCATTATTAGTACTGTGATAATTATTAGATGCATTGGTTTATAGTATTCATATTGACGTGTGGTGACGTGTTGTGAAGTGTGGTGCTATATAGAAGTAGAAAGAGAAGTGAAGTGAAGTGAAGTGAAGTGAAGTGAAGTGGAGTGCAGTGTATAAAAAGTCGTATATGTTAGTATAAAGTATCTGTACAGGACCACCATAATTAATAGAATTAGTAGTAATAATGCGGGTATTGTTATTAATGCATTTTTTGTTAATATTGTTATCTTATTATTATCTTATTATTATTATGATTATTACTGTCTTAAAATAATTTTAAGTTACATTGTATTTAATTCATAATTATAATATGTAGATATAATATGTAAATTTTAGTGTTCCGCCACCAGGTTGTATAAACCTACCTGCGGAAATAATAAATATCTATCTATATCTATCTAAATAACAACGGACCTAGCACACTTCCCTGTGGCACTCCGGACGTTACTTCTGCCCTTGAAGAGAAATTAGTTCCAATTCGCACCCGTTGAGTACGCGAGCTGAGAAATTCTCGAATCCATAGGGCAATTCTTCTGTCTATGTTGAGCTTACTGATTTTTTGTATTAATTTATCATGGGGAACGAGGTCGAATGCTTTGGTGAAATCTATGATAATTGCATGAACAATGGAACCTTTATCGAGAGAATCAGCAATGTCCTGACTGACGGTGACTACCTGACTCTCACACGAATATCCTTTTCTAAAACCGTGTTGGCCTTCGTAAATTATATTATTCTTATTCCAAATTCCGCGTAAGTATACTGCCACCAAATGTTCCATTTGCTTACACACTACAGACGTTAGACTTAATGGGCGATAATGTTCGACATTTTGACGCGAGCCTCCTTTGAAAATTGGGACCACTATGGCATCTTTCCAATCCCGAGGAATACATGAATTGTTCATCGATATCTCGAAAAGTCGTCATAGGTAATAGGTACGATCATCCTAATCCTAGTATTCCTAATATTCCTAATATTTTTATATATAATCCTAATATTTTGGCTGAATATTCTAGTAGTATCTATTAAGAAACAAAGTTTTTGATAAAGCATAAACCTTCAGATTGTCCATAAATAAAAGATGATTTAATGTCTTATGACCTGACGAAGTAATTTTGTAGCCAATGGTACTATTGTTTAACAATGATGACAACGGATTTAAGGCCAGACAGAACCATAAGGGTAAAAGAGAGTCTCCTTGGAATATCCCACGTTTAATGTTCATGGTGCATATTTTCTCCTTATTAGCATGCAGATTTACCCTCCATGTTAGCATCAATGACTGTAGAGTGTTTATGATTTTCGGAGAAATCCTGTAGCTTCCAAGGATTCTTATCAACCAGTAATGGGGAACCGAGTCAAATGCTTTTGTGTCGTCTATATAACACATGTGAAGTTTTTCCTGCTTACTCTGGACTTGTTTTAAAACTGCAGAATCTATTATAAGTTGGTGTTTGCAACCTAGAGCACCTCTAATACATCCTTTTTGTTCCTCTGCTATTAACCCATTTCTTTCACAATGCTCATAGATTTTTTCACTGATCAAGGATGTTAATAATTTGTAAATAGTAGACAAACACTTTATTGGTCTGTAGTTTTGTGGTTGCGAGACATCACCTTTTTTATGAAGCAAGAAGGTATTTCCTTCAGTAAGATGAAGTGGGATCTTACTCGGGTCATTTAGGGCTTCTTGAGACCTTATCTTATTATTAATATTATTATTATTACTATTATTATTCCTCTAAATCACGACTAAAGATGTTATGTGTCGGCTGAATATAAAATCTACTCCCGGTAGCAACCAGCTACCTAAGGAGTAGATCTAGGGACTGTCGGTGCCTCTACAATACTTTGCGCAAAATGTGGGCTGTTCCAAATAAAGCGATTTCTTGCACTTCCCAGTCTTTTGAATTACCTGGGAGTTTAGACAAGTTCTTACACAAATTTTGCGGAACAAATCCCAGAGATCCGATAACTATCGGGACGACCTGTGCTTTTACGCCCCACAGTCGGCTGATCTCCATTTCCAAACTCTTGTATTTAAGACGTTTCTCTGCCTCCTTGACAACGACGTTTTGATCGCAAGGTACAGCAACATCGACAAGTAAACACGATTTGCTCTCCAAATCTCGGATGACTATATCCGGTTTGTTTGCCGCTATCGTGCGATCAGTTTGAATTTGTTGGTCGTACAATATCGTACACAATCCAACAGACGTCACCGGTTTCGGTGAGTGTTCGTACCACTTGGGGCATGTGTTCGGAATTTCGAGGGCAGTACAGATCTGCCAGTGGAGGTAGCTACATACCCTATCGTGTCTTTTCAAGTATTCGGTCTTTGCTAGGATTGGACAAGCTGAGACAATATGATCAATGGTTTCTACGTGTTCCTGACAAATGCGGCATTTAACATCTTCAGATATTTTGAGAACCGCTTTATCATAATGTCGTGTTCTCAAAGCCTGATTTTGGGCAGCTATTAAAAGTACTTCCGATTCTGGCTTCATTCTTCCCCTTTTAAACCACATAAATGATGATCTTTATTGATCTCCACCTTGTCCATTCGTTTCAAATATTGTCCGTGGAGTGGTTTATCTTTCCACGATTTCTTTAACATTTTTTGTGTTTATTATTATTATTATTATTATTATTATTATTATTATTTCTTTGCTTTTCACGTCTTTTCACACATGCATCTCTGTTAGCATGAACAAGAGATACACGTTTCATCTATCGTAATCAGCACTGGATCAACCATCAATGTTTAGAAACTTCCTCACGATGTTGCATGTGTCTAGTATGGCAATCTTTTGCAGTTGGCTGTATAGCCCCTTCTTCAGTTGTATTCAGCCAGGTATTCATGAAGGAACTTCGGAATTTCACCAGTGGCACCTAGAATAATTGGTACAATAGTCAGCATTTCCATGTCGCTCCAAATTTCCTTTATCTCGTTTGCCAGTGGTTGATATTTTAGGATTTTTTTACTCCTTTTCTTCAAGATATTGTGAGCTAGCGGGACAGCGACATCAATCAGATACACCTTCTTCTTTTTCTTGTCATGCCATACAATATCCGGTTTATTAGATAATACAGACCTATCTTTATGAGGGACCTGTTCCAGTACATTTTGTGATTATTTGTGTCAATGACTGATTCAGGAGTGTATTTGTAATATGGTGTTCTGTTACCCATCAAAAGGTTATTATTATGACATAGTTGCTTATAAACCATTTTACAAACGTCGTCTTGTTGTTTTGTATATTCTGAGGATGCTAGAGAGCTGCATCCACTTTATTATTATTATTATTATTATTATTATTATTATTATTATTATTAGTTGCGGTAGGCGTAGTATGGTCTTCTTATACTGAATCGTTAACTCCATAGTGCCCTAATATATGATTGCAAAACTTTCAGGAAAAAGCGTATGAAGAGCTGAAGACAATATTTGGGGACTCCGATCGTGAAGCTACTCCAGAAGACTTGCATAATATGAAATATTTAGAAACAGTAATCAAAGAAACCTTGAGACTTTATCCTGCCGCACCAGTAGTTCTAAGAGAGTTGGAGGAAGAAGTAACATTTGGTATTGTATCTTACATTTCTTTAAAAGCCTAGAAAGGGGTGTTAGTACACTGTCTTACAGCGCTCGAGAACCAGGTTTTAATGGATTGTGGGGGGAAAATTTATGCCACGTTACTATTGTTTCAAATAAAAGAATACTGGAACATTTAAATCCTCTTACAATCCCGATCTAATCAGATTTATAATCCGGTCATTTAGAGGTTGAGGCAACTTACTGATTCATTTCACTGAAATTGTTGTGTCGGTCCAGGCCGGCAAATATTGAGTATTTGGATTTTTTGGAGAAAAATTTAAAAATGCATCGCTCCCTATCCATTCATCATTCAACAAACATTCCCATGTGGTCTCATATATAGACGTTGATCCAAAGACAGTGGCGATTATTTATAGAGTCAGCCAATACGAATAACATAAAAATAATGCATTATCAATATTTTAGAGAAGAATGAAATATTTCGCACAATATCTACAAAAATATTTCAGAGGTAATAGTAAATATAGCGCCAAAGGATTCGCTGATATTTACGCATCGAATTGAGAGCTCACCACGGTAGCTCATGTAGACATTTTGTGCCTTATTCCTTTGCGCAGCGATAAGCACTCCAGTCATCGCTGCATTACTAGAATCTCGGCTGTTCCCGGTCATGCGCGGTGAATCGAACAATCAGAACGTAGTGTGAAAAGTCGAACGGTGCATTGTTTTTGTGCGCGTTGATTCGTGGGTGCTTTTACAGGGTTTCTTAGGGATTTTAGTTTTTTTAGCTGTGTTGCACTGCGAAGGGACTTTAATGTATTGTAATTTAGCCAAATCAAAAAATATTTTTTCAATTTATATTTAAAATGAGATTTTAGTTAATTGTTCGAAAATGTTTACTTTTGATCTTGCAATGAAAAATTTTAATGAGTATTTTTTGGTAATTTGCATACAAATAGATTTGTCCTATTGCTTGTAGAATATTCTCGTTGGACCAAAGACAAAATTTGATCTTCCAATAACATTACTTCTTAAGCTACTACAACTTTGAAATCTTAGCAATCCTCTAATGATCTCAACTCGGTTTCTAACAGAGAAGTGTTAAGTCAAGGAGCAAATAAATTATTATATCACTACTTTCATAAAAATGTTACATTAATGGCATCTTTAAAATATTTTTAAATGTTGATTTAGTGTTAATAAATAGGGTTATGTATTTCTCAAACAATAAAAATTAGTCTCCCCAAAAAATTAATATTATGTTATTTTTGAGAAATTAAAATACTTAAATTCTCAGTATTCCTTTTTGCTTCTACATTACTATTTGTTCATGTTTGTTGTAGATGAATGTCAGTTACTGCCAGGCACAACTGTAGCACTTGCTTTATATTTCATACATCGCCATCCTGATCATTTTCCTGAACCAGAAAAATTCGATCCTGATAGATTTTCTCCAGAAAGAGCTCATGGAAGGCATCCTTATGCATATGTACCCTTTAGTGCAGGCCCTAGAAACTGTATAGGTGAGTTAAATTTTATATTTTTTGTTGGATGCATTTGCCATTTGGTAAAGAAATATAATATTTTTTAAAAAACACGAAACATTAGTCTGTAAATAAAACACGCAAATATTTCAATTTTTATTTGAACTTGAATATATGGCGATATATCTAACAAAAATTCTGTAAATCTTTCTTGCTTTCTTTTTTGCTTGTTTCAGGACAAAAATATGCTATGATAGGATTAAAATGTGTTATAAGTACGGCCTTGAGAGCTTACAAATTTTTACCTGGGACAAAAGAAGCTGTTTTGACTGCTGATCTAGCTTTAAAAAGTATTACAGGTCTTAACATAATGTTAGAAAAACGAAAATAATCAGTATAAAGGATTACCTTACATATTCACTATTTTTAAGTGGGGTACTTTAATAATACATATTTACATTCAAGATGTAAAATAATGTTTATTTTCAATTTTGTATTGATATGTTTTAATAGTCGATAGGTTAGTTTGTTTGTAGTAAACTTCTTGAACTGGTTATTTGTACAAAAAATAGTATTTTAGTGATTACTGATTAGTTGAGATAAATTTTAATTTTTAATAATTTTAAATTGTATTTTAATGTGTTATGTAAATTCTAATAAAATGCTTACAAGTATACCTCTCTACCTTTTATGTAATCATGTCACTCTCTTATCCGTAGGCACATAGGGTTCCTCAATATTAAGAACTAGTTTAAGATCCTCGATATTTCTCGGGGAATTGGTTATCACAAGCATCCACTAGAAAGATGGTGTGCATGGATTTGCCAAGGAAGTGCATAAAGATGCTTCACAATAACACTAATAGCTGTGTTTTCTTTACGCTTCTTCTTGCTTAAGTCAAAAAACCTTTCCCCACCCTACCTTCATAACATATTGTTTTGCTTGTGCAAATAACAAATGCGTCATCAGAAGAATGTTCATTATGCTTAATTTACTACCGCTAAACCAAAATACATTTCATACACAAATAGCACACATGTGCATTTATGTTTTTATACAAAAATATATCCCAACATCCCTCTGTGAATATGTTGAGACCATTCTCGCATTTTATATTCGCCTGGAACGAAAAACATTTAATCTGTCTTTGCTAAAATCTTTGCAGAGAAGGCGATCATAGCCAAGGAAAAATATTCACACTTCGAAGACCCCTTGACCCACCCACATGCACGTATCAAAACCATAACATCACATGGATTCCCTGGAATGCCACGGCACAGTACCTTGGAGTATTACTGGACAGACGACTCACATGGAGGTCCAATATCATGCATAAAATAGCACTAGCCACTAGAAGAACACATCAGTTATATCCCTTGAAAAATCATCCCTACTCTAATTACATACATCCATTCATCTCTACCAAACAATGATACGACCTATATTAAGTTATGCATCTTCTGTCTGGGCCGCAGTATCCGAAACAAATATTCAGAAAATCCAAACATTCCAAAATAAATTCCTAAGAATAATCACAAAAGCACCCTGGTTTATCCCGAACTCTCAAATCCATCAAGAACTCGGTATCACCCCTATTCTGTACATTTCTCCCTTCTGTCCGCAAAATTCTATAACAACATTTCTCAAATACCTTCAGCTACCCATTTCAAACTTGACAAACAGAACCCTCATCGTAAAGGATTGAAAAGGAAATTACCCAGAGAATTTTTTGATCCACCTTAAGCAGACTGGAAACGATTAGTCTTTCCGTGTAAAATAAAGTGCTTCTGAAAATGAAATAATAACGATAAAAAAATCTTGTGAACTTGCTCTATCAAATAAAATCAACTACTGTATCAGTCGTTTACGGCTGCTGAGGGCTAAAGGCCAAGCAAGAATTAAAAAAAAAAAAAAGAAGGCGATTATCTAGAGGGTCGATGTCTTGTGATTTCGGAGCTCCGCTCCAAGATTAACCCACTTTGGAAAAAAACACAACAAAAAATGTCCATTCCCCTAATAATTAATATAATCAAAGATGTACATAAAATCAATTACATTTATATTATTCGAATCCACATATGCTTGTTTTCCTTTGGCTTTAAATTTTCCTATCGTCAAAATTTTAGTTAAAGAAGAACGCCGAAAAGCATTTGAGCCTTTTCTATTTTCGAAAAATCATGAATTTTAAAGAAAATATGACCTGAACCATTGTATTAATCGTCCTTCACACATTCTAAAAACAAAATTACATCATAAAATTTGTTGTCTTTTTTTGACAATTTTGAAAATGTGCCATGTGTCATGTAAAATTTGCCTCGAATATTAAAATATGTTTCAAAGGCAAGGGCTCGCGACATCAGCCAGATAGAATGGGGATTAAGAATTTCGACGGAAATCCTGCTTACAGCTTTGCCGCTAGCATTGTTCACTGCCAAAAGCACGTTTTAAAGCCAATCAATATTTATTAATCCGCATACATACGCAGTGATATACGTAGTATAGGGAAAGTTATGTACTGGTGCGCGACAAAACGGCAAATTTTCGGCAGAAAAAAATTCATTGCTGGGCCCTGATAACGAAAAAGTGGATAAAACCACTTGCTAAATTAAGAAAACAATTCCCCTAACACGTGGTGCAGCCAGAATCTCTGTTTTGTGGGTCCTTGATACCGAAAAACAAATTGAAAGCAAAACGTCCGTCTGTCCGTCCGTTTGTCCGTCCATCGGTGAACACCACTAATGCCTAAACCTCTCGTAGGATTTTTTCCAAATTGAAGAAACCCCCGTCCACCTGGCTCTAGTCGAAACTTTGAGATTTTGAAAAACTTTCTTCAATATTTGAGGGTACTTTACATGAAGTCCCTTGGACATTTTAAAAATTTTTCTCAAAAACGGCTCCAAATTTTTCTTTAAAGATAGTGCCTAATGTACTCTATAAGATGACATAAACGTAATGTTGCTCTATTCGTTTGTTGTTTCAAAAATTACAACATTTTTTTCACTTATCTCTCGCGTCGTTAATATTTACATTAGCAGTGAGCCTTTTTTATTATTTTATTAATGAGTATATTTGCTTTAAATAATGTCGGGAAACTTTTTCAAAAACTTAACCGTTTGCTGTGAAAGCTAGCTAAAATTCCGCATTTTTAGAAATGCTTAAACTCCATTTTCTTATAAATAGCTCCAATTTTTTCTTCAAACGTTTGAAAAGGATAGTGTTCATTATAAATGAAAATTCATGTTGGTGTATTTTTTTTATTTTTTCAAAAATCACACAAATATAATTTTTTTGAAAGATCTCACCGTTAATATGCACGTTTCCGACAATTTGTTAAACACTATTCGATTTGTGAGTTAATTTACTTGAATGACTTGAAATAAAGTTTTTCGAAAACACAAATGGTTCATGTGAAAAAGAGCTTCAAATTTTGCATTTACAGTACTCTTAAACGCCTTTCTCTTAAAAAAAGGCTCCAAATTTTTCAACGAAAATTTCCATCTAGAACGAGGTTTCACTGTTTTTTAATATTCCGAAAATATTTCCGTTCTAGTATTAATAAAACGAAAAATTAAGAAAATGTTTAAAAATGTAATTTAGGCTGCGATAAATAGCAGCTGGCAAGAGTATATGGAAAGTCCGAATAGCTAGCCGTGACCAAAGGAAATATAAAACTAATATGGGAAAGTCTGTGTCTTTCTATAGCACCACTAGTTTATTATCGAGGACCCACAAAACATGTGACTACACAGCATGTTAGAGAAAGTAATTTAATGCATGTAGGGACAAGATTTATTTCCTTCTTCTTCATCAGGGCTAAGCAATAATTTTTTTTTCTCGAAATTAAGGGTTACTCCCGTAGCATTACAATACTTTATACTGCGTAAGCAGTAGTGAGAAAGTAAGAACCTATTTTCGGTATCAGTGGACTTCAATACATGTATTTCCGTTAACATATCGAAAATGATTTTCCACAACAGTACACAACATTTGGGTTAATATGTATATTCCGTATTACGTACTCATGGAAGTGTATATTGCGTACGCATACAAGAAAATAAAAGTGCGTCCACATACATTTTCGCCGTTTAAATGACGACTTTTATATACTTAGGCTCCTACGTTCACATAATTAGAATTCTCGTTGTCCCTTCAATTATCTTGGTGTATTCGGCAGTAATTCTTCTTGTTTACGCATTTAAAGTTAATTGTTCCTTGTGACGCTTGGCCTTCGCCTGCCAAACTGCTCTCGCGCCAACAACTGAACAACTCCCTCCTGGGAAGCCAGCGAGCGCGGGTCTCTTCCGCTCCCCCCTCCTCTCTCCTCGCGATCCAGGAGCGAACGGACGCGCGCCAGTTGCAGCGAGGAAGGCTCCAAATATTACCAAGAATGCACCTCCAGACGGAAACAGGTTTTTCGTAATACTGTGCTGTAAACACATCTGCGAAACGAAACCCAATAGAGCAGACCTGCACAGCATGTTGCACTTTCACTGACCTCAGGAGCTGCGTGCGGGCAACTCGGGTGCAAATGAGAAAATCGATGAAGGGTGGGGATGAGACCCAATCGAGGAGTGGGGACCACCAATCAGAATGCGCAATTCGAAAGATAGCGCGTAAATTTAAAGAGCAATCGGCAAGAACATGACGGTCATATACAGTTCAAGTAATATTGTCTTTTGTATTATATTGCAAATGTTTGTTCTCGGTGTATGACAGGGCGAAATATGAAACTACAACGAATTATACACATTAGATTTCCACACCAAGTATTATAATTGCTCGTAGGGCTTATAATGTAATTCGCTTTGCTACGATGTAATCACAAACTTAGTGTTGTGCTAAACATACAATTTTGATACTGAATTGTTTTTGTTTGATGACAGCAATAAACTATTTTTTATTAACTATGTTTAATTGAATAAGACGGTTCTCTCAAAGCAAAAACATATTGTTCTTAAAAAATCATGATTATTTTCTGTTCTAATTTCTGACAGGAGTGTAGAGTCGTTTACGAGATCGTATAAAAATATAAAGCCCTTTGCATTCTATTTAACCATTACCCATGATTATCTTATAATTGTCCGTAACATATCGTCACAGAAGTTTGCTCGTTGATCTTTTTTATTCAGTTTCATAATGGGGAGAAATGGTAACAAATGTGTTATTAAACATTACTCTTTTTGGAATTGCCACTTATTCTATTTTTATGTCAATCTTGATGTGAGAGATTGCTCTGATGATTTTCTTCATTTTGCTCTGATTTGGAGAGTATAAAATTCCTGGTGAACAATCAATTATTTAATTGCAATTTTATGTTAGAATTAAATATTTTTTCTTACATATAAGCATATATTTTAAAGCTATTGCTTTAAAATAATGCTTAAGAGTCACAATAAGCATGTTATTTTCTTTAAAAAAAATAGAAAATGAAAATACATACAGTGGTGGATACAGAGGTGGATATACAGAACGTAAACAGTGAATTATGACCCTGGTAACTTGAAATACTAGACATAATCCATTTAAACAAATGGGGATTTAATTTTGAAGCATGGATCATTAGTAGACGCCCAGGTATTCAATCTACGCGCCGCGTCGTACTACGTCAGACTTCTCCCCTCCCCGCAAAGCTTCCTACTCCCCAATACTTGCACTTTCGGCGCTGCCACGGGCAGACGATCGGCTCTCAGGTGCAGAATGCCCGCGGGAGCAGGCGTTGTGCAGGTCTGCAATAGAGAAATGAAAAGGTAATCTTAATGGCCGCCGGACGTTAAGGAATCACGTGAGCTTCAAAATATTTATTCAACTCTTAAGACAAATGACAAACAACGTCAAAAATAATATAGTACCCAACCTCCTAGTTCTTTCAAAGAAAGATCGCCACCGTTTTCCACTAGCATTGTAGCCGATGATCGTCGAAAACAATGCCCTGTGTAGAGCTCAGGAAAGTCTAATTTTAAAAATTCTGATATCTTCGTTGGAGTACCTCCTATTGTGTGTATACCCACAACTTGTTAAGAGCATTTTCCGTTTCTATAACCTATGAAAAAGCGTCTAGTTTCTAGGTCAGATGGACGTAGGTCAGCATATTTTTACACAAATCGTATACATTAAATGGGAGACCGTCTTTGGGAATAACGAACATTTTTTTTGTGCATTTCAGTGTAACAAAGACTCCGTTGCTCGTTGTTTCAATGTTATCAATAGTCGATGACACAAGTTCGTCTTGTCGGCATGCCCCAAAAATTCCAATAACTTTTTTAAGTAGTCACAAGTAATCATTTGCTTCCAGCAAAAATTTTCTGATATGTTCTTCGGATAAAATCTTCGCCTTCTTGGCAACATAACCTTTGGATTTTTTTTCTCAAAAATACGTATAGTTTTACGAATCTATAAAATAATATAACATGTCGCTTACTAAATAAACTTTCTTAATTGAAACAGAGATGAAAAATGTGGAATATTAACCTTTATATGTCAACATTTTCGTTAACTAATAAACGTAATTTTAACATTGATAATTTTGTCCACAACGATGTGGGAGAATATTTCTCAGATTTTTCTTTAGCATACGCCAGCGTAACTGTTTCATATACCTCATTTAGATTTTTGCATTGACACCAATATTTGAAATCTTCGTATTCCTTCTCATACCGCAATTGTTTTTGTTGGTAACAAATCGGAATTAGCGCTATTCGCTGTCTCCCCAAGATCTTCTGGAATATCCATTTCAAATTTTGTAGAAAACGTATCTTTTTAATGGTGTCAAACAACGCCACAACCTATTAAACAATCGAATCGAAATGTGTCTCCAAGACCTTGAACTTGCGTCTGAATCGATACAGAAGGGGGCGTTGCATTCCTACGTAAGCAAAGGCAAGAATATTTTTTATTTATATTATTTTTCTTATAAGAAGATATTACGAAAAGTATTGAACGACACACGGCCGATATCACAAACAACAGACTTGGTTGGTTATAAATCTCGGCTATCGCCTCGGTTTACAAGCTTCAACCGCATCAGTTATTTGGCGTCTCTCGGCCTAATGACGTTTAATCAATAACGGGCGGTATCTAGCAAACAATCGAGATTCGAATTATGTTTACATACTATATTTCGTATCACTTTCTTTCAAATATATTTCTGTTTCTAATTATTCCCTACATAATCATTTTTCCTAAGGAGCAGAAGTTTGTTTCATTGACAAATTCTTTGCCTGTGTTCGTATTATTTCATTTTATTCAGTGATTCGATTAATCAATGATTTCGTTTTACTTCGTATACTCGTAGTTACGTTAGTAAATTAACAGTCTGTGTGTAGTCTATCATTTTTAGTAAACACTCATCATCGATTTATTAAATCACTGTTGTTGGCGGAATTTTTTAACAGTAATGTTTGTTCTTAACCTGAACGTAAGAAGTATGCATGATAACGCAATTAGGCTTGATTACTTCGATTGAAAATGCTTAATTTTAATCTCAATTGAGAAGTTCAAATATGATTGATATTTAAGTTCTTTTTGGCTTTAGTGGAAGAAAATGAAGTCAATATTTCTTAATTTGTATAAAAAACTATCAAAATTCTCCAAAAGACTTTTAAACCAGTTATCCAGTGACTACCTACATCCCGAAAGAAATGACTACCTTGACTTTAAATCGCGTGGCAGTTTCTTTTGATAGATTCTTCGCAAAATCCTAGTAAGCTAGGAACCTTGCCCTTGACTATCCTCCTTGACCTGCTCTTATTACATACATTATTTTAGAATTCTTGTGTAAATGAATACATTACACCAAACGCGTGGACATGCGGTCGATGAGAACCGATGTCACGGAGTGGTTTTGTACCACTCATTTCACATTTCGCATCCTGTTTTCACCCAGTGTCAAAGAATACAAAAAAAAACTTTAACAATTTCACAAAACTTTAACAATTTCACAAAACTCTTGCAGTGTTGCGAAACACAAAATTAAAGGCACACACTGACCAAGCGATGCTACCTGACTAACACAGCAAGCAAAAACCAAATGAATGTAACATTGAAAGGTTACGAGGCACACATGGCCGGGTTGTCGAACCACACCACTGTCACAGCACCACCGCTCCTACAAATCACACCGCTGTCCAGTAGAGGGTCTCAAATGCAGAAATCGTGAAAAATGCCCTTCACCGCCGTGGATGCTTCATGCTCCCGGTCCACCATAGCTCCATCCGCTTGGCCCACACTCCACCAGCTGTGTCGCCCGCTGTCCGCACATGCTCTGGCGGTGCCCCGGGTTCGACCCCGGGCAGGGCGCAGAGGGGCGGGCAGCCGGCTAGCTGGCGGCGGGGGGCGGACGTAGGCGGGGGGAGAGATACGGGCGCGACGGCGCGATGGCGGCGGTGACGGTGGTGATGTAGTGACGTCACCGGTGTCGGCGGCGAGGGTAGCTGATTGCAACCTGGCAGGGCGGCGGAAGAACTGTCACATGCATCAAGGCGCGGGGAAACAATGATTTAATTAATGTCTTCATTCCATTTCATTGATTGATTGATTGATTGATGATGGATTTTTTTTTTAAGTGGGACGCGCGAATTTTGGAATTGGCGCCCCCATGACACCCTGGTCTAGCATGGAACTCCCATAATTTAGCGGGAAGCACTCCAAAGAGTGCCCAGGTGGGCGGAAGTCGCAGGAACTTGTCCGCGCCGAGCAAAATGTGCTAACACCCAGAGAGTTATTGTATCAACGACTGATTTTGACCTTCAAGCCGTTTCTTCTCTCAGATTCATGTCAGCGATTGCGCCTTGGTATTTTCCCGCAGTTGTTTTTTTTACTTCCTTTTGTATATACAGAATGTCCCACCAACTATGGGCCACCCTATAACTTCTAAACGGTTCGCGATATCGAAGTCCAGTTTTCGCACAACAATGCAGAATCATGGGGCAAGTAAAATGCCGTAGAGAAATTGTCTGTAATATTTCTAGTTTTCGAGAAATTTAATCATCTTTGATGTTTTAAATGACACGATATAGTTTTCTCGTCAGAAATGGATAGGCTATAAAAAGCTAGTACGCTTGTAACCTTGCCCTTGATAATCTTCCTTGACCTGTTCTTATTACATACATTATTTTAGAATCCTTGTGTAATGAATACATTATACCAAACCCATGGACACAACGATGAATCATATGTTAGTGTTTTGATAGTAATTTGAGCACACGATTAGACTTTCTGGCATGTGATTTTAAATTAAACGGGCAATATTTCATGTCGCCTGTTGGGAAGCGGGCTTTCGCGGCTGTTACGGGGAGAGGGGAGACTGAACGGTGTGGCAATGGGAGACAGCGGTGTAACTACACAATCCATGGTCTTGTGATGACTGACACAGGCACAAACATCACTTTTAACGTTGAAAATGAAACGTTTTGTGCCATTGATTCATCAGAATTAAACTTTCTTTCAGGTTAAAATTCCAAAGCATCGATGTATTACGTCACAAAGATGGCAGTCAGTCATCGCCCCTTTCCAACACTGCCTGGATATAGAAAGCCTCCACACTGATGTGACGTCATCAGAGGTAGTCCGACCGTCGGACAGCTGCGCAGTTCACAGTTATACTAGAAACCCTTACTTCGTTTGCGATTACTTTTCTGAAAATGTATTACAAAAAAAGTTCCTATTTCAAGTCCACATCGATGAAATTCAGTACTATATATTTCAAGAATCTATCAGAAATTCACTTTAAATACATTTACAGTTTTTAAGAGTGATCTCAAGGACATCATTTTTGCAAATATTTTACACTCCCAATCATTTAACATTATTACAAGGAATGTAGTGAAAACATAATAAAGGTAGTAAGTTGTATTTAAATAATAATGTATGTGTAAAGATCCAGTCACATTTTATTAATGCATTAACACACGCACAACATTATCAAATTATAAATCAACCAGTCATATGTTTAAACTTTCAGCAATTTCACAAAATATTTGGTCTTTCATCTTCTTGCAATATTTTAAAATATGTATTCACTGCTGTCTAAATCAACATTATAATTATGTGTTTAGAATAATGTCCACTATGACAAATACCATAAAACACACATTCATTTCATGCTCTTCATGATGAACTAGCAGTGCAACAGAATGGCACAGACTTTCGCGTATTAGTTTTCTATTTCCTTAGGTCTGGGATTCGGAATTGCCACATATTCGTGTCAGGTGCCATCTGTCGCCCGCCAAAGTATATTTTTTGGCATTTTCTTAATTTTTGGTTTCCTAATGGTTGATGGGAAATTGTAATTTTAGAATTTTAAAAACCACAAAAACCTGATACTATATGACAATTTTCTTTTAAAAATTTGTAGCAGTGTTTAAGAAAATGGCGTTTAAGCGCAACTAAAATGCGAAATTGAAACTTTATTACAGAATTTTTTTTAGTTTTCACAAAACTTCATTTTAAGTCATTTGAATCACTTACTCTCACAAATATAATAATGTTTACAAATTGCCAGTAATGTGCATATTAAAGATTTGAGTGATCTTTGAAAAAAAATTACATTAGTGTAATTTTTTTAAAAACAAACACATTTCCGAAAATGAACTTTACGTCATATTAAAGAGTGCAATTAGACTATCCGTTCCAAAAGATTGAAGAAACAATTGGAATAATTTATGGGAAAATGGCGTTTGAGCGTTTCTGAAAATGCGGAAATTTGAGCTAGTTTTCACAGAAAACGGTTGAGTTCTCGCGAAACTTTACTTGACATTATTTAAAACAAATGTACACGTAAATACAATACTGTAAACAAATCTACACTAATGTAAATATTATCAACGTGAGAGACAAGTCAAAAATATTAAATTTTTGTAATTTTTTAAATAACAAAAGAATAGAGCATTCTCTACTATCCCTACCAAAAGTTTTAAAAAATGGAGTCGTTTTTGAGAAAATCATGTTTTTGTAATTTTTTAAAACTGCAAATATTTCGTGCAATATTGCGCGAAAACATGTAAAACCTCCAAAAAATTGTACATGACCTTAATAAAAGAACTCACTTTGGAGAACACATTTATTTGGAAGAAAAATCTCTATCTTCAATTTTGTAGTTGTAGGAAATCGCTTGTAGAAAAAAACTTTTGCAATTTTCGAACATTGAAAGTTAACCGTGAAAATGGGACCTATGCCATCTTTACATGTGTGTTTTATTTTATTCTCACGCAAAATTTTAAAAAAACATTTGGAGTTGTTGTTGAGAAAATTTTGAAAATGCCTGGGGGGCTTCATGTAAAGGACTCACAAATTTTGAAGAATTTTTTTTCAATATCGCGGCGCCTCGAGTGGAACAAGATCGACCGTGGTATATCCATTTTGGAAGTAATCATACGTATGGTTTAGGCGCAATGTCGTTCACCGAACGGACGGACGGACGGACGTTTTGCTTTCAATTGGTTTTTCGGTTTCAAGGACCCACAAAATGGATATTCTGGCTACAGCACATGTTCGAGGATTTTTTCTTAATTTAGCAGCTGGTTTTGTCCACTTTTACGTTATCACGGCCCGACAATGAATTTCTTTCTGCCAAAAATTTGCACTTCTTTCGCGCGGCGGATTTTGGCAGAAGAAAATCATTGCCGGGGCCTGATAAACTAGTGGTGATACAGAATGGCACAGACTTTCCCGTATGAGTTTTCTATTTCCTTGGGACTTCGCTAGCTATTCGGAATTGCCACAAACTTTTTCTTGTCAGCTGTCATCTATCACCGCCAAAAGTACATTTTTTGTCATTTTCTTAATTCTTCGGTTTCCTATTGGTAGAACGAAAACATTAATTTTAGAATATTAAAGAACACAAAAACCTAGTCATAAATGGCAATTTGTTTAAAAAAATTATGTGCCGTTTAAGAGAAAATGGCGTTTTAGCGCTACTAAAAATGCGAAATTTGAAGCTCATTTTCACAGAAAATGTTTGAGTTTTCAAAATAGTTAATTTGACGTTAATTGAAGCACTTACACTCACAAATATAATAATCTTCACAAATTGCTGGTAATGTGCATATTAAAAAAGTGAGAGCTCTTTCAAAAAAATTACAATTATGTAATTTTTGAAAAAACAAAAAAATAACTCAAAATAAACTTTACGCTATACTAAAGAGTGTAATTCAAACTATCCGTTACAAATGTTTCAAGAAAAAAATTACTGCCATATATGAGAAAATGGCGTTTGAGCGTTTCTGAAAATGCGAAATTTTAAGCGACGTTTCACAGAAAACGGTTGTGTTTTCGAGAAACTTTGCTTGACATTATTTAAAGCACATGTACTCTTAAATATAATAATGTAAAAATATTGCCGCTAATGTAAATATTGTCGACGTGAGAAACATGTGAAAAAATTTACATTTTTGTAATTTTTGGAAAAATCAACCTATAGAGCAATATGGCTTTTATGTCATCTGATAGAGTACATTTATCACTATCCCTACCAAAAGTTTAAAGAAAAAATGTGGAGCCGTTTTTGAGAAAATCTTGTTTTTGTAATTATTTTAAAATTGCACATATTGCACGCAATATTGCACGAAAACTACTAAAATTTTGAGAAACATTTACATGACCTTTATGAAAGAACTCAATATGCAGAACAAATTTTACTTGAAGAAAAAATCTCTATCTTCAATTTTGTAGTTGGAGAAAGACGCCGAAAAAATTCAAACTTTCACAATTTTCGAAAATTCACAGTTATCCGTGAAAATTGGACCTATGCCTTGTTAACAAGTGTATTTTACTCTATTCATACAAGAAATTTAAAGAAAAAAATTGGAGCTGTTTTTGAGAAAATTTTGAAAATGTCCGGGTAGCTTCATATAAAGTACCCCCAAATTTTAAAGAATCTTTCTCAAAATCTCAAAGCTTCGATTAGAAGCAGATCGACCGGGGAATATCCATTTTGGAAAAAATCGTACGTATGGTTTTGGCGCTAGCAGTGTTCACAGACAGACGGACAGACAGACGGACGTTTTCCTTTCAATTGGTTTTTCGGTATCAAGGACCTAGAAAACAGGGTTTCTGGCTACACCACGTGCTGGTGGATTTTTTTTCTTAATTTAGCAACTGGTTTTATTCACTTCTTCGTTTTCACAGCCCGGCAATTAATTTTTTCCCGCCGAAAATTGGTCATTTTTTCGCGCAGCATTACATAACATTCCCTAAACTACGTATATCACTCCGTGTATACGTACGTATACGGGAAAGTAAAAACTAGTTGTGCTACAGAATGGCACAGACTTACCTCTATTAGTTTTCTGTTTCGTTTTGTCTCGGCTAGGTATTCAGCCGTGCCAATACTCTTGAGAACTGTCATCTATTGCCGCCCAAACTATATTTTTTTGACATTTTATTAATGTTTCGGTTTCCTAATAGTAGAAAAATATTATTTTAAGAATAATGCGAGGAGCTGCAGAGCTCGTGCGCGGATCCAGGCTCCCTTCCTGTCACGCCAAATTAGGAACCCTTCTAACTCGTCACAGCTCCGTCGGCGCGCCCGCCAGCGCTCATGTGCAGTGCAACTGTGGCCAATATGGCGGATGTTTATTAACACTGCTGTGCATGTTCATTGTATGTAAAGATTTCTTAAGATTTTCTTTAGAAATCTGATATCCAACAAAACTGTTTGTTTATTACGGCGGTAAGTAAATCACATTGATGTGTCAGAAAGACAAACCTTATTGAGTAACAATGATATCACCTGAAAATGAGAAGCCTAGCTTTGCATAGTTAGTGACATAGAGGGGTGGCCAATGACTGTCTTCGATAGTGTGTGAAATGTGTTATTGACCACTCTGCTAAATATTGTTGTCAGATTGTTTTTAATCGTAGTTTAATGTTTCGCGCACAGATATAACCTGCATGGGCCTAAAATAAGAGATTTTATAATGCCAAAAAAGCCGAAGCAGAAGTATGGTGCAGAAGTCATAGAAAATGTCATCTAATGTGTTACAAATAACGGGGCATCAGTGCGTTCTCCTAAAAAAATCATTTAATGTTCCGAAAACAAGTCTGCAGTTTCTTTTTAACAATCCAGATCACAAAACAGCACTAAGTTCTAGTACTGTCTTATCTAAAGAAGAATACAGTCTTGTTAGGTATATACTTGAACTAACCAGGAAAGGTTTTCAAAGGAAGAAGGAAGATCTACAGAGTAGGTTCAACCAATTTTAGCTGGTAAATTAAATGCTCAATTCATTCAATAACAACTGTCCAATCCGTTCCAAAACAACCGTCCATGAGAAGGTTGGGTCAAGGCATTTTTGAGAAGGCATCCCATAATCATTAAACGGACAAGTGAAGCAGTGACAGCCGCTAGTTCAAGTGTCAAGCGAACAAGACCTCAGAATGTGATTTGAAGAAGTTACAGGGTACATCGAGAGAAGTAAGTTGGATGAGAAAATAAATGATCTCTACTGATTCTTTATTGGAGGACTCTATTGGAGAACAGTCAAATTTTGAAACGTCCAATTACAGGGAAGGTTTTAGCCGAAAAAAAGAAGTAAGAATGTTTACTCAGTAAAATAAAGAGATTCAAAAGACAATATTCAAAAAACAATATGACACAATATCTACCACTATGTTCACTATGTTGCTTTGCAGCAAGTGGACTTGTCACTAGTCCATTGATTCGTCTATCCAAACAAACGGATACCAGAAAAATTGCTGGAACAGTCCCAGATGCTGAGGGATTTAAAAAAAGTGACAACCGATGGTTTACAAGCGAGGTATTCTCCAAATATATTTCAACAATATTCCGTCCATTTCTACTAAAAAATGCCATCAGACTCCCTGTGACGGCCGGCCAGAAGACACATCTGACATGACAATTGAGTCGAATATGCTCAGATTTGAAAATAGAGGATTTACCCTCAAAGCGCTTAAATACAGATACCCATATTAAAGTTGTATTAAATCTGTATCTTGCAAATTGTGTGCTTTCATGTGTAATATAATAATTAATTGAATATACCGTTATACTACTTGTTTCTGTTAAAAATAATTCACTGGCCAATCACTATAATTTCTGGCCAATCACGTAGAAAATGACACATTTTTATGAACAAAATAATTAATAACGTAATGTTCATATTCTGATAGAAATTACGGTTGGGATAAGAAAAGGACCATTGGACAATAGAAAGTGGATAGCAAATTTTCAAAATTTTACTTTTCAAATAAGTTAATACAGTCACAACTCTTAAGTGGCCAATCACGGTACCGTTTACCCTAGTTAGTTTTCTAATTTCTTTCAACTGGGCTAGCTTTTCGGACTTGCCACATACTCTTTCCAGCTGACATCTATCGCCAACCAAAGTATATTTGTTTGAAATTTTCTCAAAATTTCGGTTTCATAATGGTACAACCGAAATTTTACTTAAAGAATATCAGGGAGAATAAAACCTTCTCCTATATGGAGATATTCGTTGAGAAAGGAGCCATTTTTTACATTTTTGTAATTTTTGAAAAAACAAAGGAATAGATAAGTAACGTTTATGTCATCTCGTAGAGTATTTTGATCAGGATCAATCCCTTGTAAAAATTGAAAGAAAATGTTAGAGAAAATCTTGATTTTTTTTAATTGCACATACAGCACGTAATATTGCGCGAAAACTACTAAAATTTTCAAATAATGTACAAGAACTTATTGAAAGACCTGATCATGGAGAAATAGCGTTACTTAAGGAAAAAATCACCATCTTCAATTTTGCAGTTGCAGGCTGATGCCGAAAAAATCAAACTTTTGTAACTTTCAAAAATTTAAAGTCAATAGTGAAAAACCTACCTCCATAAGTGTATTTTACTCTATTCTTACAATAAACTTAAAGAAAAAAATCTGGGACTAATTTAGGGCTTATTTGAAAAAAGTTTGAATATGTAAGACTTGATGAAAGGTATCCGCAAATTAAAAAAAATGCTTTTAAAAATCGCAAAACTTCGAGTGAGGCAACATCTGTGTTTGGGTCCATTTCAGGTGTCGACAATGTATAACCCTCTCCTAATTCAAAAAGCCGATTCGTAGGCGTGTTACCCCACATGGATTTGCACAGATCTCTAACCTCATCTCTGTTAAGAGGCTTTGATCGATACTAGTACAGTCAATGCTCGTTGTAATGCACTTTTCCAAAAGCGCTGAATCATTCTTGATAATGTCCTGTGACCTAGCATTAGAATATCTCTTCCTAGCGCGTTTGCCTCCATGTCTATGGGGCCTTTTAGAACTGGTGGTGATGGGTAGTCTTCACTAACTTGACGTAGGTCCCGTTCAATTGGTCCTAGAATTGAATATTTTTTCTGAGTTCATTTCCCACCTCAACGAGCTCTTGATCTACATCAGTTTAAAAAGTGCCCCAGGTTCCTATCAAAGTTGAAATGTTTTCCTTTCAGTTAGGCTTGGCATCTACTGTGGCTCTGTTAAGGCACGTTTCCGGGCGTCGTAGCAGCCGTGAACTCAATACGTTTGGCCTCATTCTAACTGACAGCTTTGTCGGGGATTTAGGGGATCGCACCCTATCTGCTTCCGGGGAGGCGATGTCTACCGTTGCAAGGTCCGGAGGGACGCTGCCTTTGGGCCAAGTCTTTAGAAGGGAATGGGTAGAAGGCTTAGTAGAAGGCCTAGCTGAACATCCGATCATCAGGTGGGGACGATGATGATTCTCCAGTCACAGTAGCTTCGGTTCCAATGACTGCTCAGTATCTTCCATATGTAGTGTCTTTTTCCACCTGTAGAGCGGTATTTCCCAGCAGAGAAGCCAAATTCTTGTTCGACGTCTCTGCTTGTTCTTTCTTCAATGGAGCCATTCTCATAATATACTCCGAAGAGAAGACTTCCCCTATGTTGGCACATTGGCATCAAAAAGGATTCATACTTGGCGCCGTGGCGGAAGATTGGTTTTTAATAACGATCTTTGGCCTTTATTACTAGCTCAGAATTTGCATTTTAAACGGACCGCGTCGGAAGAGCGGATATATAAGGTTTCTTTGTGTTAGTCATAATTGCATTCGACCTAGCGGGCTGCTCGTAATAGTTTCATCTCTCTTCGCAAGGAAGCAGCACCGGCCGGATTCCACTCCCAAGCACTCTGGTGCAGCAAAAATTATTTAGACACACCAGATTTCCGTTTTTAAACCAACGACAGCATTGTCGCCAAATTCAAACGGCGAAACAGGCTTTTCAAAGTAGTCGCTCCGCCCAGAGAACGAGCTTCAGTGAGCTCGCATTAACGTTCCATGAGAACAGTTTAAGTTAGCAAAGTTGCCACCCATGCCGCTTTTTACAAAACGTTTCAAGGAACAACCGTTTTCCGCGAGAAACGCGCCAAAGGCAAGAGTGAAATTTTGTGCAATACAAATTAAAGAAGGCTACTGTTTTCATGTGAGAACGAGGTAAAAAGGTGAACGATTTATTCTATGATTGTTTATTTCTTTATATTATCTTCTAATAAGAGGGGTACACTGTGTCTTTTCAGAGATCGAGCGACCGAGCATACCATAACGTTCGTCACGCCAAAATCAACTGATGCGCTCTCCCGACCGGAATATTAACCTAAATCTGAATCTGAATAAGGAGCTATATTCGCCGCGTTAACACCCTGTTCTAGGCATAGACGTCCTACCTCTACGTTACGCCTTGGCAGCTCTAGCTTTATTAGCAGCATCTCTATGAGCATTGCGCAAATGTTGTGAGAGCCCTGATTTGGTTGCGAAGTTGGCGGAGGATATCTGGCAAATGAAGTTTTGTTTAGATACTTTCCCGGACACAAAGGTAAATGACTGAAAGCGGATAGCTTACCTTTGCAATGCTTGCTGCTTTTGGAGCATAAAAAGATTAGGGGGATATCACTGTGGTCATTGTGCTTCCACTTCCTTTCTAGGCACAAAGTGCGTAGCGACTCGCCTCGAAGGGAATCCTAATCTGTGAAAAAATTCCGCATTTTCAGAAAGGCCGCTTCATAGAATATTCCCAAAAAACGGCTCCATACTTTGTCTTCAAACTTTTCGTACAGATAGTGTTGTTTGTCCGGTTTAAGATAACGTGGAATTAATTTTACTGTACTCTTTTCGTTTTTAAAACATTACACAAATGTAAATTTTTAAATATCTCTCACTCCTTTAATATGCACTTTTCTAGGTATTTGTAAACATTACTGCATTTGTGCAGTAATGTATGGAAATGCTTCAAAAGAGTTAAATGAAGCTTTTCGAAAACTCATAGGTTTCTATGAAAAAGAGCTTGAAATTTTACATTTACAGTAACGCTTGAATACCATTATCTTAAAAACGGCTCGAAATTTTTCAGTGAAAATTGCCATTTAGGGCAAGGTTTTACTCTCCCTTAATATTCTTAAAATAATATGAAACCGAAAAATTGAGAAAATTTCAAAAACATTTACTTTAGCGGCGATAGATGGCATCTAGAAAGAGTATGTTCCAGACCAAAGAAAATAGAAAACGAATACTTGAATGCCTGTGCCATTCTGTTGAACCACTAGTTCCTTTCTTTGTTCCATTTACGTTTTCCATGATTTTACTTAACAAAATTCACAAATATCTTTATTACTCTTTTTATACTATTATAATAAGAAATATTATTAATAATGTTATTATCATAACTTATAGAAATATAATTTTCTTTTTTGTTGTACACGAATTTACAAATATTGACTGCTGTTATCTTTTTCTGGCTTTTCCTGTCAAATAACGAAGTCATAATGCTTAAAACATGTTTCGTTACAAGATTCACACAAAATTTTTGTGCTTCATAAGAAAACGGAAATGAAATGTTACTGTGCGTACCAGACCATGAAAGTATAAATATGTCATGCGAAACTGATATCCAGAATTCTCATGTTACAAAACGTGCCTTTGTAGTGCACCACTTCATTTTAGGTTCCTGTAGTCGTTTACGAATGACATTAGCCACAGGCGATTTATTCAGATTGTACTTACCTAACTTCTACATGAACGCAAGTCGCAGTTCATGGCAATGATTCGCATTTTCTTCATATCAAATGAAGAGCGAGGTAGGAGTATAAAACCGGTCCTTACGTTTTTGCTGGACAATTTCCATAGCAGGGAATCAAAATGTATTTATGTAATGAAATTATTTTGCACCTTCTAATATTCTTAACATAAATCTCATTATCAACTAATAGACCGTAACCATATGGTGCTACTTGCATTTTAAATCTTAAGAGAATAGAAGTACGAATTTACTTCAAAATTCCACTATACTCTTGCAAGAAAATAAAAGAGACACTAGTGTTGCTACAGAATAGCACAGACTTTCTGGTAGTAAGTAGAGTTTCTAATTTCCTTGTGTTGACTCGCTTTACGGTCTTGCCCCATCCTCATGCCAGCGGCCGTCTCACGCCGCCAAAGTACGTGTAAACGCCGCCAAAGTACGCCGTAAAATTTCTGCACGTGTGTAACAAGGGACGGTAAATATATAAATAAACTAGTGGTGCTATAGAATGGCACATACTTTCTCGCAGTAGTTATTTTTCAAATGCCGATCAGCAGATAAATTATTTGGAGTAAGCCGTTCACCGCTGCCTTCCTTGGTCATGTTTGAAAGACATGTTTTTCGCATGTTGACAATTACCGGCTCCTAATGATAAAATCGATACAATTACGTTTTGACTAAAATATAAGTAATTGCGATAAATGTACAGGAAATGTCTGTATATATTTTTTCAAATTTTTAACTTTTAACATTTTTTTACTTCTCTTCTTGTATTTGTAAAGCGTATGTACCATCGTATCAATTATTTCTTAATCATGCATTTACCATTTTATAGGTCGGTTCTATTCTTTCATGGCTCTGTTTGACACAGGCGGTGTGGGTGTTGCGTAGTGGTATAAGTGCCGGTTCGTTGACTTTGAGTTTCGGTTGTCGGGTCTCGGTACGGAAAACGTTTGCTGGTATAATACAATTTTGCTGGTTTATGAAGTAGTGGAATAGCAATAAGGACCGTATAGAAGTAGAGCGAGAAAGTATGTGCGTTGGAAGCACCACTAGTTTGTTTTTCTAATAGAGAGACCTAACTATCACTTCAAGAATATTAAAGATGGGTAAAACCTCGTTCTAAATGGCAATTTTCATTGAAAAATTTGGAGCCGTTTTATAGACACTGGCGTTTAAGCGCTACTGTAAATGCAAAATTTGAAGCTTTTCACAAAAAATTTTTGGGTTTTCGAAAACGTTCATTATAAGTCATTTGAGGCAATTTGGCTCACAAATACAGTAGTTTACAAATCGCTGGAAATGTTCATATTGAAGGCATGAGAGATATTAAAATAATATATTTGTGTACTTAAAAAAAACAATACGGCCAAATAATCTCTATATCTTTTTTAACAGTGCAATTAGCACTATATGTTGTAAACTTTGAAGAAAAAAATTGGAGCCATTAATGAGAAAATGGCGTTTGAATGTTTCTGAAAATGCGGAATTTTGAGCTAGTTTTCACAGAAAATAGTTGTTTTCGAAAAATTTTATATGACATATTTTAAAGCACATATAGCCATAAATACAATAATGAGAACCAATTGCCACTAATGTAAATATTAACGACGTGAAAGACAAGTAAAAAAATTGCATTTTTGTAATTGTTGAAGAAACAAAAGAATAGAGCAAATGGGCGTTTACGTCATCTTATAGAGTGCATTTAGTATTGTCCCTACCAAAAGTTGAAGACGAGAATTTGGAGCGGCTTTTACAAAAAATCTTGATTTTTTATTTTTTTAAATTGCAAATATTGGACGCAATATTGCGCGGAAACTAACAACAATTTCAAAAAATTTACATGACCTTAATGAAGAACAAATTATGAACAATAAATTTCATTTGAAGGAAAAACTTCTATCTTGAATTTTGTAGCTGTAGGAAGACGCCAAAACAATTCAAAATTTAGCAATTATCAAAACTTCAGAGAATAATCGTGAAAATGGGACCTATGCTACCTTTCTAAGTGTATTGTACTGTATTCTTACAAGAAATTTAAAGAAAAAATTAGAGCCATTTTTAGGAAATTTTGAAAATGTCCGTGGGGCTACATGTGAAGTACCCTGAATTTTGAACCGGAGAATTACAATACGCTCTCTATTGTATGTTAGCAGTAGCGAGAAGGTAAAAATATTAATATTATAAAATTAATTATAATTTTTCGGTACCTTAGTTGCAAAATGGAACTTGTGATGCCACAATAGAAAATGTTTTGAGCTTAGTTTCTAACCCATGTAATTTTCAAAAGATTTAGAGTTCAACGAAAATGAAACGTAAACCGTTTTTTATGTTTTCTTTGCTCTATGGGAGGAAAAAAAGAAAATTTTGGAGCCGGTTTTGAGGACAAAAATTTTAATTCTTAACTTCAAACATTCTTCAAGACTTTGAAACAGGGAAAGCAATACCTTGACCAATCACGGTATTTTAACTGCAAACGATGACTCTTTGAATCATTTGAACGACTCGTACACTGCCCACTGAATTAAGCAGTCATTACCATCAGCCCGTTCATTTATCTCCGATGCGGTTTTCTCACATCTGAGACCGTACTTCATCATCGCAGGTTATTTTATTCCCACCTACTGTCAAAATTCATAAGCACAAAACCCGTTGTTACGCTCCGCAACGGATTCGAGACTGAAAAAGTATCTGTCCTTTCCCAAGACCTCCAGTTCGCAGTTTTTATCGTATTATAATCGGTGGCATAGCTAGCGTACAACAAGCAATATTCCACAAAATTTTCGCACAGCTTATATACATTAATATGTTGCATTCGTTGATCCATTTTTTTGCAATGACCCGCGAGTTGATTTCCTCAGAACCTTGACGCAAGAATATCCTTCAAAACAGTGCGAACAATTCGAATATCCTTCTTTAGTGCTTGTTGCTTCGTTTCACTGTTTCTTTTTACTTTTCCGTATATCCGACCCCTGATACCGAAAATGTGGTTCTTTTCAAAACGTCCGTCCGTCCGTCTGTCAGTCTGTGAGCAACCGTAGCGCCGAAACCATGAGTACGATTTCTTCGAAAATGAATATTCCGCTGCCGATCTGGTTCCACTCAAGGCGCCGCGATTTTGAAAAATATTCTACAAAATTTGGGGGTACTTTCTCTCTGAATACATAAATGTACCGTATGGTCATTTTCAAATAATTTTCGTAAGCTTATGATACTTCTCAGAAGGATTTCTTCTGAAGTGGTTCCCCTGTCCGTTGCTGTCCAATTGATGTCTTCGGTACCTGTTATTGGCTTATTGTCCGAATAAATTCCGAATACCCCCCGAATGTCTGATTATTTGATCTCTTAGGTAATTTTATATATTATATCGCGACGCGACTGGCCCTCGCTTGCTTCGGTTGAACCTCTGCGCTCGACTCTACTTACTAACATTTTTCTATCCAGCTACGGAGCTGACCTAATATAAACCCTTCGCAAAATGCGAAGTCTTTTTAAATTAAATGAACTAAATTTACTTTAACACGCGAAACACAAAAAAATCACAATTAAAATTTACGATTCATATGCTTCTGAACTTTCATTCTACACTATGTAAATCTCTATGGATTAACCATCAAATATTCGCCACAATATATTTTACCAATGGTCCGTACACCACACAAAGCCCTCGGAGGCGTCTCTTTTCCTCCTGCTGACACCCGCCGCACGGAGCCGGCGCGCCCACGGCCGCCGGCCTCCCCCTTCCCCGGCGGCCACCCACAGGTCACCGAAGGGCCTGCTACCCCCTCCAGAAGGCCCTTCCCCCCGTGTCTGCCAAATAGCCTCTAACGGGACATTCTCAGTCAGAGGAGACTCGTCGACGCTCCGCCAGCCGGGAACAACCGTTCATGTTTTCTCAGCGCGTGATCGAACCAGTTCGCTTCGCGCGTCTCGCCAAGCTGCCCTCGGCAGTTGAGAATCATCAAGTATCGAATTAGTTACTCGTAGTGCGCTTCGCGCGTCACGCAAAGCTGCCCTCGGCAGTTGAGAATCATCAAGTATCGAATTAGTTATTGCGCTTCGCGCAACGCGCAACGCGGCCCGCGGCAGTTCGGCACTAGTCACACTTGTCGGTGCGGGTGCCATTTCGCGTCAGCGTGAGCTTCTCCAATCGCTGCCGCTCACACCTGAGGGTGCCGTGACCGCCCACACCTGAGGGTGGCGCATGACCGTGTGGGGCTCCCTGGTCCTACCCATCGCAGTTGAGCCGCGTGCGCTGCAGGGAGGCTGCTTACGAGCCCGAGAAGTGAGACACTGTGCGGGTCCTGTGTTCCTGCAGCATCA
This sequence comes from Acheta domesticus, assembly GCA_031308135.1. Lineage (NCBI taxonomy): Eukaryota > Metazoa > Arthropoda > Insecta > Orthoptera > Gryllidae > Acheta > Acheta domesticus. The sequence continues at coordinate 221,368,500 of JAHLJT010004567.1, forward strand.
CAACGCAGCCCCGCAGCGGCAACACAGGCAACGCAGATCACTCCAGCCAGGAGAAGTACCGCACAGCTGTAATTAGTGCAAATAAACATGTGCAAGGTCAATTTCTTGATTACTTCACCCCGTCAACTCAGATTCCATCCATTCAACCAGCCCAATCCCTCTCCCCCCGTCCCGGGCAGCACGGTCCGGCGCGGCGTGAATCACGTTGGATAGAGAAGGCCCCATTACAGTCCTCCGCATCACCACCCCCACTTCGCTTTCCTCCCCCTTCTCTAACCAACCAAATAACCTAGATAACAATGAAAAACAACATTTCATGTTCACAGCTTCACTCTTTTTATGAGAGTGAGAAAATGTTATGTTCCACAAAACCAAGGCTTTCAAAGCCTTCTTCACATTTATAGCACCTCATGGCAACCGGGCCATGACGGAACGTCACAGTTTATTGCGCCTGGACATGGAACATGGAATCTATATATTTATTGGCACTTTGCCTTAACAACGTCTATTCTTTGTCTCCGTATCTTCCCGAATACGTATGATCTCGTAATGGCAGGCTTGATAACATTAATTCCATGCCAAATACCGTAGGGTCTTTTGGTCTATCACGTACCGCGTACATTCTCCCCCGTATTTTCAAGCAAAATTGTGCAAAAAGTACGCGAATTTACGCAAATCACGCAAATTTTCACGAATTCCAACGATGCACGATGAGTACTTTAGCCGTTAATAAAACTATTAGTTTATAACAATGCGAAGGCAGCAGTCACTATTGCCTTCTGCAACGCCATCTACACTTAGATGTAAATGGCGTTGCCTTCTGTTATTAGCGCAGGGTTACAAAAACGAGTTACAAGCAACAATGACCACTAATTTATTTATTTATTTATTTACGTCAAAAACAGTTAAAAACTGTGTGTGACGAACTATGGGGACCAGGGAATTTGTGCACGTTTTCATAATTCTCTGATCTCTATCCTAAACCATATTCTAGTCGAATTTTGAATACAGAAAAGAGCGGTTTTTTTTCAAGTTTTGTTGACAAAATATTCGCTCCTACAGAATAAAATATATTTTCAAAAGTAAATTAGCTGTAAATTCCTGCCCTGAACCCTCATGTTCTTCATAAAAGAATAATACTTTTTGCCGCGATAATATGGAAAACGATAATTTGAATAACTATATTTTCCAATGAAATTCAGAAGACGTGCACAAATAATGAAGTTACATTTATGTCCAGAAGCAAAGAAAGGGACCATCTCAGCATTTGCTCAAGGATCGCTAATTCGCTAATTCGTATGGCATACACATTTTGCCAATTAGCATTGCTGATACCGCTAGCAAGAAAAAGAAAATAAATAGAAAAAAATTAAATTTTTGTACACCTCACAATTATTCGGTTTTTACATTCATTACCTTTTATTCCTACATCTCACTAAGCACAATGAAATCATCTACTCTACTTTTCACATTTAACTCAATTAGAGAACGCAATGAAAAAAGGTTTTAAATATTTCCTAAAAGATTAACTTTTAAAACATAACTTTCCACCATAAATGCCAGACTAAGACGTTGTATTCTTTTCTCCCATAGAGATGTCTCAAGGCCAGACGAAGCCGCTTTCCAGCCCAAAAAGCGGAATTCCGCCCAAACTGGCAACCCTGCATCGAAAATGCGGTACCTCTGGCAACACTGTTCCGGTACCTCGCGAACAAAAAAAACAAAGAAAGGCACTTGGAAACATCGATTTTTAGTTCAAGCAACTTTCGTAAACTCAATGTAATAATTCTCCACTTAACTCTATCATTTTTACGAACGTAATGAAATTATAATTAAAAGCGATAAAATAACATTATAAACCCTAATTTTGGATGTCCTATTATAATCATTTCATTAAGGTAACCAACCGTCCTCCTTTAGGGAGAACAGTCCTCTTTTGTAGGTTCTGTCCTTCCTCGAAAAGAGTCCTCCTTTTCAATATTTTACAACTAATCTGTTAATATCTGAATTCAGAGACGCCGCGCTGAACTATTACGCTTCACGTAATGATACAGTTCGGAAAGACGCAATTAGTATTGACAAATCGGGCAAATTACCCCGTTTTCAATAGTTTCAGTTTCGTTATTTCAGATTTTTGGAGAAAAGAGAAATCGAGATTGAATGTTAATACTCTACCTGCAGCAGTTGCCCTAAAATTTAATATAAAGGATACCTACTTTTTGCTCCGAAATTTTCAATACATTGTTAAAAAATGATATGTCGACAAATCATTTAATAGAGCAAATACTCGTTTATTTAAATAATTAAAAGGGATGCAAGCACAATTAGTTTATTTTTGTTTGAATTAAAAAATGTATAGTTTTTTACGTTCCACTTTTTTCTCAACTTTTTCATCCTTTTCATTGCAAAAAATTGGTCACCCTAATTTCATTCACATGGAGCTAGTTATACTACTGTTACTGTTAATAAGTATTATGATTATTAAGTTGTGACATAAGTATTATAACTATTTCCATTAAATTAATAATTATTTTTGAGGTGAGTTCCGACATTCAAAATTCTACAAATCAAACACTGATAGAACTTACCATCTAAGTACTATCAACTAATAACTTACAGAACATTAATCACACAAATAATTCCGCTTACAACAAAATAAAATAACATGTACCCCATCTCTGTTTCATCAATATCATTAACCAACATGTCTATCAATAAATTTTACCTGTCAGTTCAAAATAACAAAAATTTACAAACGTCCCGTCTTCCAATTATGATTAGTAATCTTAAAAAAAACAAACGAAATGTACATACATTACAATCTTAACATTAAAATTTCAGTGATGACATTAAACATCTCAGCCATTACGATAAAAAAGGTATTTGTAATCTATGTACATGTAATGATCTTGAAATGAAATACTTTTTGGTAACTTTTCTACAGCTCGTACTCTGTCATCGCAAGGGTTCAGCTAGTACATACGGAAGTTCATTAAATACTTACAGTTGGTAAAAATCGTAAATTCATTGGTATTAACAAGTACAGATCAAGCAGGATCTCACAACACAACGTAAAGCAATACGTTCTCAAAGCTCCGCCATCTTATTCGGATTTTTAGTATCCTGTTTATTATTAACAATCTCTTATTAGTGAATTAAAACACAATTAGAGTATATGGAAAGGGGGGTTAAAAATCAGAATAGAAATAACAGACAATCAAAATGTGATCGAGTTTCTCCGTCATATTACTCTAGCACTTCCCAGCAATTCACGAAGATGAACATGACGCCATCTTTCTGTTTCCATTCTGGCCGGCAATTTCAAGCAACGCAAATTTCGTAGCTTTTCATTAATAAAGAAAAGCTGCAAACTATTCAATATTCAATTTCCTCCACTCCTATTTTTTTCTCTTTTTTTGGAACCTCATTTGTTTAAAGTCGTTCACTGAGAGGCGAATAGAAGGGACATCAAAATCAGCCATTTTACAGAAATAATATATATGATGCTCAAAAAGATCTCATCCTGTATAATACGGTGTGAGAAATGTTTCTTTGAGGCGGAAGCTTACGAGATTTCCTACTCGTTGGAATGTCTGATTTTACAAAAATTTTAAAAAATAAAAAAAATATTCGGTGTCTTCTTGCAACTAGAATTGAAAAGACACATTTGTTTTCCTTAATGAAATATACTCATCAAAAACAGATCCTCAAATAAGGTCATGTTTAATTTTTCCAAAATATGCGTATTTGTGGAGTAATTGGGTGTCAAAATTAGTCGCCCGTTCCCCAAAAAAACTTTAACCTAAGAGAAGTTTAAAACAGTGCTAAAAAATTGTTTGGTAACCTATTTTAGGGTTCTGAAATACAGAGATTAAATAACGAAAATGCATGATTTTAAATACCTACAATGTTATAAAATTTAAAATAACAGACTGTCTTAGCTTAAGTATAAATAATGCTATTCTTTATATTTAGGACGATTATAAAGCAAATAGGATTCGACGAAATAGTATATCGATCAAAAATAGTATTTTATAATAATTTATAAAAAATGTTTCTTCAATTAACAATTTACAAGCAATACGTAAAGCTTTATTGCAATTTGTGCAAAAACGCGTCAATGGATATTTGAAAAAGTACGTTGTTGGTGAACTACAAGGCGGTGGCGTGATAAGATGTTTTATTTAGTGGAGCTGGTGTTTACAAATTATACTTGTAGAAACTACAAATCATCAATTTTATCCGTGTTGCGAGGTATAGAACATTATATATATATATATATATATATATATATATATATATATATATATATATATATATATATATTCACTGAACAATAGGTCACTTATCTATGCATATGTTAGCATTTTAGCAGTAATACATTTCATTTCAAAATTTTAAAGATTATAAAGGAATTTCGTAGAATGTCGATTACCAGATTTTTTTATAAAATGAAGTTCGCTTTTTGGGTAAACATTTTGAGAGTTGGAAAAAAACCCAGAATTTTTAAAACTTGGATTTATTTTATATTCTTACATAATAAACACGTTTCAGTTTCTCGGCTATACAACGTTCAAGAGTTCATTTTACTATTTTAAATGTCTTCAAACTTACTTTTGTGACTTAATTCGTATCCATACACCATGAAACTGAATGTATGTAAATGACTGTTTAATTAAATTTTATGAAATTACATCTTACATTTAGGTAGTTCATTAAAATATTATGCTCATAAATAATTGCAATTTATATTGTCTAGGTAAATGTTGGATTCATTTTATTAAAATCTTTCAAATAAAACTAGTCGAATTGCTAATAAATGTCTAAAAGTCTTTAAGTAATACACTAGATTAAAATGCCATGAGTTTTTCTTTGGAAAAATTAACATTTTTTCACGAAAATTAGTAAATAGTATGCTAATGTTTATTGTTCCTTTTATTAATTAATTCATTTAACGTCAAAAACAATTAAAAGCTTTGTGATTGAAATTGATAAAAATGATTTTTGAAAACTAAAGTTTTCTGTGAAAAAGAGCTTCAAACTTTGAATTTACTGTAGTGTTAAAACGCCATTTTCTTAAAAACGGCTCCAATTCTTTGAAAGAAAATTGGCATTTGTTTTACTGTTCTTTAATATTCTTAAAATAATTTTTTCGTTGTACTATTACGCAACCGGCAAATTAAGAAAATGTCAAAAAAATGTACTTTGTACGGGGATAGATAGTAGTTGGCAAGAACATGTGGCAAGTCCGAATAGGTAGCCGAGGCCAAAGGAAATAGAAAACTATTCCGGGAAAGTCTGTGCTATTCTGTAGCACCACTAGTTTTTGTAACAAGTGCGGCGTTGCCGTTCTCCACTAACAAGGCTTCTGAAATGCTTTTACCGAGATCAGGGCATGTCGAATATTAGATGTTAATAATTTTAGAGTGAAGTAACACAATGACAACACGAACTCTGAACACAAACACTGTATCAGTGAAAGACTATTCACTACACAGACGAACACGCGCTGAGGTCTGCGCCGACTGGGGGTCGAACCGTTTCCAACGCGGAGCGGTAACTTTCGACGTTGGCGGAGCGCACTGCGCAGCGAACAGCTCTGTTCCGCGGTCGCAGCGAGAGGCACAATTGCACAGGCGTTGCAAGCGCGTTACCTCCTGGCGCTGAAACAAGTACAGAATGTTGTGAAATGCTACTGAAATAAGTGCAGAATTTGTGTTTTATTTCTACCATCACCTGTTTCACTCTAACGTGATAATATTTAATAATAAAATTTGTTCTAAGAATTGGTCGGCCCGACCGGGATTCGAACCCGGGTCTGGTTTACGCCCAGCTGCTCTGACCACTAAGCTACCGAGTCAACAGTAAACAGTTTTCATGAGCGCCTTATCGCTCCTTGTATGTATATAATTGTCACCTTTCCCGTCACTTGTCACGAACTCCGGTCGGGCCGACCAATTCTTTGAACAAATTTAATTATTAAATATTATCACACATTGTTACTTAGTAACAAAGTCACAATTTGGATTCTATACGACTGCGGAACATATGCTCCGAGCGTAATAACTTCCACCAAGGTGACGGGAAAGGTGACAATTATAATATTTAATGTTTACATATTTTCCTTTTTCCACGTCAACTTGAAAAATTTTATCTTTAATTTCTAAATGAAAACAGATATTTTATCGTTTTGGTGTTCTTTAGAACTAATCTGGGTTATGCTGTGTGAAATCATTTAAAAATCTCCAAAAAGAATGGGCTATCTAAATCAACGCACGAGCAGATTCGTTATGATAATTGGTGCACACGATGAAAGGTTATCCTTGAAAAACTTTATAATTTCCCAACAGAATACTGGCCCCTGTCATTTTCTGATTATACGAAAGCTCGCATGAGCCCTATTTCATTAATTTTTTCGGAGCCTGCATAATTTCGTTCCATGTCAGAAGCTTCCCCACAGTCCGGGCTGGAAGCGTCCTTGATTTTTTTTCACCACTTTCAGGCTGTGTAGCAGACTGTTATAAGGACGACGCTCGTCCCCGCCCTGGACTTCAGTGTCCCGTCCCTGCTGCTCCAGAGTCTCTTCTTTGGAGGGTGAGTCTTCGCTTGCTGCCGAAATTCGTTCGCACTCATGGAACATCCTCGTCCATGAAAGCAGAAGGGTGAGTGGGGGGTACCGGAGTTGGGTGAGGGGTAGATTGTTGTGAAAGGTTTTCATTCGGGAGAGCCCGCGCACACAATCTAAACTAAGAATATCAACCCTTTCATAAATTAGTTTTGTTCCCTGCAGACATTTTTTAATCTCTTGATTTCGTAAGCACAAATTTATCGTCGGTCATGAGCGGTAAATGTTGTATTAGACAAGAATAAAAATCCCATAGCTTGCGTATTGGTCGAGTAATATTTGCAATATTTGGCCCTCGTTTAAGAAATAGTTTGAGGATGCAAAATTTCTTATTGTTCGGACACATATGTCGCCCTCCAGCAATTTACAAATCACCGACAAATTCTGGTAGTTAGTCCCATAAGTGTAGAGCAGGTTTATTCACTGGCAGTGGCGATGATATTCCCTCGCTCCACGGCGAGTTCCGATCAATCAAGTCGGTTCGCGTTTCCCCAACCAGGTATCTTCCAATAGCGGCGCCCCGCCCCGCCCAGTAAAAGCTCTAATTTTTCCACTCGTCTCCTGACACGTGAGTCAGTGTGGGGTGTATAGTTGTATTTGTAACGAGTGACTGTACGACGAGGAAAAGGAAAGGAAGATCGCGCGCTGTCCGTTTGTTAGGGTGCTCTTCCAGCATTCGCCAGGTGTTGAACGGAAAACTACCGACCGCAGCAGCCGGCCGTTAGAATTCTCCTTCAGTCAAGTGCTAGCTATGTAGCTAGTGTGGAAAATTCTGCCACCGTCAGGTCTGAAACCCTAGAACCTCCCGGTCATAGGCACCGCAGTGCCAGTTTTCCATTTCGCGGGTTTACTTTTTGATATCCGCACCTAAATAAAGGCTTTTAATGGTTTCAACCTTTTTTTGCATGATATAATACAGGTTTTTCGTTGCTCCGCCGAGACTTTCCAATATATTTCGAACATTTCGCTTGCAAGAGTTGGGATATTTCCCACTGGCACTGTTAGCATAAGCAGGGGGATGGGGAAAACGTCGGCTAACTATCTCAGAGATGACAGTCAACCATACTTCTACCATAAGTCCAAATACCAGCCCGGTTTTTTTGTTGTTTTTGCAGGTTGGAAGCACTCAGAGCATGAGCTTTGTTAATGAGACTATCCTGAAATACAGAAACGGGCTGAAATCAATATTAGATGTAGGCTCCCCATCGTAACAGTTTATTGTGGCATAAAGCTTTTTCGGCCGCATTGCGGCCATCTTCAGTGCTACAAAAATAATAATAATAATAATAATAATAATAATAATAATAATATATCTAAATTACAAAAAATTTTTAAAATTTTAAAGATTTAAAAACTTTTTACAGAATATTGTCAAGAATCGGTTTTTAAGAAAATGTAAAATGTGAAATGGACATATAATTTTTTTAAAAAATGACAAATGAAAATTGAATAAGACTTCCAATGCCTACTTCAAACTTATAGTATGTAATGGCTACAGGGCCGTGATGCTGCGTAACAGCATTACGCTCTCACATCAAACATGAAATCTTAGACTTGTTGACTCGTTGCAATAATGTATATACTTTGGATTTTAAACGTTTTGTATGCCTTTAATCCCATCGTAAATATACGCTTGATGCAAATTCTTCCCTGCAAAATACCGTGGGAAATCCGTTTGTTAGAGTTAGGTTTATCACAGTATATGAAGTACGAAGTCGAATTCTTATGTTGGGGTCCTAGGTTCGAGAATTTTTTTGTATCTCCCAAGATACTTTGCCAAGTTCCCTGAGTAATATGTATGTATTTTGTGAGATACACTGCCAATAATGGATATATTTATTATGAGAATGTAAGAGTCTATCATTCATATTTAGTTTTTTATAACGTATCTTGTATTTTATTTGTCACAAAAGTCGTTATATATTTATAGTGAGTCATGTAATGACTTAAAAATATATATTTGCATGACATAAATATTTGCATAATAATCAATAATTAATAGTATATAATTGTATGTATTAATATTTAAGTATTTTTAATATTCTTATTTAATGTTATGTATTAATTATTTAGCGTGTCACCGCGATCGCATTCCGTGACGCGACCCCGTGTTGGATTCTCGATCTTACACGACTGTAGTGTGCGTTTTACTTATTCAGATAGTTGGTTTATAAGTATTTTCGATCTCTGTACGCCAAATCAAAGATGTTGAAAGCTGTTTTTTGACGAATTTTCCCTGTTGCTTGTAGTCACAAGGCTTGGTCTGTGCGGCGACCAATGTGCCTCTGGTCTTCTGTTGTGGGTATAAATGCTTTATACTTAACACTACGCATAGCTTCAAAGAAAGAAAAGTCTTTTTTCCTAGTGGCTGTCTAAAAATGTATACTTCTACACTTTTGCAAACGCTAAAAATCATTCATTCCACGATGACATACAGTCCAGGGAAAACGCCCTTCTACTTCTTCTTCTTCTTCCATGATGATTAATTTAAATTCCTTATTTCATCTAGTCTCCAGCGACAGAAACCCCCAATTACTTTTGCTAGGGTTGTAGGTCACGTCCGGATGCCTAGCATATTTCTCTTTCCAACTTTTGGCGTGACGTCACCTGACCTGCCGTCTGATTTTGACATTAAATATGTCACTTCAAACCGATTTCTACGTGCACTGATTCATTTTGTTGGTTGCTCAAAAAAATTGTGTATTGTAATAAATGCTAAAAAGAGCGGCATTTATATTAACGGCCCCGTATGGTGCCCGGGGATTTTAATAGAATGGCGCCATGGGAACTCCCCCCCTGTCGTAAGAGGCGACTAATTCCTTGCCCTTAAAAGTAATTCCTCTCTTTTCACACCTATTTATCCTTCCATATCTCTGGGAGCTAACAGGTGGATTGAGTAGCTTGGATGCTTCCAGGACCTATCCCAAATATTTACTTATTCCCTTCCCATACTTTTCCTACAGGAAGAGCAGACAGATGTAGGCTGGATCCCTCGCCTTGAGAACTAAAACTCCTCTAAAGAGCGGAAAAGGGGCAGGCTGAGCTCCTTGAGCTGCGGTGGAAGCAGTCAGCCTAAGGGAGAGACAACCCTGAATAAAAAGCTCCGGTCCTCCAGGTTGGGGGTTGTGCGTCGGGTTAGTACCCCGTCAACGTAAAACCTAAGTATACTTGCAGCACCCGAAGAAGCCTCGGAAACAATCATGATACTATGATGAATCAAGCAAAGAAAATGGACAAGAATAAATGGATAGCGGATACTTTAAGAGTAGCAACTTGGAATGTAAGGGGAATCTCAAACAAAGAAGATTTGCTAACTAGAATACTGGAAGAGCAAAAAGTAAACATTGCCGTAGTGACTGAAACTAAGAAGAAATTAAAAGGCTCAAAATATGTAGGGAATTATGCAATGTTCTACAGTGGTGTAGAGGAAAATATGAGAGCTTCAAAAGGAGTAGCAATATTTGTAGATAAAAAATGGGAACCAAAGATTAAAGAATATGAATATGTGAACGATAGAATTATAACAATCAGAGTAAGACATGATCGCGGACACCTGGTCATCATAGGAGCTTATGCCCCAGTAGAAGGAAGATCGAAAGAACTGGAAGAGGAGACAGACAGTTTTTACTTAATGCTCCAAAAAACGATAGACAAATACAATCAAACATGCGAAGTACTCATAATGGGTGATATGAATGCCAGAGTAGGAAACAAAGCAGTCCATGGATCTATAGGAACATTCGGAGAAGAAACTGTAAATAAAAATGGAATGAAACTCCAAGAATTTGCAGTTTTTAACAACTTAAAAGTGACTAATACCTTTTTCCGTAAGAAACTAATTCACAAGTTTACTTGGGCCAATGGAAACTGCAGATCCTTAATAGATTATATAATTGCTAACCAGAGAATATCAAAACAAGTAATGGATACAAATGTTTTGAGAGGTTATGACATCTACTCAGACCATTACCTAGTAACATCTCGCATCAAGATGTATCCAAGATGGCGAAAAGCAAAGAAAAACTCTCCAGATGATAATGCAGAGAAAGTTTTCAAAGTACATGTTCTAGAAGAGCAAAGCACAAGGGAATTATACCAACATAGACTGAAGGAACACATACATCTAAGTCCTTTAAGCAACAATGTTGAAGAAATGTGGGCTAATTTGAAAATGTCTCTGACAAAGGCTGCTAATGAAGCCCTGGGGATGAAAAAGAAAATGAGAAGTAAAAGAAGATTAAAAATCTGGTCGGCAGAAATAGAAGAATTAGTTAAAATAAAGAAAAAATGTCATAATAAATATCTAAGCAACCCAACAGACATTAATAAACAAGAGTACCACATCGCAAGAAATCAAGCAAAAAATGCAATAAATAAAGCCCACAATGCATCTTGGGAAAGATTTATAGCAAATATTGAACACGATGTACATGGAAGGCAGTCTTTAGCGTACAAAGTCATAAAGTCCCTAAATAGATCTATTAAAGAGGATGTAAATGTTAAAAGCATAGAAACAGATAAGTGGGCAGAACACTATCGATCTCTGTGGTACGATGATAAAGAAAACTCTGTAGTTAACCACAGAGAAACGTATCCGGGAGTTGATGACATCACATGGGAAGAGCTGACAATCGCTTTAAAAGGATTAAAAAATAGAAAAGCATCCGGACCAAATGGAATCAACAGTGAATTACTGAAGTATGGAGGTCAAGCATTGCATGAACACCTTTTAAAGCTGTTCAATGTGTGCTGGAGGCAGCTTGAGACTCCTCAGGAATGGTTACAGGCGAAAGTGGTATCCCTGTACAAGAAAGGTGACCGAACCAACACCCAGAACTATCGAGGAATATGTCTGCTAGACACTACCTACAAAGTATATGCTAGAATTCTGAATCGACGACTGAAGACAATTGCAGAAGCACTTCTCTCAGAAGAGCAAACGGGATTCAGAAAAGGTCGTTCATGTACAGATGCAATATTTATCTTAAAGCGATTGATAGAAGAACGAAGGGAACATAACAAAGAAACGCATCTTGCATTTATAGATCTTGAAAAGGCTTTTGACAATGTTAGACGCAAACTTCTATGGGAAATATTAGAACGAAGAGGTTACCCAAAACATCTTATTGAAGCTATAAAGAGTGTATACAGAGAAACTTCGATCATATTAGGAAATTGTAAACCTAATATAATTGTCTCTACAAATAAAGGAGTAAGACAAGGCTGTTCAATATCACCAACCCTTTTTAATATATATTTGGACGACATATATAGAGTATGGAAAAATAAAGTCGATAGAGGTGTGCAATTAAAAGGTTCTTTTTACATTAATTCAATTTTATACGCTGATGACAAAGTGGTGATACAAGAGACTGAAAATAAGCTCCAAATGTCCATTTTCATCTTGAAAAATATCCTTGAAGAATATGGACTGAAAATGTCTGCTCAAAAATCAAAAGTCATGGCATTTCGAGGCAAATATCCAGTAAGATCTAAAATAGTAATAGGAAACTACAATTTAGAACAAGTTAGCAACTTCAGGTACTTAGGCTGTGATATATCGTTTAATATAGATCGTGACGTGGAAAACAAGCTAGTAAAATTCCGAAATGTATGTGGAACTATACACAAGTATCTGAGAAACCGAACACGAAAGGAGACACGGCTTAAGTTTTATAAGACAATTGCAGTCCCCACACTCATGTATGCCAGCGAAACATGGGTGAACACGAAAAAGATCAAAAATAAAATACAAACGGCGGAAATGAAATTTCTGCGAAACACACTAGGGTGCTCGCTACTCGACAAGAAACGGAACTCTGAAATAAGAGATATTTTAAAAGTCAAAGAACTGTACGAGAATATTCTCGAAAACAAGTTAAAATGGTACAACCATGTATCAAGAATGCCAATGAACAGACTTCCATTCATAGCTATGAACTATAAAACAGAAGGAAGAAGGGACATTGGTAGACCGAGAAGAAAAATGGGTGCCGGAACAGGTCACATGACCTAAACCCTGTTGGGAAGAAGAAAGAAGAAAGAAAGAATTTATATTAACAGTAAATATCAGTAAGTTCTAAAATACGTCACTTTATTAGGTATTCATTGTCTTTTCATTCCAGACGTCGAATGTCAAGATGCTGTTGACGGTGGGACTGGCAATACTGGCGCTCATCATTTTGCTGCCTTACTATCTGATGTTTTTTTCTGGAAGGGCTCGTCTTGTGTCGTCTCTTCCTGGGCCCACGCCCCTCCCTTTCATTGGAAATGCGCTGGAAATTGGGAGGAATGGGGCACGTAAGTCACATGTTTTCTATGAAGTGCGAATTTCACCAATTCTCTAATTAGTCGGTTAATGATCACGTTATTTAACTAGTGGGGCTACAACAGCACATACTTTCCCGCATTATTGGAAATAGCTACGTTCTCTTGAAATATTGCGCTTTCTGCGCTACTAACAGCGAGCTATTATTTGAAAACGTCCAATTCAACCAAGAAGCGAACAACTCACTATTTCCATCGCAGTGTTGTCAGAACTATCTGAATGCTACAAATGCATAAAAATATAATAAAAAAGTTTTGTAAACTTGTATTGGGCAAAGAAGTCAGAAACCCCGGATAATATAGAAATGCATTTCATATTAACGTCATTTTCTTAAATAGGACTCCAAATGTTTGAAAGAAAATTGCTATTTAGAACAAGATTTAGACACACGGACAGACGGACGGCCTGACAGACAGACGGCTGGACAGACGGACGGACAGACGGCCGGCCGGACAGACGGACGGACGTTTTTCTTTCAATTGGATTTTCGGTATCAAAGACTTACCAAACTGGGATTCTGGCTACAGAACGTGTTAGGGGATTTTTTTCTTAATTTAGCAACTGGTTTTATCCACTTTTTCGTTGTCAGGGCCCAGCAATGAATTTTTTCCTGCCGAAAATTTGCCGTTTCTTCGCCCAGCATTACTTAACTTACCATACACTTCGTATATTACTCTGTATTTACATATGTATGCGGGAAAGTAAAAAATAGATAAAACCAGTTGCTAAATTAAAAAAAAACTAGTGGTGGTACGGCAGTACATACTTTCCCGTGTTATTGGAAAGAGCTACGTAGTATTGAAATATTGCACTTTCTGCGCTACTAACACAAGTTAACTACTAACACTAGTTATTATTTGCTAACGTCCAATTCAACCAAGAAGCGGACAACTCACTTTTTCCATCGCAATGTTGTCAGAACTTTGTGAATTCTATCACTGCTTGAAAATATAATACAAAATTTTTGTAAACTTGTATTAGAAAAACAAGTCTGAAACCTCGGACGATATAGAAATGCATTTCATATGGCCATGATTAGAGAAGAGTATTCTAGAACCATGCGAAAATACTCTACTCGCTACAAATGGTACAGCATTTGGTGCGAATACTAAATATTTTCATGCAAATTCCAACATAAATTTGACTTTTTTTCAGACAGCAACATCAAGTCACAACAATGACATTTAATTCACAGAAAATCGCGAGTGCGGAACGGAATTCCATTGTTGTGATCCCTTCATTGTCGATATTCTGAGAGCTAGTAATTTTTATTTCAAATATTTCAAAATAAATAATTTCTAAATATTAATGTGTAAATGTGTAACAAAATGTCTAATGTTAAGAATCGAACAAAGAAATAATAAATAAAATTCCAAAGTCTATTTACGACGCTTCCAGCTCTCTGAAGCGCATGACCTTATTTGAAGTAGTCGTTTTGATAAACACATTTCATTGAGAAAAAATGTATTTTCAAAATTGTAGTACTAATAAAACGACGAAAACTAAGCGCAGTCAATTTCGGCTACTATGTTTGTCAGGAAATTATAGACAAACTATAATATAACTCATAACTATAATATAAACTCATATTTTCAAAAAACTCAACTTGACCTTTTTGACCTTATCTGTTTTTCATGAGTGAATTTAATTTAAAAAAACAATATTATCTTCACAATTGTAGTTGTAGAAAGACACCAATATTTTTAAATTTTTTAAAAATATTTGCAAAATGAGGCATTTCAACAAACATGAAACCTGAGCCATTCTTTTAAGCTTCCTTTATGCAATATCAGGTCCCAATTCAATCAAAAAACTTTGTGCAGTTTTAAAGAAAAGTTGGTTTAAGGAAAATAAAACAATTTATGTTTGACACGAATTTTTGAAAAAAATACTTTTGTTTTTGAAAAACTCCACATGATCTTATTTGAAGAGCTGTTTTTTGTAAACACATTGAAAACAATTGAATCTTCATAATTTTAGTGGTAGGAAGATGCCGAATTAATTTTGAATTTTTTCAATTTTATAAAAATCAGAGTTTTCAACCAACATGAGACCTACGCCATTCTCTTAAATGACCTTCACACTATCTAACAACAAAATTAAGTCAAAATTGTTGCCACCTTGTTTTTGAAAATTTTGAAAATGTTCCAAGGGCTTTAAGTAAAGTACCCTCCAAAATTAAAATATCGGTTTCAAATTCACGGGACCGCGAGATCAGTCAGATCGATCGGGGAATATGAATTTTGGACAAAATCGGCAAAACGGTTTACTCGCTAGCGTTGTTCACAGACGGGCAGACATTTTGCTTTCAATTGATTTTTCGGTATGAAGAACCCACAAAACAGGGGTTCTGGCTGCATCACGTGTTAGGAGATTTTTTCTTAATTTAGCAACTGGATTTATCCACTTCTTCGTTACCAGGGCCCTGTAACAAGGGTTTTTCTACGGAAAATCCGCCGTTTTTTCGCGCAGCATTACATGACTTATTGTTAAAATTATGAACGAATTTCAAAACAAGAAAATACATCTACAAAAAATCATAAAACATGTAAATACATCACCATGAAACAATGTCACGATGACGCGTGGTTTAGCCGGGAGTGTTGTTCACATACACCGGACAGACGGACAAACAAGACGGAAGGACGGACGGACGTTTTGAAAAAAAAACTTTTTCCGTTGCAATCTTGAATCCGATTTTCATTATACAACTTTCCCTATACTACGTATATTACTCCGTAAATTCGTACGTATACGGGAAAGTAAAAATGTAAAAAAATATCAATGTTACGTAGCACTAACCCAATCCCCCCTGCCCCTACGTAACGCAACGTAACGCTGCCTCACTCCCCTTGCCTGTAGCGTTACGTAATTTATGGACGAACCCTTACATTAAACCTCAAAATCATTTCTAAATTTCTCAAAATTGGCACCAAATTTTCTGATTAAATCTTGTTTCCGGATAGGACGCTTGAAAGAATGGTGCAGACCCATTTTCGTAGCAATCCATGATTTATGAAAATTACAAAACTTTGGTTTGTGAAAATATGGATACATCTTGTGCAAATATACGAGTCAATTACTTCCTCTTTTGTTGTCTAGCGAGAATTGAAGGTTGTGTAGCGAGAATTGAAAAAGTTAAATATTTTTGGCGTCTTCCTACCACTACATTACAGAACATAGATAATTTTTCCTAATGAGAAATATGTTGATAGAGAGAGAGAAAGAGAGAGAGATGAAGAGACGGGAAGTTGTGCTATTTTCAAAAATGATCTTTAAATTTTGAGGGAATTTTACAAGAAGCCTCCGGGACTTTTTAAAAAATTTCTAAAAAATTGCTCCAATTTTTGCCATTAAATTTCTTTAAAAAAATAAATACACTTTTTTATTAATGACTTAGGTCCGATTTGTACTGTTAAGTCAGAATTTTCCGATATTGCAAAAGATTGAATTTTATTGGCTGGTTACTACAACTGTAACATTCATCGGTATTGCGTGCAATATGAGCAATTTTAAAAAGTAATTTTATAATGTCTTGTAAAATGTTATTATATAATCTCATTTCAGAACTTTTAAGAATAATGACGGCATTTTGCCAAAAATATGGAACCGTTGGTCGCTTATGGTTTGGGCCATATTTATTTGTTGCTATCGCTGATCCAGAACATGCAGAGGTAAGTTTCAAGAATAATCATTACCTCTTCTTTTATTTGTACTGAGCGTGCTAAAAAGATTTGTAATTAATGATGGACTGTATTGCCCTATATTTTTCATAGCACACATTAATTTTGTTCCATTGTGATATATCAGTAATAAACATAGAAATTCCAAGACTCGATATAATTCTCAAGAAAGAGAAATCGTTTCGTGGCAACCGTTGGAAGGTACAAGTTCTCAACTGATGACCGGATGAACATTTAAGCATGAATAACGTTAGAACAACAGACGCATTATGTATTGACGTGTTTCAAGTATCACAAATTGAGCCCGCAAAGGAATTATTAAACAAGAGACGATGGTTATCTAATTTTGCGAGTATTAAATAACTGTCTTGAAATAAAGTTATCCATTTAAATACAAGTCTACAACACCTTACCGCACATAATGCAATGTTGATATAACCCATTCCAGTAATAAAATTTGTAAATAGTAATATGAACCACAGAGTTGCAGAACTAACAATCCATACAATAGAATTAATTAGATTGTAATTAAATTAAAGAAACTACATTCTACAAATGCTACAATAATCATGAAGGACAGGTGATCTTTCAACCAGGGCCACCAGCAGGGTGGCCAGATTGGGAAGTTGTATCCCCAAAATGGGGATTTTTGTTGTCGTGAGGAATGAATGGGATACATAAAATGGACGGGAATATGTTTGGGGGTTTTGAGGGGAAATTATTTCCATCCGTTGTAGAGTTAGAAATATTATTCTCTCAATAATTATTAATAAAAACGAAACAATACACGTCATTCTCTCTCGTTTTTATGGATCAAAAAGAAAAATAAACGACAGGTGCTGAAAAAAAAACGAGAAAAACGAAGATAGCGTAGGACTTTCAGCAGCCCTAAGGACGATGATTGGTGGATCTGAATTATTCAAATTTACGGTGACAACCAATGGAATAGTCATGGACAACTCATATCGTTGGACCTACAATCTGCAGAATATTTTTCATTTCAAGGTTGGGTGGATTATGTTTCATTGGAGAGGTTATTTGGGGAAATTCCGTAGTAGTGCTGGGGAAAGAGCTCGCAATACATCAGACAACCTTCGCTATCAGCCAAATGAAAACGTTGCCATGGGCGTTTGCCGGAAGGGGCAAGATTCGGGTCCACTTTTAAGAAATTAACGAGCAATATGGGGCTAATGAAGGAATGAATGTCAGTTCATCAATCAGTGCAACAAACTAAGTAATGTAATTAACGTAGTGCTGCTCCAAAAGCACATTATTTCTCGCATTATTTCCAAATGCTTAGAGTTAACTCATCGTCACTTACACCACTACGCCACCGAAGCATCGAAAGGCTGGGGCCAACGCTTAAAAATGTAAATACTTGCTTCATGAAAAGTACTCTTAAAAATAAAAGTATCATTTTCGAAGTCACAAAACTTCAAGTTCTTTCAGATAGAGAAATATCAATTTTGGATAAAATTAGCTGAATTGGCTTTAGGCGCTATCGTTGACGACGGACAGATAGACGGACGGACGGACGGAAAGATGCCAGACGGTCGGACGGACGATCAGAGAGACAGCTGGACGTTCGGACAGGCGGATAGAAGGACGGTCAAACAGACAGATACGCGGACGGACAGACAGACGCACAGATGGACAAATAGACGGACGAATAGATAGGTAACAGGTAGAAGGACGAATAGATAGGTAAATAGGACGAACAGATAAATAGACGAACAGACGGACGGTTGGACGGGCAGAGACGACCCACAGACGTACAGATAAGCAGACGGATAAACAAACGGACAGACACACAGACGGACGTTCGGACGGACGGACAGATGGACTGTTGGACTGATGGAAGGACAGATTGACAGACGAACGGACGGACGGATAGACACGGACTCACAGTCAGTCAGTCAGTCAAAGACAGTCAGTCAGACAGAGTCAGTCAGTCAGACAGACAGTCAGTCGGACAGACAGTCAGTCAGTCAGTCAGACAGACAACGCCTCTTTTAACCTCCTAAACTTACTTTGGTCTGTAAAATCTCATTATAATACATCCTTGTTTTAATTCCGTAACATTTTGTTTAATCCGATAACATTTATATAATCTCAAACCATTGTTTAACTCCTAAAAATTGGTTTGTCTCCTACAATTACTTTCAATCCCTATTTTTTAACCTTAAACATAATTGTAACCACCTAAAATTTGCTTTATCCTCTAAACTTTGTTTTAACCCCAAAATATCATTTATGCCCGAAAGCGAAAGAATGACACTCTTGGGCCCCTAATAGT
The DNA here is from genome assembly GCA_031308135.1 of Acheta domesticus. Taxonomy (NCBI): domain Eukaryota; kingdom Metazoa; phylum Arthropoda; class Insecta; order Orthoptera; family Gryllidae; genus Acheta; species Acheta domesticus. The sequence goes on from JAHLJT010004567.1 coordinate 221,387,432, forward strand.
ATTTTCATATGACGTTTTGTTAAAAATATTGTGACAAATTGCGTGCAGTTGTAGGAGCTATAGTATTTTTTAATACGAAATTGTACATTGCACATGAATATTTTTCTTTTTCAGATCTTTTTGACTTGTAAAACTAATATTAAAAAAAGTATTCACTACAGGTTTATAGAAGATATGGTGGGCAAGGGACTTGTTACGTCGTCAGGTAAATTACATTAAACTCTTTTTTTCTGTCGGAGAATATTTGTAAAATACAAAAATAACTATTACTTTTTTACGTAAAAAGGTGACAAATGGAGATCTGACAGAAAATTATTAAATCCGGCGTTCAATTATAAAATTCTGGAAGAGTTTGTAAATGTATTTAACGCGCACGCCAGTATTTTCACACGAAAATTGGCGAAGGAAGTTGGTGGTCCTGAGTTTGATATACAAGAATATTCATCGCTTTGCGCCCTGGATATTACATTTGGTAAGTGTATTGAAACATTTTTACCAGTATTTTTATTTTCAATTTTATTAACTATTTGTTAATTTAAATATCACAAAAGATTATTGATACTCGAGGATTGCCTTTTTTCCTTCATCGTCCCCTGTATTATTTCAGTAGTATACCTTTGGGTTCCGGCTCTCACACGCAACCAATCTTTATAAATAAGGGCTCTAAAGAAAGAGAATTTCACGGAGACTTGACGAATTCCATTTTGACTTTAAAAATATGGATGATTTCTTTTAAAAAACGCATCGAAATATCCATGTAAAATGCAACCCGCATCACATGTCAACATATATCGGCAAATAACTCATAAACAAAGCGTTTTAGAGCCTTAAAAATTAAAATTTTGAGGCTAAAAGAAACGTTTTTTACACTATAATCTATAGGATGAGACATTCTCCGATTCATTCAATTAATTTTCGGTTCCACGCTTCAATACTACTCAATATTTCATTTCATACTTCAATACATCTCAATATTTCAGTCCTCCTTGCTGGTAGCAATTTTTGTGGCGACACGCTTAGAAGGCTTAGATTCGATAATCTTTATTTACGCTTTTTGTTAACACCGTAGTTTGTGCAGTCTGACGAGGTTTATTTACATAATCATTAATTCAAGATTTGCTCTCCAGCAACAACTAGAAGTACTATTATAGTTGCTTGATACCTATACCTATGAAGATTGTTTCTTATGCGTGTAGTAAAACTATTCAATTAACGTTTTTTCATGGTCTATAAGTGCTGTGTCCTTCATTGTGGAGGGATGTGGTTGTTCAGTGAAGAGTGAAGACTGTGTGTGTTTTTTACCTATACCAATATTTTCGTTATCATTCGATGAAATTTTAAAGTAAACGGGTTCAGACACGTAGCTTTTTCAAAAGGAAAAAGCTAATATTCTTGTGACTATCACGAAAAACTAAAACCTAATTGACAAAGAATATTGAATAATTACTTTAAATGTCTTTAAGTAAGTGTTGGGAATTGTTCCAAGCAAATTCTCCATAATATTGAATAAATATTTATTGAACATTTATTTTTCACATTAATTGCATTGTTTAGTACATTGCAAGTTACCTTTATAGATTTTATACAAATAAACACGTTTCGTTAACTACTTTCCCTCTTAGAATGAAAATAGAAGGATAGGGATGAATGTGGGGTCTAACATGCGAGAGTTCTCGCACGGGTACGCAGAGGTAGTGGGAAAAAACTTGTGCTATGGCACAACACAAAGGACAAAATTTTTAAAGTAGCTAAAGTAAAATAGCTTGAAATAAATGGAAAACAAAAATCAAAACGCGCTAGCCTACAATACTACGTGAATCAATTAAAAAAACAGCTAAATTTAAAATTATAGAAAGAATAGTGCAAATCACCCGACAACTGCCAACGATCGCAGTCCAAACGCACGATTTAAATGTTGGCGGTATCTGGAAGTATGTACACCAACGCCCAGCTGCAAACTCATATTGTAAATAAAATACCGTTTGATATTAAACTTAAGGTGTCGGTTCGTTAAGATATTAAAAATGCAAACATCGTTTGAGCAACATTCCCATGTACTGAAGTGGGCTTACTAATGCCTACTAAATTGTTTCTAATGCTAACAAATGGTATTTAGTACTCAAAGGTGAAAACATGAGTTTGATTATTTTTTGGCTCGGAATTGTTTTTCTTGAGGTACGTAAGGATGCACAAAATAATTCAATACTTTTTAGTAAACAAATAATTTTTCAATTTTCTTACCCCAGCTAGCTGGCACCCTGACTCTCCAAAACCCACTCGGTTCTTCAGAACAAATCAAGGAAAGTTAAATAATATTGCAATGAGTAGGTCTGTTCTTGCCCGGTCCTGTATTTTCGCATTACTTTACTTGGCTTTCTCAAGAGTAAAAACCTTTTCTATTATTTGACTCTCAAGGAAATCGAAAAGCTCACTCTCAAGAAAGATTGAAAATTTGTTTCAAACATCAATTGCACTGTTATTTTGTTTGATATTCTGTAAGTAAATTAGTAGTTCCTCTCCTTTATGGAACGGATAGACAAATGGATAGGGAAAGGGTGGGATTTAACATGCGAGAGTTCTCGCACGGGTACGCTAGTATTAATTTAAATTTGTTAATCCTTATTTTGAAGTTAAATAAACATTCAGTAGGTATGTAAAGTTGTATCTAATATTCGTTTTAGTAGTCATCTGCACTTGAAACCTGGGAAGAAAATTATCGAATTCACAAAAGTTAATGAACGTCTGTCTCACAGAAACGTTTGAATCAGAGGACCGGATGACATACACTTTAATCTCTCCGGGATAAATATGACTGGGCTTCGGAACATAATGTGTAACGTGGTCACGAATGGCCGATACGCGTATAGTAATAATAATAATAATAATAATAATATTAAGAAGAAGAAGAAGAAGAAAAGGCGAGCAACCTGAGTGGAGGTTGCCTCAGCCGAAACCAGGCCGGAAGAGACGAATGGGGTGGGATCGAAGAAGGCTATACACTAGAGCAGACCTGCACAGCATTTTGCACTTTCACTGACGTCAGGAGCTGCGCGCGAGTAGCTGGGGGGCAAATGCGAAAATCGATTAAGGGTGGGGATGAGACTCACTCTAGGAGTGGGGACCACCAATTAGAATGCGCAATTCGAACCATAGCGCTTAAATTTAAAGAGCAGTCGGCGAGAACATGGGAGTCACGTTCGGTTCAAGTAATATTGCCTTTTGTATGATATTGTAAATGTTTCTTGTCGATATATGACAGTGAGAAATATTAAACTATAACGAATTATACATATTAGATTTGGGTACCATTTATAATTACTTGTTAGGCTGATAATGCAATTCGCTTTCCTACGAGATTATCACAAATTTAGTGTTTTTCTAAACACAAAATTATGATGCTGAATTGTTTTTGTTAGATGGTGACAGCAATAAACTATTTTTTCATAAACGGTGTTTAATTGAATGAGACAGTTCTATTAAAGCAAAAACATTTTATTCTGAAGAAAAATCATGATTAATTTCTGACAAGAGTGCAGAGTCGGTTACGTCTTCCTATAAAAATATTAAGCCCTTTGCATTCTGTACAATACCCACGATAATCTTGTGATTGCACGTAACATATTGATACCGAGGTTTGCTCATTGATATCTTTTATTCAGTCTCATAATGGAGGGAAATGGTCACAAATGTATGTGCTGTTAAACATTACTCTTCTTGGAATTGCCACGTATTCTATTTTTATATCAATCTTGATACTCTCATGATTTTCTTCATTTTGCTCTGATTTGGAGATTATAACATTCCTGGTGAACAATCAATTATTAAATTGAATTTTTTGTTAGAATTAAATAATATTTTTTAAAAAAGCTACTGCTTTAAAAAAGTGTTTAAGAGTCACAATGAGCATGTTAATTTTTTTTAATTTAAAAAGGAAATTACATACAGTGGTGGATACAAAGGCGGATATACAGCATTGCACAAAACATAAACAGAAAATTGTGGCCCTTGTAACTTGAAATACTAGACATAATCCATTTAAACAAATGGGCATTTAATTTTGAAGCATGGATCATTATTAGACGCCCAGGCATTCAATCTACGCGCCGCGTCGTGCTACGTCAGACTTCTCCCCTCCCCGCAAAGCTTCCTACTCCCCACTACTTGCACTTTCGGCGCTGCCACGGGCAGACGACCGGCTCGCAAGTGCAGAATGCGCGCGGGAGCAGGCGTTGTGCAGGTCTGGCCTAGAGGGAAAAGCTTTCTCGGCTGGACAAGTCACGGCAGGACGATACTTCTAAGGCGGAAGAGCCAAGTGAAGATCCAACACCGGCGCCCATCTTAGAGGGGTTACTGCTATTAAACCTGCCCTTAGGTATAAAAGGAAAACCCATCGTTGAATGAGATGGAGACACGAAGTATGCGTTATAAAGCCTCGGAAAAAGTGTCGCTGCCTGAGGAACGCCAGTGCACACTTGGAGCTGGTGCTGAGTGTGACAGCTTGCAAACCACCAGCTACGAGGAAACTCCAGAATTAGCTAGTCGGAATAGCCCGCTTCAAACATCGAAGCACAGAAGACACAGTTGTACAGGAACAAAAAGAACAATTGAACGCACACAATCTCAATAACTTTCATACTTCGCAGAACTTTATTAAAGGTAATTTTTATGTATATATGCTCATTAATACATTAAATTACAAACTATACCTAATGTAATCATTAGAAACGCGAGAAATTTTCTCGGGAACAGCTGCAACTAGTTGCGATCTATTACACGAATAATTTACAAAGAAATCTGTTTTTACTTCACCTTTCCTCAAATTCATCGCCCTATTCATACATGTTATTCTAGTATGAAGCAAATGGGGAAGCCGTGATTGTATGAAACATCTTAAACCAACCGTTCCAAACTACGACCGCACGACCCACTTGCCTGCTTCCCCACTCACTTTCCCTCCAAATCCAAAAAGATACAGCATGCTGACGCGGAAAATGTAAACGCCAAGCGGGCTCAATGGTCGCGAAAGATAGTCATAAGTCAACTAAAACTTGCATTTATAAAAGGAGTTGGACAATGACACCCCCATGATGGGATGAAATTGACCTGGACCTGATCGTTGACTTGAATTTTGATCATTACCTTTCAGCGTCCTTGTGTAAACCGTAATTCGCCAAGACTGTTTACCCGGACTTTAATAACCTATGTTTTTCATAAAAAACATTCCTACCGTATTAGGAAATGTATCTGAAATCTAAAATCTGTTAACTTCACCCCACTCCTACTGTTCAACTATAGCAGTTCAACTATGCATTGATGTGTGCATTTTTTTTTTAATTTCAGAGACTACTTTGGGAGTAAGAATGAACATTCAAGACAGCAAAAATAACGATTACCTTAAAGCATTATCTAGGTAAGTTGAGTAATATTTTCCATATTTTCGGATGTAGTACTTTTTTTATGTTTGAAGGCTTGGCAACTAGGGCATTTAGCCTGTTTACTGTTTATTATAAAATGTCACATATACAAGTACAATTTACAGTTACAATTCAAATTTTATGAAACAGATTTGCTTCTTTCAGGAATTTTTACGTCCTGCCAGTCGCCGTTGTGTCCGTTCCTAGGTCCTCCTTTAGATCCCCCTTCATTTCACATCTGTCTCTGATTGTTACGAGATTCACACAGTCCGTTAGTAGGTACTTCACTGTTAAAACTCCACCGCAGTCGCAGACAGGTGGTTCCTCATTCTTCAGCATGAATGAAGATGTTATCCTTGTGTGGCCTATTCTTAGCCTGGTAAGGCACACTTGTTCTCGTCGAGTGTAGCTGACGTGTGCTGGCCATTTATTCAGGCTTTGCTTGATCGGCTTTAATTTCGTTTCAATGCTATTCCATGTGGTTTGCCATGCTCTGAAAATTCACTTTAAAGCAGCATTTCTTGCGTCTTGAGGTCGTATTTCCGTATTAATTTCTAATTGTTTGTTTGCGGCATTTCTTGCTGCAGAATCAGCTTCTTCGTTGCCTGAGATACCTATGTGCTCAGGGCACCAGATGAATGTGACTGATGCTTCTCTCTGACTTAATTTGTGACATGATAGAAGTATCATTTGAAGCATCGGGTCCACAGGTAGGCGTCTGTCTATGGCGTTAAGGAAGCTGAGCGAGTCTGTGCAGATGACAAATCTTCTTGGGCTGAGATTTTCACAATATCGCAAAGCTTGCAATACTGCAAACAATTCAGCTGTGTACACACTCACTTCTAGGGGAAGAGTCCATGCATTTGATATGCCTTCAGTTAAAATGCACTTCCAACTCCATTTTTAGTTCTTGATCCATCTGTGTAGATAATTCTGTGATTTGCGATGTATTCATCGAGAACTGATTTAAATCCGATTTTTAATTCTGGGGGAAGGCATTCTTTTTTCTTTACACTGGTTGTGTCGAGTCGAACATCTGGCATTTTAAGCGTCCAAGGTGGAACTTCATATGTTTTATACTTCAAAACTGATGGTAGAACGATGTTATAACATCTAGTTATTTCTATTGCACGGATGTTGGCTGGACGAGTGGCAGTAGGTCTTCCATCGTAAATATATGCCAATTTAGGTCGAGTCATCAATGAATGGTTCAAATGCTCTGGCAGTTACAGCATTTTTTATCTATATCTGAGTAGTAGCGTTTGCCGTCTATGATATAGCGACATGGTACTGGTTTCACAATAGAGACTTACGGAAGGACGAGTGCGGAACGTTCCAGATGCATAACGGAGGCCTGCATTGTGAATAGGATCTAATTTCCTTAAGCTTGACTTCCTGCCTGAGGAGCACACTGCGCATCCATAATCTATTTTGGACATTACCATTGATTTGTTGAGACGAAGTAAGATGTCTCTATCTGCTCCCCAATTTATATGCGAAATGCATCGTATTACGTTCACAGCCGTTCTGCATCTAGACAAGGTATAATCTACATGCTGTTTCCAAGTTAAATGTCTGTCAAAGATGGAGAACCTTGTGGGACACCATTCTCTAGTGCGTGGCTTTCTGAGATGGACTGCCCAATACGAACTTGGAAGGATCTGGTACTAAGAAAGCTGGATATAAAGTTTGGAAGTTTTCCTCTGATTTGCCAGTTGTGTAGCTGTCTCAGAATGTTGTAAAGCCATGTCTTATCAAAAGCTTTTTCCAGATCGAAGACTACAGCAACCATATGTTGTCTTTTGATGAAGGTGTTCTGAATTGCGTTTTCCAGATATATTAGCTGGTCAATGGTGGAATGATGCTGTCGGTATCCGCACTGATGTTTATTCAGGAGGTTGTATCTTTCAAGACACCATGTTAGTCTGGTGTTGACCATTTTTTCTAGAACTTTTCCTAGACAGCACGTCAATGATACCGGGCGATAATTTTCGGGTTTCCATGGGTCTTTGCCAGCCTTTAAAAGTGGAATTATTATCGCCTCTTTCCAGCATTTGGGGTAATTGCCACAAGGCAATTACCAGATGTTATTATATATATTCAACAAGATGGAGAGTATTTCTTCTGGTAACCGACGTATTATGCTGTAGGGGAGGTTGTCTGATCCTGCTGCTGTGTCTCCAGCTGCACTTATGGCGTCTTGTAATTCTCGCCTTGTGAAAAGGGCGTTATACAGCTCATCTATATCAGTTGTAAAATTTAGTATTTCTTCTTCTTCTCGCTTTTTCTCTAGGAAGTCTTCAGGATAGCTGTTTGTGTTGCTGACTTTGGAGTATTGAGAGGCAAAGGCGTTGGCTATTTCGTCTGGGTTGCATATTAGTTGTCCTTCATGCTCTATGCATGTAATAGGACTGAAAACATTTTTCCCGGCTATTGACCTGATCTTCTGCCATACCTCTGTGACTTTGGTCGTCCTGGTTATGGTTGTCACGTATTTCTCCCAACTTGATCGTTTTGCTGTTAGTATTTTTCTACTAGCAAGTGCACGCAAACGCTTGAAAGCAATAAGATTGTCTTGAGTTGGTGAACGCCTATATCTGTTGAGAGCTCTTCTTTTCTCCCTTATTGCTTCTTTCGTCTCCGTATTCCACCATGGTACTGGCATTCTGGATGAGCGACCAGTACTTAGTGGAATGTATTTTCCAGCAGCAGAAATTACAGAGTTGGTGAAGTCTGTAACGTCTCTCTCCGTGTTTCCACTGGCATTTATTGGTGTTATATGTCTAATGAAGCTGGACCAGTCTGCACGGTTGGTACACCAACGTTTTGGTAAGGATGTAGTACTATTGCGCAAACCGCATTAGTTTTAGAGCCAGCTGTATCATTCAAAGGTTCAATTAAAATGCTGCATTTAATACAAAACACTTGGAAAGAGATATTACAGCTCCTAAATGTTCCTTTCAGAGCTTGGAACATTAATAGTGTAATAACGCGTAATCAGCTGACTTAAAATTAATTAATGTATATCACATTGTAAAATTGTTACAATTGAAAGGTCAATTTCTCGCGGACGAGACATCCAGTCAATATAGCACTTACAGGCTTCTCGTTTAGATATTAAAAATAATTGAAAAATATTTTTCTTCTGTGTATTCTTGTGATACATGAAATGGTGAAAAACATTTTTGAATCAGTATGGTGATTACTTAGAGACTCCGAAACAGTACGGTATGGTCATAATTTACGATGAAATTGTTTTATCATGATATTTTATCATAATTTACGATGGAATCCAAGAGGGCATCCAAAAAATGATACGTCGAGTTCAATATGGCAGACAGTTTGAGGTGCAGCATCGGTATGGCATTCTACTCCTCCACATTTCCTATCTAATGAACAACAAGAATCAGTCAAGAACTCATTCCCCAAAGGCTTAGTTTGTTCGACACAGTCAAACCTAGTGAGCCAAAAATACATGTAATTTCTCGCCCTAAATAGACTAACATCGTCAAAGTCGAAATTAGCCAGAATTGAAAAACAGGACGAGGCTATCCACGATTTTTAACGAGAGGCAACAGGCTTATCTTGGATATAAATGAACTAGGGGCGAAAATTGCAGAAAAGGAGTTGGTACATTACACCACTGATGGTTTACCGCAGAGCTCTAGCGAAGGGAAGACTAGGTTATATGCTAATTCGGACATTGAGTTTAATGCAATGGGGAATAATTTCTTAAGACGCGAAAAAAATGCGCTAGATCATATGTGAACAAGGAAGCAACAATATTTAAAGCAAAAGAGTTCGAGAAACCAAATTGCTTTGTACGCGGAAAACTGCACCACATTGCTAACAAGTAGTGCTCCAACAGCACATACTTCCCCCGGGTTATTGGAAACAGCTACTTAGTATTAAAATATTGCACTTTCTGAGCTACTAACATCTTAGCTATTATTTGAAAACGTCCAATTCAACCAAGAAGAAAACAACTCACTGTTTTTATCACAGTGTTGTCAAAACTATGTGAATTCTACAACTGCATAAAAATATAATACAAAAGTTTTGTAAACTTGTATTGGAACAAGAAGTCTGATACCCTGGACAATATAGAAATGCATTTCATAGGGTCATGATCAGAGAAGAGTATTCTAAAACCATACAAAAAAATCCACTTATTACAAATGATACAGCATTTGGAGCGAAAACTAAATATTTCCATGCAAATATCAATATACAGACAATTATAACTCCTTTACAAACAGCTATATCAAGTGACAACAATGACGCGTAATTCACAGAAATTCGCGACCACGAAACGGAATTCCATTGTTGCATTCTCTGCATTGTCGATACTCCCTTAAAGAGCTAGCAATTTTTATTTCAAAATAAATAATTTCTAAAATATTTATGTATAAATTTATAACAAAATGTCGAATATAAGATACGAACAATGAAATAATATTCAAAATTGCAATTTCTAATTTACGACGTATCCAGCTGTATAAAGCGCAGTAAATTTGCAGCGGGCTATTATGATTGTCATGAAGTTATAAAAAACTCATATTTTCAAAAAATTAATCATGGTCTTATTTGACTATGTAGTTTTCATAAATACATTTCATTGAGAAAACTAGCTGCGATCTATCGCCGCCCAAAGTACATTTTTACTTTTCCGTATACGTACGAATTTTGGAAAAATCACGGTTTTTAACCAACATGAGACCTGAAAATTCTCTTAAACGTCCTTTAGACTAACCAAACCAAAATTCCATCAGAATTGTTGGCGCGATTTTTTTGGAAATTTTGAAAGTGTCCCAGGGGCTTCATGTAAAGTACCCCCAAAATTAAAATATCGGTTCCAAATTCAAGGAGCTAAACCATCTCCAAGATCAATCGAGGAATATCAGTTTTAGAGAAAATCGACCGAACGGTTTGGTCGCTAGCGTTGTTCACAGACAGACGGAGAGACCGCCGTCAACAGATTTTTTCGGAATCAAGAACTCCTAAAACATGGATTCTGGCTACACCACATGTTAGAGGATTTTTTCTTTCTAAATAATCAATTCGATTTATCCATTTTTACTTATCAGGGCTCTGTAATCCTCTCTTTTTCTGCCGAAAATTCGCAATTTTTTCGCGCAGGATAACATAATTTCCTGTTCTTAAGAAGTTCCTTCTTAAGCAAGAGAAAGTATTATCAGAGGCCGTCGGAAGTATGGTAGGATACTGTAGCACCAAAATTAAATAATCTCATCGAAGTCAACCTAGAAAAGGTGCTGTATGTACCATGTTTGAACTCGAAGTTATTATCGGTCTACAGTATTTAAAAAAGAACAAGAGAATTGAACTCCAGAAACAAGATCTTAGCAAATATGCACATATCATTAACAATTCACTTATTGTAAATGGATTGTTCGACGGGGATAACTTCATTTTTGAATTGGATGTGAGGAACAAACAATTCAATGTTGATAGCTAGAGAAGTGGCGGAAGAGAAATTAATGAATTCTGTTTCGAGTCGAATACTAACATTGAAAATGGCACAGAACACACTCATGGCGCAGAACACACTTCTGGCGCCGAAGAATGTGTCATGTCAATCAGAAATACGTCGTAAAATAAGTAGAAATAAATTAGACAGATATTTATCGAGCAAATAATAAACATGTGACAGTTGTTTGCAGGTAAAAGTTTCAAGACTTTCGTTCAAAGAGGTAGACATTGGAAGTGTTTCGCGTTTTTCAGAGTGACCGCACGTAGACCTATGCAGTTCCATGCCGGTAGCTTCACTAGGAGAGAGTAGATATTTGTTGTTGAGTGCTGATTAATACAGTCACAGGTATTTTGCTGAGTTTTTGAAAACACAAACACGAATGTGCGGATAGGTTGGTGAAACTCATTGTAAGGTAGAATGAACATTGTAAAATGTATTAGGAGTGCTAATGGCAGGGATTTCATCAATGCGACTCTAAAAAATTTCTACAAAGGTTTTTTTAAATTTTTTTTAAAAATTTATTTTCTTTTGGACATACAGATACAAAGATCAGTGTTTTTGGTACACTATACATTGTTATAATTGCTTACATCTACTTACAATTAACTTACACTATTCTTAAAATACAACTTACATCACTAATAGGGTGGTAGAGGTATTTTATGTAAATATCTCTACTTTGGGTCGAGATCTGAGAATTTTTCGAGGAATATGTGGAAAGGAAATTTATTCTTTATGCGGGTTCTATGTACTGGATTTTGGCAGAGTCTTAGAGGGGTTAGATTGGGTATGTTTGGGATGTTATGGAAGAAGTGGGTGGATAAAATATAATGTGGTCGGTTATCGGTTCTAGCTGGAATTCTTTATGGAGTTGTGCGTTGGAGATGTACCAGGGAGCATTCGTGATTGTGCGGAGGAACTGATTTTGAATTACTTGGAATTTTTTAGTATTAGATTTGGCTGCGCTGATCCATACTGGGCATGCATATAGTAGTAGTGGTCGTATGATCATTTTGTATAACAGTATGGCAGTATTGTACGGTAGCTTCGCTGATCTATTTATTATTGGTTTTAGTTGGTGTAATTTAATTTTTGCTTGTATAACTTTGTTGTCAATATGGTTTTTCCAGTTGAGACGGGTGTCTAAAAAAAGGCCTAGGTATTTTATGGGTTTGTTATGCGGATGTTGTGGTACCGATTCTTGATTTAATTGTAAGGGGGGGGTGGAGGGATGAAAGGTCTAAGGGAAAATATTTTCGCTGCTGTTTTTGACGGGTTGATTTTAATTTTGTTTTTTGCTGCCCAGCTGTCGATTTGGTGTAGGTATAACTGTAGACTGATTTTTATTGTGTTTATGTTGGAACCTGATGAATATATCGCAGTGTCATCTGCAAATTGGGCGGTTTTTATATTATTACATTTTGGTAAGTCAGCTACGTACAAGTTGTAAAGAGCAGGTGATAAGGGGGAGCCTTGAGGAAGGCCTGCCTTGACCGCTTTTGGATTATAGTGATGGTTATCGACTGTAACGGCAAAATATCTATTGCTGAGGAAGCTGGAAATGATTTGTGTAAGATAATGTGGAGTGCCTATTTCTTTTATTTTATAGTTTAGAGCTTGGTGCCATGTTCTATCGAAGGCTTGAGAAATGTCCAGAAATATTGCTATTGTATGATAGTGTTTTTGGAATGCCGTGTGGATGTTTTCAGTGATTCTAAGTAGTTGATGATGCGTAGATATTCTTTCGGTGAATTCCATTTGTTCTATGGATATGACTTTTGTGTGTTTGAGATGAATTTTAAAACGTTTTAATATTATTTTTTCTAAGAGTTTGGAAAGCGTGGGAAGCAGACTAATTGGTCGGTAACTGTTGGTGAGGGATGCATTTTTGTTTGGTTTCTGAATCGGAAGTATGATTGCATGTTTCCATACTTGTGGAAAACAAAGGTAAAGGAATTACAAAGGTAAAGGAATTAAATTTGAAACACGCGAACTGCGCCGTACACACCGCAAAACAATGAAATAGTTGAAAAGGCTAATCGTACTTTTCTACATGCCACGAGGACATTGGCAATAGATTCCCGGTTTACTATATGAGTGGAGGCTGCGCAACCGTCTGTGTATGCCTACAACGTTACTCCCACGAAACATGGAAATGGTAAAGTTCCTTTAGAATTATGGTCTGGAATAAAACCTACGGTCTCACATTTTAGAATATTTCGCTCCAAGGTTTTCTTTAGAAATTCGAAGCCAAATTCGAATAAATTGGAGAGAAGAGGCAAATGCGGTATTTTCGTAGGATAGTATATAAAGCATGGACCATTACAAGGAAATTCTAAAACACTCAGATTATGATCTTCTTGTGCGCGAGCTCATTGATAAAAGCTGTTCAACTGAAAATATCGACGCAAATTGTGGGCTGTACAGAAATAAAGAAACGTCTTGATCTTCCCAGTCTTTGGAATGACCCGGGAGTTTAGATATGTTCTTACACACATTTTACGGAACAAACCACAGACCTCCGATAATACTATCGGGACGGCCTGTACTTTTTTACCCCAATTTCAGCTAATCTCGATTTCCAAACCTTTGTTTCTAAGAATTTTTTCTCTGCCTCCTTGGTTACGACGTTTTCATCTCACGCCACAGATACATCTACAAGTAGACATGATTTTCTTCTCCAATTCCAGGATAACAATATCCGTTTTTTGCCACTATCGTGCCATCGGTTTGATTTTCTTGGTCGTATAGTTGTCCAATAGACATCACCGGTTTTGGTGAGTGTTCGTACCACTTGGACCATGTGTTTGGAACTTCGAGAACGGTACAGATCTGCCAGTGGGGTAACAACACACCTTGTCTCACGTCTCTGCTCTGTCCAATTTTAACAAATCGCTTTTGCTAAAATTGGACAAGCTGAGACGGTCTGCTTAGTGGTTTCTACTTGTCCCTTTATCATCTTGGGAAACTTTGAGAACCGCTTTATCATCTCGTGTTCTCAACACCAGATATTGGGCTGCTATTACAAGTGCTTCCGATTCCCGCTTCATTTGGTATTTGGTATCAAGTATTTCGTCTTTATTGATCTACACTTTATGATCACTTGTTGCTTTTAAGATATTTTCCATAAAGTGGTTTATCTCTCCACGATTTCTCTAATATTTTTTGTCTCAAATTTCATGTTAAGTAGCATCAGTAGTTCTTTGTAGTTCAGTAGCATCAGTAGTTATTCTACGTGTCTTGCTTTGTCTTCTTCGCAGTGCTTCGTGTTACACTTACAATACCTCTGTTTCCCATTTTTCGGACATTTAATGACCTGCCTCATTAGTGGGTCAACTTGATGGCTGACTACATACTTTCCCATCCTGATTATTTCGTTGTGCCAGGAGGCTTCATTTTGTCTGAGATCTCTTCCCCTTTCCTTGCGTGACACAGTCTGCACATCAGCTCGACGGTGGGCGACATGATGCGTTGTAAGCAGTTTTCTGTTTCTTCGATCTGTGATTCTTGCTCAGACTAGTTCACTAGCCCGATATTGTACTTGGCTACAGAAACCGCCAAACTTTTGCACGACGGACTGCAGAACAAGTCTCACTCTTCTGTAATGTTTCTTTTATTGTGTCATTCGAGATCGTTTCACATTCTTGAATGATCAGATATATGTAATATTTACTTCGCTGAGTATTTTGAATCACGGTGTGCACATAAACTTCAATGATCCCTGATGTCACTTTGCCTCTCTTTAAACTACTTTTGCACATTTTCAAGAACAAAATTCATGCATATATCATTGGTAAAATCATTCATCATAGACAGCATCTACGAGAGAATCGCTTGATTCTTCAAACACGTTAAGATCATCCATCCTAAAACAAATGCGAAACTGGTATTTCTTCACCATGGAGCTCGTAACTAAAGTCAGTGTGCAACAACCGTCTAGGTAGTGGGATCAAACAAATACAAAACAGACGTGATAGCGAATCTTCTTATAAAATTCCTCTGTTAGTCTGAATAGTTCTTGCTTCTAATACTTTCATTTCGCTCCGTATTATTAACCTAGTACTCCACGACTGCATTCTAGCCTTGCAAAACACAGTACATCTAAGGTTATATCAATAGATCTCCAGGGTCTTCAAAATCCAATCACGTGGTACAAAGTCAGAGGCCTTCTGAAAGTCAGTCCAAGTCATGCTTAAATTACGTTTTGGTTTCATTATATCATTCAAGTTGACTTTATTTAGGAGCAAGATTTTCTTACATTCATTGGAGCCTTTACGAAACCTTTCTGTTCAACTGACAACAGATGGTTCTTCTCTGTACATTTTGTCAGCTATGGCAGCAGTTATAACTTTTCACTCTTACTTATTACTGACAGACAAGTGATTGGCCTCTAGTTCTTCGTCAAATAAATGTCTCCAGTTTTGGGTAGAAAATACGTAATCCCGCGTGTATACCTTTGCGGGAGTTTCTTTGGTTTTGTAAAATTTTATTATATTTTTTATGATTATTATTATTATTAATATTACTCTTATTATTACTGTTATTATTATTACTATTATTATTGAATTGTTTATTTTAAAAAATGACGATGAAAAATAATAAAATATAGAAATGTCGAATATACTATGTGAATTTTAATATGGGATTTTAACTGGATTATTTTGAAGATTTTTCATCCTTCTTATAACATTCCTCACAAACCATCATTGTAAAAAAACATTGTTACATTATATCATTACCAGCTTAGAAATTAGAAATTATATGATTGATTTTCTCCGCAGTGTGGAAGACTATATCATAAAAAGAAGTGTACAACCATGGCTTTTCCCTGATTTTTTATTTAATTTAACTTCATTAAGTAAAAAGTACAAGGCATGTTTAAAACTCATGAGTGAAACTACAAAGAAGGTACGTATATGAATTAGCAATTTCTTTTCAATATTGGCACGTAACACTATTTATACTTGACCAGTTTTTATTGTAGATAATACAAGGAAAGAAGAAAGAGTTTTCTCTCAAGGAGAACGAAAGTGAAGAGGTTGAAGATGAAAATGGATTTGGTAAGTGAAAATTTCATTTATAAATCGATAGAATAATTCTTGTTTGTCGACTTTTCCCAGCACTGATGAACATATTCTGACCGGCCTTTCCACTTTCTCACTTTATGACTTACAATTTATCACAAGTGTATGTGTGTGTACATTTGTATTGCCACGTCACTCGCGGTCTCTGCGAATGACAGTGAAGGTGGGACGTCTTACCTTCCAGCTAGCTCAGGTGGCAGAAAGGTGGCCTGAAAGAAATGGGATGGCGAGTGGACGTTGTTTCAGCAAGAAATAACATAGCTGAATGAGGTTAACGTAAAGAATTTAATGATTCAAAAAGAAAGATTAACCTAGACTTACACAACCATGCACCAGCTCGTGAGTTTTCCCCGTAATGCAAACCAAAATAAGCGAAACAAGAGAAATTAAAATTAAATTATTACAATCAACAACTGACAAAATGCATTACACAAAAAAATCTACGACTAATTTTATTAACGGCCAATGCGCGGCCTGAAATATTTCCTTCCCTGCTTGTTTTGAGCTAACTGCAAAAGTTCATTCCGTAGCGCCTGAGGGGCATTTGAGCGCTTTCGGCGAAGCTGTCGTACACATCATCGTCTGGAGATTTTCGTGGTCATTGCCCCATTCAGCGGGGCGGCGTCTCAGAAAGGGGGCCCGAGCGGCCCGGTGGCGGCGGTCAGGTCGTCTGCGGTTCTGCGCGCCGCTCCGAGGGTGTGCGGCCGGGAAAAATGATCCTCTCAGCTGGTCGAGCGGGCGCCTTCAGGTAGCACTTTCGACGGGCATTGACTTAAGCGGTGGCGATCTTGACGATTAACGCAGTCATTTCCGCATGCTTATGCCAAAGATAGACTAATAATCACGTCTACTTCAACAAAATCAATTGTTTTGATTCATCGAATCGTGGCCAAGGACGGCACATTAAATAACTTGAACCGATAAAACTATGAATATCAGAAAATTGATCTAGTCCGAAAGAGAAACTTTCTCTTGAAAAGTCTCGCCACAAAATAAAATCAAGTGAAGACCCTGAAGTGTAGTCACAGAGTACCTTCACGAAGTCTTATTAACAAGCGCCGCAGTCGAAAGTCGAAAGCAAAGCGATACTCAGCCAAAAGCCGAAAACAGAATGCTACTCAGTCAAAAGTCGCAAGCGGAATGCCCCTTCGGATGTTACTTTCTTTCTCTCGCTGCCTCGGTCCCCCTCCTAAAAATCTCTAAAGTTCGAGAATGTTGTACTACAATTTCGAACCCGTTCGGCGATAGGCTACAGGAAATTGCGCAGTGAAATTGCTTCGTCCAATCGCTGAAGGCGTTTGAACAGGGATCTTTAATGGAAAATTTCCAGTATCTTCTGTCTCAAGTCTCTCTGTTTTACATTGTTTACTTGGACGCACGTGCAAGCCTAGACATGCGTCGTAGAATTGGGCCAGAGCAAGACTAATTTTTGTTGACGTCCACTGGGTGGCGGCCCAGGGGCTGGAAGGGGGTGGGTGCGTTCTCTTAAGGAACGCTTCCCGGAAGACAAACACGCGGAGGGTGCGCGCAGCTGCGCGTGTCGAATTAGAGCGGGGGAGTCCCGCCAAAAATTCCCCGGCGCCAGCGGAGGCGCCTTTCGCAGATTATTGCCAGAGAAATGTAGAAATTAATGCTAATTAAATGAAGTTGATATTCGGTAACGCTACAGTATGTTTGGATTCATGTATGAAGTGGCTGAAGGATGTATGAAAGAACGGACTTCTTGTAATTAAATTTTTATTTTAAAACCAAAGAAATTGAGCTTTGCATTCAGTCATACCATTAATCTTAATTCTTGGCTCAAAAAGCCGAATTTAACTAATTGCCGCTGTCTGAGCGGAGGCAGTAGCCGCGAGGGCCTAGAGCTCGAGTCCTATTATAAGATTCCTGGCGAACAATCAATTGTTAAATTGCAATTTTGTGTTAGAGTTAAATAATATTTTTTCTTATATATACGCATATATTTTAAAGATATTGCTTTAAAATATTGCTTAAGAGTCACAATGAGCATGTTATTTTCTTTAAAAAAAATAGAAAATGAAAATACATATAGTGGTGGATACAAAGGTACGTAGTACACAGTATACAGTAGTGCACAGAAGGTAAACAGTGAATTATGACCCTGGTAACTTGAAATACTAGACATAATCCATTTAAACAAATGGGCATTTAATTTTGAAGCATGGATCATTAGACGCCCAGGCATTCAATCTACGCGCCGCGTCGTGCTACGTCAGACTTCTCCCCTCCCCGCAAAGCTTCCTACTCCCCACTACTTGCCCTTTCGGCGCAGCCACGGGCAGACGACCGGCTCGCAAGTGCAGAATGCCCGCGGGAGCAGGCGTTGTGCAGGTCTGCCCAAGATCTACTAGCTGGTTGCAACCTGGAGTAGATTTTATATTCAGCCGACACATAACATCTTTAGTCGTGATTAGGTGGAATAATAATAATAATAATAATATTAAAAAAATAAAGTCGGTCCCGTGGCCGAGATTGGTAAGACAGGAGTGTCGTGGCGATCTCGGACCAAAGGGTCGCGGGTTCGAGTCCCGCCTCGGACATGAATTTATTTGTGTATGTCGTCTTTTCACCCCTCAATATCATCATCATTACATCTTCCATATCCCCAGGGCTAACAACCATGGGGTGTAGTGCTGATCCAACCTGAATTATATACGCCTATCTCTCCGGGCCTCAGAAGATGATGTGTAGCGTGGTCATAAATGGCCTACACGCAAATGATGATGATGATGATGATGATAATAATAATAATAATAATAATAATAATAATAATAATAATAATTGTTGAGTATGCGAATGTATATTGTGATTTTTCTAACCGCCCCCAAGCCCCTAAGGCCACGAGATAAAATATCACACGGCATTCTCCGTCGTGCCGCTAGAAGTCACATGATTGCAAGCACTACTTGATACGGATGCGATCATGCTATTTCTGGCGGCACGACTGAGAACGTCGACGAAATATCGTGACATATTCCATCGTGAAGACGGGCCTCAAGGAGCAAAGTTAGAAAAATCGCAATATAGCTTGAGATTTTTGGGACAGCTTCTGAGGATATTCGTGCCGAACAAAACTGTTGCACGTCTTTCTAATGCTTTGACACAAGGGAAGGTTCTGAAACGACAAGTATTAAGATTGTTAGCCTACCTAAGCACAGGGATCATTAAGTATTCAATAAAGTGTCAGAATTAAATCGATGGGCAAATTTAAGAAAATGTATTAATAGCAAATTCCCTTACACACCACAAATAAAAGTACCGCTCTTATCCCATAACCAACTCACTACTGATCACAATACAATTATGCTAATTAACATTACAGTGTACTTTCTCAATGTAATATTATTTAATTCCAGGACAGAAAAACAATTGTGCACTTTTAGATTTGCTACTGCGACATGCAAAAGATGGATATTTAACTGATAAAAACATTGTGGATCAAGTTGACACAGTTTTGATTGCGGTAGGTATTGTATTGTTTCTTGGTGATGGCAAAAGTATCGTTTGCTAATGTATTGAGACACCAGCTTACATAAAATCAATTGAAAAGATTAGTTTGAATGTACTGTTCTTGTCATTTTAGGGTCATGCTGCATTTGCATTGTCAATAAGCTTCTGTATGTGGTTACTCGCAAACAACCCACAATGTCAGGTAATTTACATAATGAAGTTTCATTTTACTTCTATGTTTTATGAATTAATTATTGATTACTATAATTTTACTAATATTCTAACGGTTCATGATAATAATAATAATAATTATTATTAATATTATTATTAGTGGTGGTAGTCATAGTATATTCTTCTTAATCGGAATTGTTAACTCCACAATGCGCACGAATATATATGATTGCAAAACTTTCAGGAGAAAGCATATGAAGAGCTGAAGACAATATTTGGGGACTCCGATCGTGAACCTACTCAAGAAGACTTGCATAATATGAAATATTTAGAAACAGTAATCAAAGAAACCATGAGACTTTATCCTGCCGCACCAGTAGTTCTAAGAGAGTTGGAGGAAGAAGTAACATTAGGTATTGTATATTATATTTCTTTAAAAGCCGGCCCCACTATAATGCGGAGTTAGTACACTGACTTAGAGCGCCCAAGAACGTAGCTTTAATGGGTTGTGGGGAAAGTACTTAGCGCCATGTCAGTGTGCTTTCATGTAAAAAATTACTGGAATATTTAAATCCTCTTACAGTCCGAGCCCTAATCAGATTTATAATCTGGTCATTTAGAGAATGATGTAAATCACTGATTAATTTGACAGAAACTGTTGTGTCGACCTAGGCCTGAAATTATGGGGTATGGGAACATTTTTAGTCAAATTTGAAAATGCATTGCTGTCTTCCCATTCAAAAAACATTCCCATGTGGCCCCATTTAGGCACTGAGCCAAAAGTAGTGGCGGTCATTGATAGATTCGGCCAGCACGAATCACACTTATACAAATAATGCAATCTAAATATTTTAGAGAAGAATAAAATATATCGCACAATATCTACAGATATTTCAGAATCAATCGTAAAAAAGCAGAGATATAGCCATGAAAAAGAAGTACGTAAAGGATTCGACAATATTAGCGCATCGAATTGAGTGGTCACCATCGCTCACGGTAGCTCATCTAGACACTTCGTGCCCTATTCCTTTGCAAGGCGATGAGCACTCCAGTCATCGCTGCATTAGTGCGAGGATCGTTCCGAAAGTAATGCCTCCCATTTTTTTACGTAGGCGTATGATCTCAAAAACGAATGTGAGTGGTGCCATAGTGAAATATGAACTCTCGCGTTAAAGTTCGTTCAATTTCGTTCCTATTTGTGAGATAGAAGCATAGTTACAGAAAGCTAAAATGGCGTCTAGCCGGAACGCGCGTCAGAAACATAAATGTGTCACTGAATTTCTCACTTCGGAGGAAATTGCACGCGTAGACATTCTCCTGCTGAAATTTTACGGGAAGCATACAGTGGATGTCACTACAGTCTGGCGACGATGGGTGGTACGTTTCCGCGGTGGTAACAATGACGTGAATGACAAACCACGTTGCTGTAATCCACGCACAGCTGCCACACCACGGAATGACGGAGCGCCTCGTTCAGTTCTTCCGCGTGAATAGGTTCATGAAGGTATATGGTGCTGAGTAACTGCAGATGGCGCTGAACATTGTCTGCAATGCATTAGAGGTAACGCTGAGTAAATTGAGTTACCGAAAATTGTGCGCAAGTCCCGCGATCACTCACACAGGAACACCAACACCACCGAAAGAAACGTTTTGAGATGCTTTCGACCCAACACGAAGCTGAAAGTGGCAATTTTCTGGATCGAATAATCAATGATTTCGAGACATGACGTCACCATTATGAGCCAGAAATGAAACGAGACTCCATGGAATGACATCACAAAAATTCCCCGTACAGGTCAACTCGGCTGATGCAGACTTTTACCAGCGTAGCATGCAGGCTCTTGTTCATCGGTGAATAAAATGGGTAGAAAAAAAGGGTGACTACATTGAAAAATAGTTTCGTTTTCACAAAAAAACTGTTCAAACCCATTGTATTAAGTTTGTTTTTTATTTACTGTAGTTGTCATACAAATAAATAGGAGGCATTACTTTCGGAACGACCTACGTAGAATCTCGGCCGTTCTGTCATGTGTGGTGAATGAAGCCATTAGGACGTAGTGTGAAAAGTCAAATGGTGCATTATTTTTGTGTGGGTCCTGATTCGTGGGTACTTTTAGAGTTTTTAGGTTTCTTTTTGGATGTCTTGCATTGCGAAGGGACTTAAATATATCGTAATTTAGCTAAAAGAAAAATTATTTGTTAAATTCATATTTAAAGATAAGCTATTGGTTAATTGATAGAAAATGTTTACTTTTGATCGTGAAAAGAAGAATTTCAATGAGTATTTGTTTGCTAATTTGCATACAAATACTTTTAGTCTGTTTCAATAATATTCTCGTTGGAGTGACGACAAAATTTGATCTTCCTATAATAAAATTACTTTTAAAGCTACTACAATTTTAGAGTTTTACAATCTTCTAATGACCTTTAATCAATTACTAATATACAAGAGTTAAATCAAGAAACAAATTATTACGAGATTTTCTAATTATTAATAACTTCATAATAATATCATACTAATGGCATCTCTAAAATGATTGTTTTGAAATGGAGATTTATTCTTAATAAATATATATATTTCTCAAACGAAAATTAGTCCCTCAGAAAAATTAATATCATGTTAGTTTTTAAGAAATTAAAATACTGAAATTTCCCCTATTCCTTTTTACTTTCCCGTATACGTACGTATACACGGAGTGATAGACGTAGTATAGAGAAAGTTATGTAATGCTGCGCAAAAAATGGCCTATTTTCGGCGGAAAAAAAATTCATTGCCGGGCCGTGAAAAGGAAAAAGTGAATAAAACCAGTTGCTAAATTAAGAAAAAAACTCCCCTAACACGTGCTGTAGCCAGAAACCCTGTTTGTGGGTCCTTGATACCGAAAAACTAATTGAAAGGAAAACTTCCGTCTGTCCGTCTGTGAACACTGCTAGCGCCTAAACCATACGTACGATTTCTTCCAAAATGGATATTCCCCGGTCGATCTGCTTCTAGTCAAAGCTTTGAGATTTTAAAAAAGATTCTTCAAAATTTGGGGGTACTTTATATGAAGCCCCCCGGGGATTTTCAAAATTTTCTCCAAAACGGCTCCAAATTTTTTCTTTAAATTTCTTGTATTAATAGAATAAAATACACTTATTAACATGGCATAGGTCCGATTTTCACGGATAACTGAATTTTCGAAAATTGTGAAAGTTTGAATTTTTTCGGTGTCTTTCTCCAGCTACAAAATTGAAGATAGAGATTTTTTCTTAAAATAAAATTTGTTCTGCATATTGAGTTCTTTCTTTAAGGTCATGTAAATGATTCTCAAAATTTTAGTAGTTTTCGTGCAATATGTGCAACATTAAAAAAATACAAAAAAAAAAGATTTTCTCAAGAACGGCCCCAAATTTTTTCTTTAAACTTTTGGTAGGGATAGTGGTAAATTTACTTTATCAGATGACATAAAAGCCATATTGGTCTATTGGTTGTTTTTTTTCAAAAATCACAAAAATGTATTTTTTTTACTTGTCTCTCACGTCGTTAATATTTACATTATCGGCGATTTTTTCACAATATTATATTTACGAGTACATGTACTTTAAATAATGTCAAGTAAAGTTTCTCGAAAACACAACCGTTTTCTGTGAAAACTAGCTCAAAATTTCGCATTTTCAGAAACGCTCAAACGCCATTTTCTCGTAATGGCTGCAACTATTTTCGTCAAACTTTTGTAACGGATAGTGCTAATTACACTCTTTAGTATAGCGTAAAGTTGAATTTGAGTTATTGTTTTGTTTTTTCAAAAATTATATAATTGTAATTCTTTTGAAAGATCTCTCACATCTTTAATATGCACATTACAAGCAATTTGTGAACATTATTATATTTGTGAGAGTTAGTGCTTCAAATAACTTCAAATAAAGTATTTTGAAAACTCGAAAAGTTTCTGTAAAAATGAGCTTCAAATTTCGCATTTTTAGTAGCGCTAAAACGGCATTTTTCTTAAACGGCACATAATTTTTGAAAGAAAATTGCCATTTATTACTAGGTTTTTGTGTTGTTTAATATTCTAAAATTAATGTTTCCGTTCTACCTATAGGAAACCGAAAAATTAAGAAAATGACAAAAAAAAGTACTTTTGGCGGTAATAGATCACAGCTGGCAAGAAAGAGTTTATGGCAATTCCGAATAGCTAAGACCCAAGGTAATAGAAAACTAATATGGGAAAGTCTGTGCCATTCTGTAGCACCACTAGTTACTTTCCCGTATACGTACGTATACACGGAGTGATATACGTAGTATAGGGAAAGTTATGTAATGCTGCGCGAAAAATGGCCAATTTTCGGCGGAAAAAATTCATTGCCGGGCCGTGATAACGAAAAAATGGATGAAACCAGTTGCTAAGGAAAAAAAATCCCATAGCACGTGGTGTAGCCAGAAACCCTCTTTTGTGGGTCCTTGATATCGAATAACCAGTCGAAAGGAAAACGTCCGTCTCTCCGTCTGTCTGTCTGTCCGTCTGTGAACACTGCTAGCGCCTAAACCGTAGGTACGATTTCTTCCCAAAATGGATATTCCCCGGTCGATCTGTTTCTAGTCAAAACTTTGAGATTTTGAAAAAGATTCTTCACAATTTGGGGGTACTTTACATGAAGCCTCCCGGACATTCTTAAAATTTTCTCCAAAACGGCTCCAATTTTTTTCTTTAAATTTCTTGTATGAATAGAGTAAAATACACTTATTAACATGGCATAGGTCCGATTTTCACGGATGACTGTGAATTTTCGAAAATTGTGAAAATCTGAATTTTTTCGGCGTGTTTCTCCAACTACAAAATTGAAGATAGAGATTTTTTCCTTCAAATAAAATGTGCTCTCCAAAGTGAGGTTCTTGTTTAAGGGCTTGTGCATGTTTTTGAAAATTTTAGTAGTTTTCGCGCAATATTGCCTGCAATATGTGCAATTTTAAAAAATTACAAAAACTAGATTTTCTCAAAAACGGCTCCAAATTTTCCTTTAAACTTTTGTTAGGGATAGTGCTAAATGTACCCTATGAGATGACATAAACGCCATATTGCTGTATTCTTTTGTTTTTTTCAAAAATTGCAAAAATGTAATTTATTTGATTTGTCTCTCACGTCGTTTATATTTACACGAACGGTGAATTATTCACATTATTATATTTATGAGTACATGTGCTTTAAGTAATGCCAAATAAAGTTTATCGATAACACAGCCGTTTTCTGTGAAAACTAGCTCATATTTCCGCATTTTCAGAAACGCGCAAACGCCATTTTCTCATAAATGGCTACAAATTTTTTCTTCGAACTTTTCGGAGCGGATAGTGCTAATTTCACTCTTTAATATGACATAAAGTTTATTTTGAGTTTTGATTTGTTTTGTTTTTTCAAAAATTACACATATGTAATTTTTTTAAAGGATCTCTCACATCTTTAATATTCACATGACCAGCAATTTATAAACATTATTATATTTGTGTGTGTAAGTGCTTCAAATATCTTCGAATAAAGTATTTTGAAAACTCAAAAATTATCTGCGAAAATGAGGTTCAAATTTCGCATTTTTAGTAGCGCTAAAACGTAATTTTCTCTTAAACTGCACATAATTTTTAAAAGAAAATTGCCATTTATGACTAGGTTTTTTTTGTTCTTTAATATTCTAAAATTAACGTTTCCGTTCTACCAATAGGAAACCGAAAAATTAAGAAAATGACAAAAAAATGTACTTTTGGCGGTGATAGATGACAGCTGGCAAGAATAAGTTTGTGGCAATTCCGAATAGCTATCGAAGACCCAAGGAAATAGAAAACTAATTCGGGAAAGTCTGTGCCATTCTGTGGCACCATTAGTTGTTTTATATTACTATTTTGTTTATGTTTGTTGTAGATGGATGTCAGTTATTGCCAGGCACTACTGTAGCAATTGGTCTATATTTCATTCATCGCCATCCAGATCATTTTCCTGATCCAGAAAAATTTGATCCCGATAGATTTTCTCTAGAAAGAGCTAAAGGAAGGCATCCTTATGCATATGTACCCTTTAGTGCAGGCCCTAGAAACTGTATAGGTGAGTTAGATTTTATATTTTTTGTTGAATGCATTCGCCTTTCAGTAAAGATTTTTTTTGAAAAACACAAAACATCAGTCTGTAAAAAAACAAATATTTCAATTTTTATTTCAACTTGAATACATGGTGATATATCTGACAAAAATTCTGCAAATGATTTAGATTATTCTTTCTTTTCTGCTTGTTTCAGGACAAAAATATGCTATGATAGGATTAAAATCTGTCATGAGCACGGTCTTGAGAGCTTACAAATTTTTGCCTGGAACAAAAGAAGTTGTTTTGACCGCTGATCTTGCTATAAAAAGTGTTACAGGTCTTCACATAAAGTTAGAAAATCGAAAATAATCAATTCAAAAGCTTACCTTACATTATCTTTATTTTTAAGTGGAGTACTTTACTAAAGCACATTTACATTGAAGATGTGCAAGAGCAATTTTGGATTTATAGGTTTTAATAATCGGTAGGTTATTTTCTGTTCAGTAAACTTTTTGAACTGGTTACTTGAACAAACAAGAGAGGTTTAGTGTCCAAATAGGATGAAAAAATTAGTATTTTACTAATCGATTAGAAGTTATAAATTTTAAAATTTAATAATTTAATATTGTATTTTAATATGTTCTGTACATTCTAATAAAAATGTTTTAAAAGTATACTTTTTTACCTTTCATTTAATCATGTCATTCTCAAATGGGCAGGAACGTATGGCCTCTGGCTTATTAAGATCAAAGCAATCCCTTGGATTCCTAACAAGACTCCAAATACCTATCTTGGATTACAACTTGATACTAAATTAACTTGGAAACCACACATTACATCAATAATAAATAAAACTAATGTCAAGTTTCTAAAATTATACCTATTTTTGAACAAATATTCTCACCTTTCTTTGATTCAGTGTTGGCTATATTTAAATATATGATTCGCCAATCTTTGACATATGCATGCCCCATTTGGGGTGGTGCAGCAAAATCATATATTCACAAATTAGAAGTTATACAAAATAAATATCTAAGAAAAGTATTGAAAGCACCCTGGTTCATAAAAAACGATTAAATATTAAACGAACTCAGTATTCTGCCTCTAAAATACTGGACCCTTCATCTCTCAGACAAATTCTATACTTCCCTTACTTCTTCTCCTGCTTATACATATTTTCAACTTGGAAAAACAGCTAATCCTTTTCCGAGAATTAAATCACGACATTCAAAAGATCTCTTACATCCTCCATAGTTAACTCCATAGTATCTACTATTTATTGCATAAATTTCATATATTATGTACTATTTATAACCGTTATTTATATCAATGTCTTATGAAAATCAAAAATACCTATGTCAGTAGTATGTTAGGTCACTTATGTTACGTAATGTTTGCTCACTTGAAAGACAAATATTTTGTCGAACAAGTATCAATAAATATATTTTTAAACGAAGTTTAAGATACTTGTCAAATTTCGGGGATTTGGTTATCAGAAGCATCCACTAGAAAGTAGGTGTACATGCAGTTTTCCGGTATTTGCGTAAAGATGCTTCACAATAACACCAATAATTGCACTTTCTTTACGTGCTTAGTTCAAAAAACTTTTCCCTGTTCTACCTTTATAACATTTATAACCTCTTGCTCGTGCAACCAACAAATGCGTCATCAGAAAATTGCAGCTTAAAAAAGATACATTTCATATACAAATAACATATACGTGCATTTATATGTTTTTATAAAAAAAATCTAGTGCTGCTACAGAATGACACACACTTTCCCTTATTAGTTTTCCATTTCCTTGGGTCTGGGCTAGCTATTAGGACTTGCCAATACTCTTCACAGCTGCCATCTATCGGCGCCCAATCTACATTTTTATTTTTATTATTATTCAAAATTGTACGCTTAATGTAATATTTTATATCACATTTTCAACTTTTTTAAAATTTTGTATTTTCTAATACTTCTTAGGATAATTCTTAAGTTAATAAACAACAGTATAATTAGTTCAAATTAAGTTTAATATAAGATTAGAAAGTTGTTTTTTTTGTTTTGTTTGTTGTTTGTATTGTAACCGCTCACGTCGTTTACATTACGAAAAATATATTTTTTTGGTAGATACGTCTCTCGTTATCTAGAGATCATGAAGTTGCTAGGTAAACCGACAGAGAACGCTAGAAGACGGAAGAAAATTCTTTCCGATAAGAATCCGGAAGTAGTTCAAAAGACAGCTACGGGAAGCGCTCGTAACTCATATTTTAAGTAAGGCACTATAAAGAGTGGGTATAGTAAGCCGCCATTTTGGTTCATTGTGTAGCGCGGCAACTCCAAAAGAACAAGGGAGTCTGGTACATGGAACACATTTTCTAGCCCTATATTTGGAGTTCTGAAAACTTTCAAAACGCAGCAATGGCCTATAACATTACAGCATATATCAGCAATCTGCAATTGTCTTTTGCCAACCACACGTAATCAACAGACGGAAGAAAATCTAAGTAACAGCTGACATCTTAACCTTCGACAGTTGTGTTACACACATTGTTTTCTTAATTTGTGTGCGAATTTTGCCTCATAGATTGCCAGGAAGTTGAGAATAATACCAAAGCTTCCTAGAGGTTTGGATCAAAAGAAATGGTCCATACACAAGAAAAAGTCAACCCCAAAACTTTAAAAAGTGTCTTCTCTCCAAACAAATGGGGTAATAAGATAACAGATGCAGAGTTCATAAATGATGTTGAGCATTTCCTAGTCTACAGGTAAAGAGAAAAAATCCAATTTTCAGAAATGTGAACTACCTGTACCTCATTTAAAAATCCCAGTACAGTATGGTACTTAAAACCCATTCAGAAAGGATGTTCAATATGAATTCTTACAGGCATACATGTGGTCTGTTTTACACTAAATTCAGGTTTTGATTTCTTGATCTGCCTTCAAACTTTGACATTTTAGGAACATTTTATCAATGGCGATATTAAATACAATTCTGGACATTTTGTAAGACTGGGATCATTCCGAAAGGCCTTAAAGACCTTCTTAGAGTACGGGGATCTTTCAGAATTCAACAATTCAATCTCTATTAATAAAAAAATTGAAAGGTTGTAAACATTAAGTAAGAAACCCATCTCAAGAAGATATGCAGAAAAATGCACCATTGACGAGATATTTTCCAGAGATTTTCTACTTACCAAAAACTAAAAGAGAAAATTGAGATTGAGATAGTGAAAATATGGAAATTTGGAAGGAAAACCTGAAGATTAACAAAACATTCATTGAAGAAAAAATCACTTTATTGAGTTAATTTGGATTGTGCAGACATTGGGAAAAATAGAAATTCTAATTTACATTTGTGACAAAATTGAAAATTTTTGCTTCTTTGCATATATGCGCGTTAAGTTATACATTTTACCTTTGCATATAACAATATTGTGGAATAGTGAATACGAGAGGTATAACAAAGTGCTTGCAGAAAAGTTTATAATCATTACTCATAGTAATAGTATTCATGATCATATTATATTTTATCAATTCAATCATTTATTATATATATAAAGATATTCTTCGATATCCTCCTTTGATGAATGCATAAATCTTTATTCTGTTAAAAATGTCATCAAGAAAATTAGTAAAAATCAAGTAAATTAGAACACAATATGTAATCTCTAAAAATACCCCTGATGTTGCGGCACAATATATAAAACAACCTGTCAAGCTTTATACTTGGCACAAATGTTTTGTACTCCATATAACATTTAGTTATGGCAAAAACGTACATTGTCGACAACAAGGAAGTGGCCAGGCTTCCACATTTCAGTGAAAGAGATAAGACAAGAATAGCACGATCTCACGAAAGATATCTTCTCGAAAGGTTGGCCAAGAGCAACAATCTCATTGAGTGTTCTCAGTACAACACCGCAACCTGATCGCTGGAAGGTCAATGCAAACTTACATGCACCTTTGCAGATATGCAAAGTCCAAAAATCCATTTTTAAAATAACAACTATAAACAGAAACTAGATTCCAAATAATTCAATTCTTACAAAAATCTTCACTTTTAAACCACAAAAATTCCCATTCAATTAAAGTAATTAACAACCACAAAAAAATAGGGCGACAAGCACTCCTGGAGTGAACAACCACTCACCAACAAAAAAAAAAGGGGGGAAAAAAAATTCCGAAAGACTTCTCATGCGCAAATTCTCAAGTACCCAATGACCTTAATGGTACATAAACCCTTTCCGAATATGTCATAGTGCACACAAAAGCTTATAATACAGAAATATAACCGCAAATCACTTCCAAAAGTGGCTTTGCATATCTGCAAAGCGGTGCAACGAAGGGTTAATAACTCTTACATACATATCCAATAACAGAAAGACATTTTAAAGAGAAATTTATGTTAATTATGACCAGTATGAAAATTTTACTTCCCATAACCAGAAATTGGAAATTGTTAAAATAGCATATTTAATATATATTTGAGAGGTTTCTTTCAAGTCTAGTCTTTCACTAAACAAGTCCAGAATTCCATATTTTGAGACATTCCACAAAGTTATTCCCGACAACTGGTGCTATCTCCCAGAACATTTCCTCTCGGCAAGTACCAAACACATTGCAAGATACAGGGCAGAGAAAAATCTTAAATTCATTGTTATGCTACTAATGTTTTGGTGCCTCCTGAAAAATGTTTAATGTTCCGAAAAATGAAAATTGCTTTGTATTATTCATTTTTCTGAGATCTCTGCCAACTGTTGCATTTTCTGAGTAAACTTAAAGCTTTTTTTAAAGATTTCATACTCTCTCGCAAAAAAAAAACCTTGGTGCTCCATATTGCTTTAGAAGGGCATTCAGCTGCAGTGATTAGGTAGTGTCATTTGAGTGGCATCCGAATCAACAACTTATCTATGCCAAATCAATTATATTAGTTCCATTTTTGTAGTCATTAAAGACCAGAGTCCTGTGTTGTTTTTTCTACCTTTAAATTGCATGAAATTTACAGAAACTTGAAAAATTTTGAATTGAAACTCAACAGAAATTTGAAAAATTAAACTTGCTTGTTCCAGGGGCTACTGCATGGAATGGTAAGAATGATTGTTTTATTGCAATAGAATTTTTATAATATCAACTTCATTTTGTCCTAATTTAACTTTTTTTAAAAGGTGTCTTAAGAAAAAAATGATAATCAGCAAAGTGTTTTGAGTGCCGTTTCACTGAAATTTTGGATTTCGTTACTTATGAATATACTTTTCTTGATGCCTAAGCAAAATGATATTTCCATGAATTTGAATTCTGGGTAAGCATTTATTGGTACAGAAACTTAAAACAATGTGCAAATCTGATAGATCAGTTGCATGCATAAGGACATCAGAGTGACCATCATAGTGGACATTTCAAAACAAACATAGTATAAAATTAAAAAATGAAAATATTGATTCAACATTAACTAGATCTGAAAACCAACTGAACAACAGTGTTTTGAACCCCTTGCAACAAGAGTATTGAGAAAATCTCAAGTTGATGCCAATATCAATCCAAGATAAATTACTTTCCTTTTAACATGCTTTCCTAGATGGAAAGATTTCCCTCTACAAACCTCCTGTCTTTTTTATTACATAGGGAGTGTGAGATTAGAAAAGAAAACATCAGAGTGCAATTATAGCTGACAGAATTGCAGAGAGTTCAAGACTTTTATCAAGACTTTCATTACATATTTGTTGGTTCTTAACATTCCTCTTTTTAAGCTGCAGTCAACTCTTAAACATTTTTCTGAAAAGTGTGCTAGCCATAAAGTCAAATGATATGCATGGGAAAAATTACCTCTCATTTCATTTTGATGCCACAAGACCTAAATGAGAAATATGTACCATTGTGAAATGTGTATCGTGTGCATACAAAGAAAAGATGGTTCAAGTGAAGACAGAACACGCTATCAACCTAATCCCTGACAGTGAAGGAGAGTACTTTGAAGTATCCAAGAGTACATTGAAGTCAAAAAGACAAGGGGAAAATATATTTGTTTTTTACTGTAAATGTGTTGATTAACTGGAGTTTTAAGCTATATTGATATCCTGCATCAAGAAATCGAAACAAACCCTCCTATAATTTCATATACAGAGCTTGAAAAAAGATGTTGTAACCATCTCCCATTCTGATCGTTCAATTACTTTTTGGTTGAAAATAGCTTTCAAGATAGATTTTATATTTGTGTTGGACAAAACAACTTACACGTTTAAAACTGGAAATGTGTGAAATGTTTTCTACTCAAAAATGGCTACAAGCTTTGCACACAGCCTCAACTGAGTAGCCACCAAAATTAGAGAAATAATTTAGAATGTGCATAAAACTGTTAGCAACGGAAAATATATATATATATATATATATATATATATATATATATAGGTGATCGTTTGTTTCCCCACCTATCGCGCCCCCACCAACATAGGGGGGGAGGATTTACTCCTTTTTAACATAGGAAGGAGGTGACAGTATTATCAACTTGTAATTTCAAATTCATTCCAGCTTAACTTGTCATGGCTCTGACTGAATGCGTCTTTTCCCTTGGTACATGTTGATGTAATTAAAATCGGCCCTAAGCCGTCGTCCTGGCCGGGTGGTTGTGTGCATTCTCATTTTGTAAATTTTTTTTAATGAGTACTTTAATGGACTGAGATTTTCTTGCTAGCGTTTTGACGCGTATGGGTTAATATTTTTTTCATAATTTATTTTCGGGCATCTCTTTAATGTTCTCTTGTGTCAGTAAATGCTTTATAAATTATTTTAAATCTTTATTTTTGTTGCTCAATGTTGAAGAGCATGCACACTTCCTTTGTTTTGCCTGGTTTTCCCCGGCCGTTTAAGGTAAATGCTGGGACGTTTTGTTTTTTACTTTCACTTTGTAAAAAAATGGCGAATTTTCGGCGGAAAAAAATTTATTGCAAGGCGCTGATAACAAAAAAGAGGATAATACTAGTTGCTAAATTAAGAAAAACAATCCCCTAACACGTGGGGTAGCCAGAATCCCTCTTTTGTGGGTCCTTGGTACCGAAGAACGAATTGAAAGGAAAACGTTCGTCCGTCCGTCCGTCCGTCCGTCCGAACACTCTTAGAGCCTAAATCATAAGTACGATTTCTTTCAAAATGGATTTTCCCCGGTTGCTCTGGTTTGAATCAAAGCTTTGAGATTTTGAAAAAGATTTTATAAAATTTTGGGGTACTCATGAAGCTCCCCGAGCATTTTAAAAAAATTCTCCAAAACGGCTCCAAATTTTTTCTTTAAATTTCTTGAAAGAACAGAGTGTAATGCACTTATTAAGGTGGCATGGGTCCGATTTTCATGGTCAACTCTAAATTTTCGAAAATTGCAGAAGTTTGAATTTTATTCGGCGTCATCCTACAACTACAAAATTGCAGATAGAGATTTTTCCTTCACATAAAATTTGTTCTTCATTGTGAGTTTTTTCTTTAAGGTCATGTACATTTTTTTGAAAATTTTAGTACTTTTCGTGCAATACGACGAACGACGAACACAAATACAATCATACCCAACCATGCCCGACGCGGGACTCGAACCTGCGATCCTTCTGTCCAAGATCGCTACTGCATTACTGATTTAGAGATCTCGGCGACCAGAGATCGGCTACGTGGTGTTTGGCACCACTTGTTTTTACTAATAAGCATTCCACAAAATTATTAACGAAAGGATGTTATTTTCTCTGTGTGCGTAGTGTGAGGGACATTGCTTTACATTGAAAGGACGGTATACCTTTTATAGACGTCCATACCGGTGTAGGCGCCCTATAAACGTATTTTAACGATATAAATGAATGAAGGTATTAGATAGAAGTATGGGAAAATGCCGGTATTTAACCGGTATTCAATAACCTTTCGCCCCTTGGTTACTTGCAAACGTTACCTGGATACTTTCTTAAATGAATAATACTTTAATCAACTGAATTCCCACATTATAACTTAAAAACAGATTTATATAGTTAGTAGTAGACCAGCCCACTAGACAGGAAGCGCTTCTAGATATTTGCCTCGTTAGACCGAAAGACTTATTCTTATCGTGCGACGTCATGGAAGGTATAAGTGACCATAAAGCAGTTCTTGTCGACTTGGACTTAAGTACTTCAAGGAAAAGTATTAACGCCGGATTTCCACTGAGGGAATACAAGAAAACGAATGTAGAAGGGCTTCAAAAATACTTAAGAGAACAGTACGAAGGGTTTCTTAGAATAGGAGGGGGGATTGAAGAAATATGGCGAGGATTTAAAAATATTCTTGAAAATGCCGTGCAGACATTTGTGCCGTGCAAATTGTTAAAAAGTAACCCCGATCCAGAATATTATAATGCAAAGATTAGATGCATGAAAAGAAAAACCAGAAAGGCGTTTAGAAACAGACACATTAGTGATAACCATATGTCATTATTTCGAAGTTATTCAAAAGCATTAGAAAAGGAAAAGAAAATTGCGGAAGAACGTCATTTGAAATATATCCTTGATGCGGACGGCAGTAATTGGTCGAAATTTTTTAAGTATGTTCGTAGAAGGAAGGGAAACAAAGATGAAATACCAGTTGTTCGGATAAATAATTCGCAAGTAACTGACGACAGGGAAAAAGCAAACGCTTTTAATGCGTATTTCACGTCGGTATTTCAGCAGAAAACTAACGCTACACGGATACCAACGTTATCAGATAGAAATCTATTTTATATCGACGTAAATACTCTACGGAAAAGAATAAAATTAATGAAAAGCGGAAAATCTCGAGGGCCCGATTGTATTTCCACGGATATCATTAAATTAGGCGGTGAGGCTATTCTACCGTATCTAATTAGATTATTTAATGTCTCTATCAATAACGCTTGCGTACCGGAAGATTGGAAGTTAGCACTCGTAGTACCTGTTTTTAAAAGCGGTGATAAAACAGTCCTTAGTAACTACAGACCGATAAGTCTCACATCAGTCGTATGCAAACTCATGGAACAATTAATTACTAACTACATCCGGAAAGAATGGGAGGACAAGGAATGGCTGTATCAAGGTCAACACGGTTTCAGGAACGGTTTCTCATGCGAAAGTCAGCTTGTTTCCCTTCTACAGGACCTAGCCGATGAAATTGATAATGGGGGAAGGGTAGACGCGATAGTAATAGATTTTGCTAAAGCTTTTGATGTTGTTCCACACGATCGTCTTGTAAACAAATTAATAGATTCGGGTATAGACACAAGGGTGGTGGCTTGGATAAACGAACTACTACGTGATAGGAAACAAAAGGTTCGAATAGGAAGCTATTTATCAACCTCCGCTAGTGTTACGTCAGGGATTCCACAAGGAAGTGTCATTGGACCTCTCATGTTTCTCGCCTTTGTGAATGACTTGCCAAAACATTTAGCTTCAAATGTAAGACTCTTCGCCGATGACTGTATCATCTATCGGGTTATCAAATCAGAGGACGATGTAGATATTTTGCAGCGAGACACAGACAAATTACACTCCTGGGCAGAAACAAACGGCATGGAAATAAACAGTTCGAAGAGCAAAGCCATCACGTTTGGTAGGGGTCGATGTTATGGTGAAACAGTGTACAAATTGAATAACAATGTCATACCTACAGTTACATCTTGCAAATATTTAGGAATACAGTTAGACAGTAAATTGAGTTGGGAAAATCAAGTAAATTTCGTTGTAGGGAAAGCCTGGAGATCTTTACATTTCGTTATGCGGATTCTAAAGAGGAGTACGGTGAAAAGTAAAGAATTAGCTTATATGTCACTAGTGCGACCCGTGTTAGAATACGGCGCGGTATGCTGGGACCCGTACAGAATATCGCAGCAAGGTAATCTAGAAAGGCTCCAGCGCAGAGCATTAAAATTCACTTTCAGGGGTACAAAAAATAAAGGTGCATGGGAGTCACTCGAAAAAAGGCGGATTAAGTTGCGACTCTGTGCTATGTACAAAGCATACAAAGGTTATCCTGCTTGGGGTGAAATTAATCGTCGTCTAGGAAAACCTACTTACTTCGGTAGAGCGGATCACAAGCACAAAATTAAGACAAGAGTGCAGAAAACGGATGTTGGGAAATTTTCATTCACAAACAGAACTATTAGAGACTGGAACAGTTTGCCTGCGACAATTTTTGAACCCTTTCCTCAAAACCTGAGAAAATTTAAAAATAAATTAGTTTCCTAGCTATTCATCTATATTTTATGTCATTGTATTATTGTTAAGTTTCTACTGTTAAATAAGTAGAATTTCCTATTAAGTAATTTGTCTAATTGTTATTATTAGTAGTAGTTGTAGTAGTATTGTCATTATTATTATTATTATTATTATTATTTATATTCGTGTAGTGCAGTGCAGTGCAGTGCAGTGCAGTGCAGTGCAGTGCAGTGTTGTGTAGTGGAGGGAAAGAAATGCGAAAGAGATGCATATCAGTTAAGTGTTGTGAAGTGCAGTGCAGTGAAGTGAACTGAAGTGAAGTGGAGTAAAATGAATTGGAGTAAGGTTTGCGCTGTGAAATTATGTACCATTATTCTTAATTATTGTTTGTTTTTTTTTTGTTTTTTCTAAATCAAGTACTCTCTTGTAATTTAAATATTCTGCCACCAAGTAATGATACTTCATTGCAGAATTAATAATAAATCTAATCTAATCTAATATACAAGAAGAAGCGAGAAAACAAACTGCGGGAACATGCCACGGCGCAATTGCTAACATAAATCTGAGAGAAGAAACGGCCTGAAGGTCAAAATCAGTCGTTGATACAATTAACTCTCTGGGTGAAAACAGGATGTGAAATGTGCAACGAGTTGTACCAAATCACTCCGTGACATCGGTTCTCATTGAGCGCGTGTCCATACATTTGGTGTAATGTTTTTTTTTCTTTTCTTCTTCTTCTTTCGTTTGGGTCATTTAGGGACCATGCACCAATTTCATTGCTTCTTCCTTTGTCCTTTTTTTAAAAAACGAAACTTCTCATCATTGATAACGTTTTTAATTAAAATAATTTAGCTATTTTTTGCATAGTTTAATCACACATCACTTTTTATGTTTTATTTTATTTTTTGAAAACTTTATTATTAAATATTTTTTTTAAGAAATACTGGGGGGCTTGAACATTGGAGGCCCTGACGTGCGATAACACGTCACAAACAGTACAAAAAGCAAAAGGGAATCATTAAATAAAACGAAAGTATACGAACACAGACAAAGAGTTGGTTTATCAGACAAACATTTTCTCCTTAGGAAAAATATTTATATAGGGAATAATTAGAAACATAAAAAATTCTTGAAATAAAGAATTTCTGTATGGCGCATTCTCATCACCTTCATCTGCAATTAATAACAGATTCCAAATCTATTTATATAAATCTGGATATTGGTATATATCTCTTTCTTCACAACGACCGATAGTATCAGGGAGACCTCAAGGATCCACACTCTCCCCTTTGCTTTTTAACATATATACGTCTAACATCCCTTCCTCGCTTTTTACTATATTTGCCCCTTTTGCTGATGACACTGCTTTATTCTCAACTCACAAAAACATTCAAAGTCCCAGAAATACTTTACTAACTGCACTACAAAAATATATGAAATGGACACAGAATGGGAGAATTGTGGTAAACCCTTCTAAAACTCAAGTCCAAATCTTTACACTTTATAGACCAATATATCCTCCTTCATTAATAATAAATAACACAGATGTACACTGGATAGAAAATAATCTTCAAATGAAATATTTAGGTTTACATATGGATAAAAAATTAACATGGAGACACCATATTCAAAACATAGCCAATTTGACATATCAAAAAATTTTTAAGTTATATCGTTTATTAAATCGTAAACTTTGTCGTTGACTGCGGCTTGTTATTATAGAAATCAATAATTTGTGCATCCCTAACGTATGCATGGCTCATTTGGTGCAAAGCTTCTTCAACACACACAAATAAAATCCAAACAATATTTATTTATTTATTTGTCAAAAAACAGTAAAAACTGTATATGACGTGTGGGGAAAGAAATTTATCTGCGCACATTTTCTTGAGGGCCAGAATTTTATATATATAAAAAAAACGAAAAAAAACGAAAAAATGGATTTAGAAAATAATTATTTTAGAAAAATAAAGATATCTGAAAAATGTTTTTTCCCGAGTTATAGAAAATCATTTTCAACTGTAAATGAACTACAAGCAAAAGGAGTGCTCAACAAAACGTGCGCACAGTGAAGCTACATTTACGTCCAGAAGAAAAACAAGGGGCCATCTCAGCATTTGCTCAATGGATCAGGGAAACTGGACAAAAACCTGATCGAGATGGGGGTCATTGACCCGGAAGCTGAAGTACATTACTTGTTACAGGCGTATTAAATATGTTTTTAAATGTATACAATGCAAACATAAACTAATTCATTATATATCTTTGTTTTGTTACATTAAACATTATTTTTCTTTTTCACGATCAGTATAGTCTCTAATTGTATAGAAACAGTTTTGCAGCAGAAAAGATTTTACTTTTAACTTAAATTTGTGTACCGACTTTAATTGTTTTATGTCATCTGGCAATGCGTTGTAAAGTAACGTACATGTATTGTATGTTGATTTCTTGTACTGAGCTGTTGATACTGACACTTGATGCACGTGATTTCTACGGCGTGTGTTGTAATTATAAATATCAATATTGCATGAAAATATGTTCCCTCCGTTAAGTAGGTCATTTTTGACAAATATTACAGATTCGTAAATAAATAGACAAGGCAATGGTAGGATTCCCAGCTCAATGAAAAGAGGCTTGCAGAAATCACGTGGAAGGCATTTTTTGATTATTCGAATAATTTTCTTTTGCAATCTGAAGGTCTGAATACTACAAGATGAGCTTCCCCAGAATATTATGCCATATCTCAGGCGGGAATGCACATTTGCAAAATAAACGCAACGAGCTGCATGAAGGCTGACAGAATTTGAAAGAATTCTGAATGCATAGCATAATGAACTTAATTTAGTGTTTAATTCTGATATATGTACATTTCATTTGAGATTTGATTGAATTGAAAGACCTACAAATTTTGTTGCCTCAACATCAGCTAATTGCATATTGTTCATTTTCAATGGAACATGCCATTTCCGATTTGAGATGCAAAAATGCATTGAAACAGTTTTTCTTTCGTTAACAATTATTGTCAATTGTTAATTGTTATTATTAAACCAATTTGAAACTTCTGAAATTGTACAATTTACTGTTTCTTTTTTGCAAAGAACATTCGTGTCATCAGCAAACAGAACCGTTCTTCCATTTTTAATAGACGAGGGCATATCGTTTACATATAACAGAAAGAGAATAGGACCTAAGATCGAACCTTGCGGGGCCCCATGCACAATTGGCAAAGAATTGCAAATATAAGTATGTAATGTCCTTTCCTGCCAGTATGGTATTTCTACTCTTTGAGTCCGATGTTTAAGGTAAGAAGTTATCCAATCTAGGGCAATACCACGAATTCCATACGAAGGTAATTTTGAGAGCAAGATGTTATGGTCAATAACGTCAAAAGCTTTCGAGAGATCTAAGAATATTCCAATGGGTACTTCATTTTGGTCTATTGATGAAGCAACATCTTTGAGAAAAGAAAAAATGGCAGTTTCCGTAGATTTTGATTTTCTAAAACCGTGTTGTGAGTGTGAAAACGCTCTGTTTTTCCTGAGAAATGTTTCCATTCGTAAGTAGAAAAGCCTTTCTAATATTTTTGAGAAAACTGACAAAAGAGAAATTGGCCGGTAATTTTGAATACCATTTTTGTTCCCTTTTTTAAAAAGTGGCTTAATTTCTGCTGTTTTGAAAATATCTGGAAATATTCCTGTACATAAAGAAGCATTGAAAATGTGAGTTAACGGATGTATAAATGCAGATGCACAAGTTTTTAATAAACAATCCGGAAATTCATCTAAACCAGATGAATATTTATTTTTTAGTTTACTGACTATTCTGAGGATTTCGTTGGGAGAAGTTTCGGGAATAAACATCGTATCTGAAATTTTTTGGGAAGTGTAAAATGTTGAATTTTGTGATTTTAGTCCCTTCGTGAGATCAGACGCAATTCTGGAAAAGTGTTTGTTGAAGAGATTGCCAACTTTTTCCGGATTACTCGTTTCTCTTTCATTATCCTTTAAAATATCATTCTCTACAAGGTATCGAGATGATGTGGTTGTATTTTTTACGATATCCCACATTGCTTTAGTTTTGTTACTAGCGCTCAAAATATCCTGAATATTTTTCATTATTTTTGCCTGAACTATTACTTTTCTTAAAATTCTTTTGTATTGTCGGAAGTATATATGGAAACCGGGTGATACGTTATGTTGTTAAAAATAAAGTAAAGCGTACGTTTGTTTTTACACGATGTTCTAATTCCTTGTGTGATCCAAGTATTACTTTTGCTTGAAATGTTTAATTTTCTCTTTTTAAGAGGAAAGCACGCGTTAAAATGAATTGAGAGCTTGGAGAAAAATAAATTATATTTTTCATTTGTGTCAACAGCGTTATAAACTTCGTCCCATGATTCCTTCATCAAGTAGTCCGTAAATAATTTTATATTAACTTCAGTGAATGCTCTGCACATGCGTGTTTTATTTATTGTGTCAGTGTTTATGTTCTTAGTAATTGTGAGAATTTGTGCATCGTGGTCACTGTATCCTAGATTATTCGTTATTATTTCATATGTAGTTGTGGTTTTGTTAATTATAATTTGATTTAATGCTTTTTGTGATTTAAGCGTATTCCGTGTAGGTACATTCACTGTAATGTCTAAATTAAAAGAATGAAGTAAATTGAGAAACTTCTCTTTTTCGTGGGATTCGCTCAAAAAATCAATATTGAAATCTCCACATACAACAATGGATTTAAAAGAGAGTTTACTAATTTTGTTCAGAATTATCTCTAGATTTTCCAAGAAAGTGAAATAATCTGAAGCTCGCTTTGTTGGAGGTCTGTAAATGCAAAGTAAGAT
The DNA here is from genome assembly GCA_031308135.1 of Acheta domesticus. Lineage (NCBI taxonomy): Eukaryota > Metazoa > Arthropoda > Insecta > Orthoptera > Gryllidae > Acheta > Acheta domesticus. The sequence goes on from JAHLJT010004567.1 coordinate 221,428,113, forward strand.
AATTTTGAGCGTAGTAAGATGTACTACTGTTGTTTCAAAAACTTTTTCAACTGCATATAAATTGAATTCTGACAAGAAGGTAGAATCAATATAATTTCTTATGTAAATACACGAACCTCCGTAAGCAGGGCCCTTATTTGATTCCTTCGCTCTGCAATACGATCCTGCAAGGTAAAAGCTAGGAATTTGGAGTGTGTTTATATCATTTTGAGACAACCAATGTTCTGTAAAGCAAAAAACATCTATTTGTCTTAGATCACATTGTAATGCTGCCTCGATAAATTCAATTTTATTTGAAAGAGATTGCACATTATGATGCATTATTCGAATCTTTTGCATGTACCTACACGGATGTTTTTCTGCTGCATCTGACTGTAGTTGCTATTTATTTATTTCATTTTTACCTCGAGTGCGTGGTCGAAGGAAGTATCGTGTCCCAGCAGTGATAAGAGGTGAGGAAGGAGGGGTGACAGATGTAGAGGAATGAATAGTGGGAGAGGTAATACACGGATTAGGTTCAGGGGATAAGGTAATTGGGTCCAAAGGGGTCCCAGGGGATGGAAGAGAACTAGGAGATGTGGGTGGGGATGGGTCTTGGGCAGGACACTGCCAAGTTTGTGAAATGATGTGTTTTGCAAGCTCACTACCGAGTGCATGTTTTCCGACAAGGTTCAGGTGAAGACCATGTCGGGTGAAGTGTTTTTCTGAGAGAAAGTTTAGCTCAAACAATTTAACATGTGTGTCTCTCAGATGCAGTTTCAATTGGTTGTTTGCGTGACTAATTTCTTTGCATAGTGTGGGCTTGTTGTACCAGAAGGGCAGAGTCGAGACTACAATGTTCGTGTTTTGGGCGGCACGTTGTAATTTGTCAACATGTTCTTCAGGCGTAAAGTGCCCACCCAAATTAATGTCATTCTGCCCTCCTATGATAATTACAGTTTCCCGTTTGGTGAGGGTTTTTGTGTGCGTGTCCAACTCACTGGTCACGTCGGCAAACCTCCCGTTAGGTTTAAACACACACATGGCAGAGAAATTGGTTGGGAGTTTCTCACTGAGCAGGGAGGAGATTTGTCGCCCATGGCTATCTGCTAAAACGAGTACCTTTTTGATGGGCTCAGTGGGAATGTCCTTGTTTTCTGGTGAGCCAGTTTGCGCAACTCTACGTGTCTTTGTTACTTTGCGCTTGCTAGCCTGTTTGCGTTGGTTTGTGAATGGACGTGTCGATGATGGGTGGGGGTGATGAGGATTGGGAAGGCAAGGAAACTCATTGTAGTAGTCTAATACAGAAAATCTGTTTTGAGTTGTGATTGGTGGTGGTGATTGTGCTTTTGCTTCCGAGAAGGAACGGTTGGAGGTTTTTGCGGTGTTGCCTATTGTTGTCCAACCGTCTGTGTTTTGAACGACCTCTTCGAGCCTTCGGATATGTTCATCTAAATTACTGTTGATGTGTGTGAAGGCTTTCAGAAGATCGGCTTTGAGAGCGTAGAGTGTATAACGATTAGTAGCCATGTCACGAATGCGTGTCAAGTGCGTGGTAAATATGAAAATAAGTAAATAGATAATTCAGAATACTACAAAAAAACTACTCCCTAACTTATCTTTTAAATTTAATTGTAATAACTTATTTAAATTACGTTACGTATTTATTTAAAAATAACGGTGATCTGATTCTAATTAGTATTTAAATGTGATTAATTAAATTCAAAAAGCGTTCAGTGTGTTTAACAGATTGAAGCTGCAAACTAATAAATACAATTAGATTACTATACTTTACCTATTGAAAGGCCACGAAATTCACCACTTCCACAAATTTAAATATAAAGTTGACTGGTTGACGCCATCTTTTGAGACTGACGCATCTGGTTGTGCTCTTGATTTTTTGAGATTTATCTACTATTTTTAGCGATCTGACTGCATTTTGTGTGTTTAAGTGCTTTCATTACTTGTTGCAGGTTAGCTGAAAATATAATTTTGGCTGGTTTTTTGCTCTAACCAAGACGAACCATCAGCTAACGAATTTTAAATATTACTGAACCTTAACGAACTTCAGAATTACGAGTGATCAAGTGTCAAAATCTATAAACAGATCAGTTTATTTTCGATTTTATATCACTGTTTTAACTTAATTACTGAAATATTTATTCTATTTTTGTGACGAGTGACTATTCAGTTTATTTTATTTTTGTGGCGAGTGATTATTCAGTTAATTTGAACGTTACGAGGACGGTGTATCGAGTTGTTTTGAATTTGTTTCAAATCTTATTCAATATTTTGAAGACAAATTTCAGCTAATATCTTTATCTATTTACGGTAAAGTATAGTCGACATTGTATTAAACAGTTGCAGCTTAAGTGAACGAAAATACGTAACCGCATTGCCAAATTTCGTAAGTACTAGTTTTCAATAGATTTTGTAGTTAGCATACCTTCTTTCTTGTATCGAATCTTAATTTTTAATTTATCGAATGCACATAAATCTTACACTTTTAAAATATTAAGCTAGGTGACTGTTGCTTTTATCTGAGTTTTCTTGTATTTATTCCAATTTTATCACGTACTTTAACACGCATTCGTGACATGGCTACTGTTCGTTCTACTCTTTTTACTCTCTACACCCTCAAAGCCGACCTTCTGAAAGCCTTCACACACGTAAACAGTAATTTAGATAAATATATCCGAAGGCTGGAAGAGGTCGTTCTCTACAATGACGGTTGGGCACAAGTAGGCAACACTGCGAATTTTCCCAACCGTGCACCCGTGACTGCACATAAGACACAGACACCACATCCAGTCGCAATTCAAAACAGATTTAGTGTTTTAGATTATGAAACAGATTTTCCTCGCCTTCCTGATCCTCACAACCCTTCCCTTCCATCGACAAACCAACGCAAACAGGCTAGGAAGCGTGTCAAAACCAAAACACGTAAAGCTTCGCATCCTAGCCCACTTGAAAACAAAGCCATTCCTACTGAGCCTAAAAAACAGGTACTTATTTTAGCTGACAGCCATGGTCGCCATCTTTCCTCCATTCTCAGTAGGAAGTTACCCCCCAACTACTCAGTCTCGTCTATTTTTAAACCTAACGGGAGGTTTGCAGACGTGACTGCAGAGTTGGACACTCACACGAAGACAATGACCAATCAGGACACAGTCTTTATCATCGGAGGGCAGAATGACATTAATTTGGGCGGTAACTTTACACCTGAACAACATGTAAACAAATTACAATGTGCCGCCCAAAATACTAACATTGTAGTCTCGACTCTGCCCTTCTGGTACAACAGGCCAACACTCTGCAGCGAGATTAAGCACGCAAACCAACAACTAAAACTGCAACTGAGAGAAACAGATGTAACACTTTTTGAAATGAATTTCCTCTCAGTAAAACACTTCACCCGGCACGGTCTCCACGTGAACCTTGCTGGAAAACATGCAGTCGGTGAAAAGCTTGCACAATACATCATCAACTCCAGTCCTACGCAGCCTCCTGCCAAAAATCCATCCCTTTCACCTTCCTTACGTTCCCCACCCCCACCCTTATTCTGAATCCTCTTACCCCCTCCTGTGAACCTACTCCCGTTTCTTCCATTCCCACTACCAATGACGCCTCTATTTCCTCACAACCTGTGACTGCTGGGACACATTACAACCTTCGACCACGCACTCGAGGTAAAAATGGAGTAAATATATAGCAACTACAGTCAGATGCAGCAGAAAAACATTCGTGTAGGTACTTGCAAAAAATAAAGATATTGCACCATAATGTTCAATCCCTTTCAAATAAAACTGAGTTTATCGAGGCAGCTCTACAGAGCGATTTAAATCAAATGAATGTTCTTTGCTTTACAGAACATTGGTTATCTCCTAATGAACTTAGCATTTTCCAATTTCCAAACTTTTACCTCGCAGGCTATTATTGTAGAAAAAGAGAATCTCATAAAAATCCGGCATATGGAGGTTCTTGTATTTACGTTAAAAATAATATTGATTCTATCTCCTTGACGGAATTCAATGAGTATTCCGTTGAAAATGTTTTTGAAATTTCTGTTGTACATCTTCCTGTGCTAAAAATGATATTGCTTTGCATCTACAGGCCTCCAACAAAGAGAGCTGCATATTACATTTTGTTCTTAGAAAAACTAGAGATAACACTAAGCAAAGTCATCAATCGCTCTTGTGAATCCATTGTTGTATGTGGAGATTTTAACATTGATTTTCTGGTCGAATCTTGCGAGAAAGAGCAGTTTCTTAACTTAATTAATTCCTTCAATTTAGATATTACAATAAAAGTACCTACACGGATCACAGTAAATTCAAAGAAGGCAATTGATCAAATTATAATTAACAAAACCACTACTCGACATGAAATTGAAACAAAAGATTTAGGGTACAGTGACCACGATGCACAAATTCTTACCATTATACGAAATGCGAACAATGACACAATAAATAATACACGTATGAGTAGAGTGTTTACTAAAAGTAAAATAAAATTATTCATTGATTACTTGCTGCAGGAGTCATGGGACGCGGTTTATAATACTATTGATACAAACGATAAATATTATTCTTTTTTTTTCAACGCTTTCATTTCATTTTAACACTTGCTTTCCTCTTCAGAAAAGAAAATTAAATATTTCACGCAAAAACAATTCTTGGATAACACAAGGGATTAGAACATCATGTAAAAACAAACGAGTTCTTTCTTTCATTTCTAAGCATCATAACGTATCTCAAGATTTCCTCCTGTACTTTAAAAAATACAAATCATTGTTAAGAAAAGTCATAAGGCAGGCTAAAATCATGAAACACGATCAGGATATTTTGAACTCAAATAACAAAACAAAATCAATGTGGGATATAGTAAAAAATGCGACCAAACCAACTAGAAACCTTGTAGAGAATGTTGTTTTAAAAGATAACGATAGAGATGTGAACGATCCGGCAACAGTAGCTAGTCTCTTTAACCAATACTTTTCGAGAATTGCTGTCTATCTCACTAAGGGTTTTCAGCCACAAAATTCAACATCTGACGTTTCCCTAAAAGTCTTGGACACTATGTTCGTTTCCGAAACCTCTTCCTATGAAATTCTCAAAATAATCGGTAAATTAAAAAATAAATATTCGGCCGGTTTAGATGAATTTCCGGAGTGTTTGTTAAAGACGTGCGCGCCAGCCATTATACACCCGTTAACTCACATATTTAATGCATCCTTATGCACCGGAATTTTTCCAGATATTTTTAAAACAGCTAAGATTAAGCCGCTCTTCAAAAAAGGCAACAAAAATGAAGTTCAAAATTATCGGCCAATTTCTCTTTTGTCAGTTTTTTCAAAAATATTAGAGAGACTTTTTTATGTGCGAATGGAAACCTTTCTCAATATACACGACGCGTTTTCAATTTGCCAACATGGATTCCGGAAATCAAAATCTACGGAAACAGCCATTTTTTCTTTTCTTAAGGATGTTGCCTCATCATTGGATCAAAACGAAGCAACTATTGGAATATTTTTAGATCTTTCAAAAGCTTTTGACGTCATTGATCATAACATTTTACTTTCAAAATTACCTTCGTATGGAATCCGTGGTATTGCTCTAGATTGGCTATGTTCGTACCTTAAACAACGATCTCAGAGAGTAGAAATACCTTACTGGAATGATGGAACTTTATGTACACACCTTTCCGGTTCTTTGCCAATTGTACGTGGAGTCCCGCAAGGATCGATTTTAGGCCCTATTCTCTTCCTATTATACGTAAAGGACATGCCCTTAGCGATTCGAAACGGAAGAACAGTTCTCTTTGCGGATGATACAAATATTCTTTGCAACAAAGAAACCGTAAATAGTATTATATCAGACGTTTCAAATTGGTTCCGTAATAACAAATTAAAAGTAAATGAAAATAAAACAGTTTCAATGCAGTTTTCCATATCAAATAAAAAATTCTGTACTCCATTGAAAATGAACGGTGTGCCATTGACTGATGTTAATGTAACAAAATTTTTAGGTCTATCAATTCAGTCAAACCTCAAATGGAATGCCCACTTAAATGAATTGAACACAAAATTAAGCTCATTATGCTACGCGTTCAGAATTCTTTCAAATTCCGTCAGCCTTCATACAGCTCGTTGTGTATATTTTGCCAATGTTCACTCCCGCCTGAGATATGGCATAATATTTTGGGGAAACACATCTTAGTTAATGTAATTATTTATCATTTGGACTGTATAATTCTAAAGAACCTGTAACAAGTATTGTACCACTGTTTCTGGGTTGATGGCCCCCATCTCGATCAGGTTTTTCGTCCAGTTTCCCTGATCCTTGAGCAAATGCTGAGATGGTTCCTTGTTTTGCTTCTGGACATAAATGTAACTTCATTATTTGTGCACGTCTTCTGAAATTCAGTGGGAAATATAGTTATTCAAATTATCGTTTTTCATATTATCGCGGCAAAAAGTATTATTCTTTCATGAAGAACATGAGGGTTCAGGGCAGGAATTTATAGCTAATTTACCTTTGAAAATATATTTTATTATATAGGAGCGAATATTTTGTCAACAAAACTCGAAAAAAACCTCTCTTTTCTGTATTCAAAATTCGACTAGAATATGGTTTAGGATAGAGACCACAGAATTATGAAAACGTGCACAAAATTCACTTCTCCCCATAGCTCGTCATACGCAGTTTTTAAACTGTTTTTGACGTAAATAAATAAATAAATAAGTTCAAGTCTTTCCGTTACTGTGGTTACGAAACTTTGAATTTTTATGTTTTCACAATTTTCACAACACTTTCACTAATAGTTTAAAACTTTACGCAAATTTCAATTAATTTACAGAGAACATTTAATATTAATGGTCTTTACACTGTTCAAATGAACGTTTGTCCGTTACGCCGTCTTTTAAATCAAATATTTGGATTACTTCTTTTTTCACTGCTTCGGACAATATAAATCTCTTTCAGCTTATCTGTAACAAGTAAACAAGTAAAGAAGACAGTTTAACAGCAAAAGTCACCTGAAATATGTAGAAAAGTAGTTGAAAATTAGCAAAATATTGGAGCACAGCCACAGCACGTCAGTCACGTAAGCAAGCCAGCCAACCAACCAATACAAAACAAATTACTAAAAACCGAATGGTTTATATCCAACAAACAAATGTACCGTGAACTTTAAGTAGACAAAATAAAAAACTATATCAATCTTCAAACAAATACATATTTTCATATTTTACCTACTGCTCCCGTTTCTCAACACTACCAACTACGTTTAAATTATGACTCTTCCCGCATTAAATCAAGTTTTCCGAAAGATATTTTTCACCCTCCTTACATTCAAATAGTAACACACACACACACACACACACGCACAAACACAAACAAACACATATTCCAAATCTTTAAAATACATATCTTATTTTCAACATATTATTTAATTTTAAAAATTAATATTTTGAAAATCATAATTACTCAACAATAGGTGAAAAATGACAGCTCTTAAGTAAATCGCTGGCATTTTGTTAAAAAATTATGTACTATATATTTTATTCATATCCCTGAAAAATTGTAAAAATTGAACAACTAGAAATAAATTTAAAAAAAAACAGTCCTGCATGTCACAAAACGATTAAATGTAAACGTTTAACTCATAAATGTCGAAAAAGTACCGTATGAAACTCGATGTAATAGGTATTAATACGCTGGTGTTAAGTTTACGATACCCGCTCGTTCCTCGCTCATATTGTAATAACAAACTCGTGTATTAATAATACCCATCATTACATCGTCGTTTCACAATGTACTGTTAGAATCCTTATATAATAAACAGGTTACCACAAAACTCATTTTGGCGAGGTCGTTGAGAACCGATGCCACAGAGGGGTACAAAAAAGGCACTTTACATCCATTCACTTTGTTAATTGTTACTAATGACTGATCTCACGGTAGCCATTGCACCGTGGCAATTTGCCCGTTTCTTTTCATACTTTTTATACAGACTGTATTTAGTTTCTCTGCGTTACGTATGTAAAAAGAGAAATTATTGTAATCGTGCGCCGGAAAACGAGAAAAATCTTACTGACAGGAAACGCGTTTACCAGTCTGTCCGCTCGTTAGCCTGTATTCAACGCTGGACTCTAAAGTTTAGTGTTTAAGCTTTAAAAACATGGTATTTTGTAATTATATTCATAAGTCAAAATATTACTGGTTGCTACAACAATGTATACAAACATATAATAAACACTATAATCAATGCACAGAATTGTAGCAGTCACGTTCAAAGTATTTTTAAAGTCAAGGAGATTTAAAGGCGGGTAAACGATAAAAATTGTTTTTAATTTTTTTAACTACGTCCCAGCAGTCGAAAAACTAATCATTCTCTTCGGCGTACTTTACGCTTTCCAAAAACATTTTGTCAAACATTTTGACCCTTTTTTTAAAAATTTTGAAAATGGTCAAAGGGTTTCCTTTTTTTTATCCCCCTCGAAAAATTAAAATATCAGTTTCAAATTCAAAGCGCCGCGACCTCAGCCAAATCGCTTGGAAAATAACTGGTTTAGATAAAATGGGCTGGATGGTCAAGCTGCTTGCCTTGTCCACCGACGGACAGAAGGAATGCAGAAGTTTTGCCATCTTTTACAGTGTTAACAGCAACAGAATTTACGCACTTTTTCGTTACCGAAGCCCGGAAATAAGAAAATCCGTCCATTTGCAGTGCATGACTTCAGTACTTTCTCTTCTTACGAAGTAAGTACGAGAAAGTGAAAATGGAACTTTCTTTCATAAAAAAATTAAAAAATCCTACAGCATTTAAAACTGTTTCAAAAAACGCTCTTCCTGCGAAGTACTACAATCAAACAGCGCTGCATGAGCAGTGAAATTTTGAAGATTTTTTTTAAAGAATTAATTTCTTCAACCGAGAATTTTTTGCAAAAACATAATTTTCATTTTAAAGTAGGTTTGTGGTAAGATAAAGCTCCAACGCAGGCTGAGGCAGAGGAGCATCAAGATTGTTACATGTAGGTGATGTTACTGCCCCCAATATAACCGCCATATGCCAAACTATGGATGTGTAGTGTTGTGTAACATTACGTGAAATATTACAATTTAAATTTTTTAAAGCAATTTATTTCTTAAAAAACGGAACAAAATTGTTCATGAAATTTTCTCCTCGCATGGTAAGAAATACGCTGCTAGTCCCATTTTCAGTGAAGTCTCTGTATTTTCGAAAATTGAAAATATTGCTTGTTAGAAATATTGGGTTGAAACAATTTCATTTTTAAGCGTTGGCCGGAGTTCAGACCGTTCCTTTCTTCTGTATCGTAGTGGTATGCCTGACGGCAAGTTAACGCGGAGGATGTGTGTTTCCATCAAATAGCACGCCTATCCAATAATTTCTACTCTAATATAAACTCAATAGATCAACTCAAACAATACAATTTAGCCTCAACAAACAACACCCAGACCAGAATAAACAATAGATACCCGTTCGATTCCTTCCTAAAAATATTCTCAGACAATTGTGATCTGTAGATACTCTTATGAGTAATCTACCCCATTGTAGTAGCAATAGTAGAACTAGGTTAAGCATAGTTTAAGTTAGTAGTAAGTCATCATTACATATGAAAGAGTGTTTTACTGATCTATGTACAACCCAACAAGCAATAAATAAATAAATAAATTTAAAAAAAAGGATGCGAGTTCAAGTGTCACTGCGGTAAAAAGTTTTGCTGGTTGAAAACACTCTTGTATGTTTATGCAATAGTATGATATAGTGTAGCAGTTAGAAATAATGCGAAAAAGTATGCGCTGTTTAGCACCACTAATTTAGAATTGGTCTTGAAGTTTTCTGTTACTTCATTTTTATTTGTTTAAAAGGTAATTACCGGTGGCGTGCATTCAACCCTATCACTGCTCGGGTAAGCAAATATGAGAATTTAATGAATATTGAGAATTAAGAAAACAGTGAATCTTATGTCGCACAATTAAAAATATTTAAGCCCAAAGTATACACTGCTGAGATCTTTGCGGCGGCCCACCGCTCTGAAATCTCTGGGGAAGTGAGCTGCGTGCGCACCTAATTCAATGGGCCAGCGACTGGTGACGTTCCGTTGGAAGCCTTAGCAGAAAACGTACGAACATCGCTATCATAGCTAGGAATCGATGACGTTCGTTCTTCAAGGCCAGGATTCTCCTGTCTGGGAACGTGATTGCAGTACTCCCCGCTAGAGAGCAGATAAGAGCGAGCAAGACATCTTACACGACTCGTAAGCCAGTGCTACTACAATGCAAAATTATGGCATGTTATATGTGACAATTATTGTTATAAATTATTATGTTATAAATAAATGTAATAAATAATAATGAAATAAATAATTGTTATGCTATACATATTAAAATGTTTTAAATGGTTATGTTATACATGTTATAAATAAATGTTTAATAAATAATAACGTAATAATGTAATAAATACATTTTGTAAGTGTTATAAATGGCAATAAATGGTATGTTATAAATGGCAAATTATGTTAAATGGCATTACCGTATAGTTGGTGAGAAGTTTATAACTTTTCAAATGAATATGAGACACATATTTCTCTCTCGCTGTAATGAGTATGAAACGAATGTTCAGTAGAGATTTTATTAATTTGTCTTAGGAAGGTAGTTCTGACATAATTAGAACTCTAGAATCTCCGTAATATTTAATTACATTTTTAGAGAAGCGTACTCATTTTTAGAGAATCAGTGTGCGTGGCAGGGCTGTACGTGACGAAGTAGTGAACCATTTTAGTGTTTGTGACGAATTTTCGAGCTTACTTTAAAATTTCCAGAATATTTGTATTAACTCTTTAGTGTAGTAATAAGTGGTTTGTCTAATTTAACGAGTGTCCAAGAATAATTGTGCGTAGTATGTCTTTCAGAGAGTGTATAATTGATATATTTTGAGGTCATTGTCAACGAGGCAGTTCCACGAGACGAAGCAGTTAATAGAAAACGGTAGAACATCACCAGTCTTAGCACAATTACAGCAGATAACAAAATATTAAGCCACATTTCACTTGCTCAGCCTACGAAAACTATCAGTGATTCGCTGGTAGTGAAAAACTGAATTCATTATTCTTTTGGTCTTGTTTGCTTCAGAATACCTCGTGAACAATATATACAAAAAATGTGTGAAGTTTAGCAAAAGCAGCAACTGCACACGCTCTGTCACTTGGACACATCCCAGCTTCATATCATATGGCGTCGTTCGGAGATGCTCGCATTGAAATGCAATTCGACCAACAACTTTAGAAATATCCTTCAACGATTAGAAAAGGTCACAAAATCACGATTTCTCAAAAGATTCATAAACGCTGTATGTTTACAAAGTAAACAGGAATTAGCATTCAGAGAACATGATGAATTTGGACTGTCACTTAAGCGCGGCAATTGTGGAACTTCTGCACTACATGGCAGAATACGATTCACTCCTGAGAACTCATTTGGAAACTTTGATAGTTTTCCACGGGCTAATCAGACGGATTCCAAATTATTCATTTTCATTCGTTTTTCAAAAAAGAAAATGCAGGAACATTTGTAGGAAGCAGACTTAAGTTTCCTGTTCCGTAAGTCACGACAATTTCTTTCAATGCATTTTCTTTCATAAAAAAATATATGTGTGAGAGTGATAGTGTGTTGGAATTTTTTATTTTCTAAATATTTTGTATGGGAAAGTGGTGGTCAACGCCTCCGTGCTCTGGCCGGAGCGCTCCGCGTCGGACCTGCCCAGCGCTCGGTCAGTTCGGGACGAGTGGCGGGAGGGAATTCGTGATTCGGACAAACGATGTGCTGGTTGTGGAGAGATTATTGGTGGTATATTTGATGTGTTTGGGTGGCAGTGGTTAGATAATTTTAATGTGAATAATTTCTGGAACAAATGCGTGTGGCGAGTAATTAGGACTGAAACGGATATCCAGAGTAATTCAAAATACTCGTATTTGTGCAAAGTGTATGTGGATGAAGATTTTAATAGCAAATTGAATGAATAATTCTTGTATAGTGTCGGTGAAAGGTTGAGTAGCATTGATGCAGATCTTTAATAAGAGAATTTACGAATAAATTGTTTGATAGAAATGAGTTACCTCAAATGCGAGTTACAGGTTTAGTGTTGTGAAGTAATAGGCGAGCTCTGAAGAATTGTGGAATGATTGCTTGGTGTGCAAGTCTTCAGGTTCAAAAAATGAGCTGCGGTATTATTAATTTTGTAGAAAAAGTGCAGGTGAAACATCAGAAGTGTAGGTGCTGTGATGTATTTTTGTGCTACGTAACTGGACTTCTACTCAACCTGGCCTTGGACTCCACGACGCCGTTTCTTCTCGTCGTTCCTAAATTTCCCTTGTTGCAGCCAGGTGGTTAGAAACAAGTTTGAAATCTGGAAAGCGTAGTTGTACTCGTTCGGAGGTCAAATTGTCATTAAGCAAACAAAGAAATGACGTTTAACTTTTCATCGTCATGTTTGCAAATCTTTCATAAAAGTGTAATGAATCACACATCAAATATGTACGTAAATCAATAATACTAATTGCAGGTTATAAATCAATATTACTTGCAGGTTAAAATTGTGAAATTATCAAACACATAAAAACCTTAATATCCTAGTTACAGTATATTTTGGATCGGAAAATATTTGGCAGTCTAATTTGAAAGCAAGAATTTAAATTCCCTGAGAATTATCGATCAGCAAGTACAAGCACCCTTCTACAAATTTGAAAATACGAACTGGGAATGCAGTAAATAGCATTGATTCAACAAATTAGGATTAAAAAAATAATAAATTCCGTTGTTTAATTATGAACATTGTTTATTAAAAGTTCATCATTTAGAATAATTTTGAGCAGAGAATACGGTGTAGTTCAGTTAGAGTAGGGTAGAGTAGGTTCCAAACCACAGGGCAGGGTAGCGTAGCACCCCAGGCGGAAGAGGAGCAACGCTTCGGCCTGACGCCGGTGGAGCCTGGAATCGGCGAGTGTTCTGGGTGGAGCCCGTTTATTCTATTGCTGGGTTACTGCAGTCTTGTTTACTGAAATGAACTTTCTATCGAAACGTAAGAGTTCATTTGTAATAGTGGATTAGTTATTGAATATTAGATAATGCAATGGTTATTTCACTTTAATTTCAGTGCTAATTAATATTACATATATTTTTAATTTAAATAAAATATTACTTAATGTAGTGTCTGTAGATTGCATTTATCTTCATTTAAAAATTAATGATTAATTGCAGTGTTATGATTATATTAATGAATGTTGCTTTGAATATAAAATGATTATTGTTAAATTAGGATGGGCAAATGTAGGAAAAAGGCTGCAGAGCCCGGTTAGTCTGTAATATTAACGCGGTTCTCTTAGCCATATTATGGGATCCACTCCTGTGTTGGATTACGCTCTTCTACATGGCATGCATTCCGTCATAGAGAAATTGAGACCTTGACTGGGTGGGGAAACTTGTTGACCTGCGAGATGCCATTACGTCTCACATTTTGCATTGATGTGAATGGCAGGTGACCTCCCTGTGGACTGTAGGCTAGGTCGTCGTTCAGAAGGGTAGGCCACAATGACCAACTGTTGGTATAGGAGGGACAAGCCTATAGAAGGCTCACAGGGCAGGGCGGGTAGTTTAAGTGCTAGGGAAGTGTTTATTTATTTACGACAAAAACAGTTAAAAACTGTGTGTGACGAGCTATGGGAAGAAGTGAATTTTGTGCACGTCTTCATAATTCTGTGATCTCTATCCTAAACCATATTCTAGTGGAATTTTGAACACAGAAAAGTTTTTTTTCGAGATTTGTTGACAAAAATATTCGCTCCTATATAATAGAATATATTTTCAAAGGTAAATTAGCTATAAATGTGCTATATAAGTGTTCCAATTCTATTTTTTATTCTTACTTGCTTTCAAGATTTTATGACGTCCAGTAAATTTTTACTTGCAATTTAAATGATAAATAAAAATGTGTAGTGAGAATTGGAATGCGCCTTCTACCTGAAGGAAAACTGAAGGGCCGCCCATCGTTCAGTCGTCCTTGAGTGGGAAACTATATATAGCGGACAGCACTCTTAAAAAAGGGTGGTATTTATTTCGAAATGTCTGTAAAGCTTTATCTATATGGATTAATGAAATATAAACAAATTAAATGTTTCCTTACAGGATCATAAGTCCGCGTGAGACGTGGCAAATTAAAAATTGTAAAGTCCATGTGTAAACGTGGCAAATAGGTGTCCATTTATAGAAATGTGAATCAGACTTTTTGCAACAAATATTTATTGAATTACCTAATAGACTAAATAACCCTACCCAAAAAATAGTCAATATAACAACTATACTAATATTTATTTTCAGCTCTAATTCTGCTTATTTTTCTGCTCTAATTCTACTTATTTTAGCTCTAATTCTGCTAATTTTTCAACTGTAATTCTGTTTATTTTTGAGCTCTAATTCTGCTTGTTTTTGAGCTCTCATTCTGCTTGGTTTTTTAGCTCTAATTCGGTTGTTTTTGAGCTCTAATTCTGCTTATTTTTCAACTGTAATTCTGCTTATTTTTAAGCTCTAATTCTGCTTGTTTTTGAGCTCTAATTCTGTTTGTTTTTGAGCTATAATTCTGTTTGTTTTTGAGCTCTAATTCTGTTTGTTTTTGAGCTCTAATTCTGTTTGTTTTTGAGCTCTAATTCTGTTTGTTTTTGAGCTCTAATTCTGTTTGTTTTTGAGCTCTAATTCTGTTTGTTTTTGAGCTCTAATTCTGTTTGTTTTTGAGCTCTAATTCTGTTTGTTTTTGAGCTCTAATTCTGTTTGTTTTTGAGCTCTAATTCTGTTTGTTTTTGAGCTCTAATTCTGTTTGTTTTTGAGCTCTAATTCTGCTTGTTTTTGTGCTCTAATTCTGCTTGTTTTTGTGCTCTAATTCAGCTTGTTTTTCAGCACTAATTTTTTTATTTCAATTTCAGCATTATTATGATTACAGCATTAGTTTACAAAAACTGTAAGAAATGTGGGAAACATTTCAGTAAAAGAAAACACAATCGTGAAATGTACACCCTTATTATTTACTTACTCGGCGTTGCGAATAATTTATCAATATACGATTTACAGAGTTAGGTTTGCCAAGTTGCACGAATTCGAAATGGAAATTAGCCATTGAAACGCGCCATTTGATTTTCCGAGAAGCATGAAAAAGTGAGTCGTATCACGTTTTTATGCATGAAGTTTGTTGATTAATGCTGATTTTTTATTACTAGTACTTTTTTAAATTATGTCTGTAAAATAAATATATTCGTTGTAGATGCAGAGAATGGCTAAAATATATTGGGAACCAGCTCTAGCCAAATGCTCATGGAAGCGTTAGTAGGTCTATATGCAAAGAGCATTTTCTGGGACAGTATGTAACTCCGATTCAGAGACCATTAATAATGCTGATCCAATAAAATTTTCGGAACTACGAAACCCCCTTCGCGAGAAAGCGGCCCAGTAGAAAGAAGTAAGTTCTCTATTATCTTCGATGTGCATTCAGATATTTCAAGCGTGCGTCGTAAAGTGATTTTCTAATGTTTATTTTGAATTTCAGATAACCAGAGTGAAAGAATTGCACCACAAATTCCATTAGATGTTGCTAACGGTAAGATTTTCAGTAGAAATAAGAATTTATTTGTTCAGAGAACGGTTAGTGGCAATATTCATTACAATCAAATAATAATCATTTGAATGCAGTGTAACAATTTGTTCTTGATTGTTACAGGTACTCCTGTCTTTGAGTCAGCATGCTGCTACACCAAGTGGCAGATGCATTTGCTAGCCTTGTTCGTGCCCTAACTTTATTATTAGGGGATGGTGGAAAAAAAGTGGAAATGATTCATAAGAGTGAAAATAATGTTGATCTATTATTTTTAATGTTAAAAGTATACCCCAGTAATATATGATAACATGAAGTGATAATTTTGTTTTTAAAATTTTCCTTTAGGAGGTCAGAACTCGAGAGAAAATTTCAAAGAATTATTATGTGCAGCGAATGGCTTTCTTAATTCTCAGCAAAGTTTTTGCAGATACCTCTTCTAAGCTGACAGTTCGTAATGGTAAAAATAATGAGAGTATTAATTTCAGTGTGTACTTTGTAATTCTTTTCAGGTCCATTGTATAAACTATTTTTCCCCACATCTGTTCTTGAAAAGTTCTAATTAAATTAAACTTGATCTGAGGATTAAATTAATTCTGTAAAAGATGGTCATTTTCACAAATTTGCAATGCTTCTTTTACTATGACACTTTATTTGGAAATCATGAAAACAAACGTTTTTACTGCCTGTTTCAGAGCCTAATTCAGAGCAAAGGTGCAGTAATGTTTTCATTTGTTTCTTTTAAACACTATTCATATTGTCCATGTATAGTGCTGTATAATAAAGTACTACTCATTAATTTGGCATGTCTCCAAGCAAGCAAAGTTGCATGTTTGGGCTGGTACACTCTGTTTATTGCCTTTTGTAATACAAAATTTTTAATATTATTGGGATTACAAAATTGTGTAATATCAATATGCTCAATAAATACTAGATTTTGCTGCTATAATTTGTATTTTTTCTTCCACGAAATCCTTACAATTATTTTTGTTGTTTTAATTGATAAGTTATGGTTAACGGAATGGGGAGTGAAATTTTAAAACTTCCGTGTAGCTGTTTTTACAAATTTTGCTGTTACTTCTACGCTATTGTCTGTTTATTTGCCCAATAGGAATCAATACAGCTGCATATGGCGGCACCGGAAGTTCAGCAAATAAGGGTTCTCCGTTTAACATTTAAGTACCGTCTCTGAGATATACTCTTTGGGTCTGGGAGACGTTTCGCCAGAGATGAGTGGGAATAGGGAAATACGTGAGATAAAACGGTTAATTTCTGATAGACGTAAGGACATTAAAAGAGTATAAAATGGGATGACTCGGGATTTTAGATCTTGGCGCGAGGGAGTCTGTCTTCACGATGGAATATCTACTACGAGTATTTATAAAAAACTACACCTTCAAATACGGTCATGCTTAATTTTTTTTGAAAATATCAGTTGTTTTTCTATAATTTCATAAAAAACATAATAACCCGCTGTAAATTTACTGCGCTTCAGGCTACCGGATACGTCGTAAATAAGAATTTGCAATTTTGTATATTATTTCTTTGTTCGACATTCAAACTTCTGTTATACATTTACACATTAATCTTTAAAGAAATAATTTATTTTCAAATATTGGAAATAAAAAGTGCTAGCTCTTTAAGGGAGTATCGACAATGCAGGGAATGCTACAATTGAATTTCATTCCTCTGTCGCGAATTTCTGTGAATTACGTGTCATTGTTGTGACTTGATGTAGCTGTATGGTATCAGGCTTCTTTTTCCAATAGAAGTTTACAAAACGTTTGTATTATATATTTATGCAGTTGTATAATTCACATAGTTCTGACACCACTGCGATGGAAACATTGAGTTGTTCGCTTCTTGTTTCAATTGCACGTTTTCAAATAATAGCTAAGATGTTAGTAGGGCAGAAAGTGTAATATTTCAATCCTACGTAGCTGTTTCCGATAATACGGGAAAGTATGTGCTGTTGTATCACCTGTTATTTGCGCAGCATATTTAAGTTCATTTATTCAAGATTTTTGTGCAGAAATGGGTAGAAGCAACACCACCTAGACATACAAGGCCTGCGCACTGCAGTTTTTCAAAGCCAATATGGCGGCTACAAAAGGCCGACTTGTTCGAGTTGAGGCGATTCAGTTGTGTACGTTGAATAGCACTTGTAGCTTGCGAGTTGTGGTTATGTAGATGTAGACTGTGGTTGATAACAGTGAGAATCATGGTGAATAAGGACTGTGTCCCCATGTGAGGGAATTATGATAAAAAGTGAAGAATGTAAGTTGCTAAGTTCAGTGTTTACTTTCAGATTTGTGAATTGCATATTTTTACGAACTTGGGAAATTGAGAAAAATTCAGTATTCTATTGTGATAATGGACTAAAATCAGTCTTCCTTTATGTTCTTGGCTGTCCGGGATGAGCCGCGTCTCAGTCGGTTTTACTGACGTTTCGGCCATCTTGCTGTGGCCTTCTTCAGAGCTATACTGCTGAGCAGTCGGTTTTACTGACTGCTCAGCAGTATAGCTCTGAAGAAGGCCACAGCAAGATGGCCGAAACGTCAGTAAAACCGACTGAGACGCGGCTCATCCCGGACAGCCAAGAACATAATGACTCCGGCCGCGGAAGCCTACGAATCTACAGTCTTCCTTTAAATCGTACACGAGTGTCCCGTGGAGTAATGTCTTTTTTGTTGCCTAATTGTCCTGCTTACTTGAATCGCTCAAGCTCTTCTTACAGAGAAAGTCCTCAAGAAAAGAAATTGCGTGTATGGTTGCTGCTATTGAAGAAAGTGCTAAAGAAAACATTGCAAGATTAAATAAAATATCTTTCAGTACTTTTGATCAACTAAGAAGCAATTTGCTTATTTTGGACTATTATTAATTGATCATTAATAAGAAAGACGGTATTCTTTTTCAACACATTGATTGTAATTGTGCCTCTAAAATTATCAATTCAGTTGTGGTGGATTAGGAATTGAAACTCAGTAGTTTATTATTGTAAAAGAAGGTATTAAAGGTTGGAAGCATAACAATATCAGATAGTGTATGTAATACAAATTAAATTAATGATGTTTTAGAAAATGTTAGGTTGAAGTTATATTTTAATACACGTAGTTATAACAGTCCTCATGATGGTTTTGCGTTAAATTCAGACCTCTTACTTGAAATCGATACCATAAATTCACAATTTAACAAACTTGTTGTTTTTATGCCGGAAAACATACCCTTACAAAGAAAAGAAGTGCGTATCAGCACAGTTTTTCATATTGCCTTACATGCGGTTTACCATATAACCATATTCTTATAAATATTTCAAACATTTAGGGTTCATAATATTTCCTGATTTTAATGCAATTGTGAGATTGTGTTCATTTCGTTTAGAACCTCAAATCAAATAAATTGATAATTTTTTAAAGTGTACAAGAAAGAAACACTTACATAAATTAAGTGACAGTGATAAATTAGTGCCTCCCACGATGGATGAGATACACTTAAAATCAAGACTTGTAAAATTTAAAAAAAAGTATATTCAGAATAGAACAGATAGGATTTCATGGTGTGCGTTGTAAGTGTATTAATACAAAGTGCATGCAGCTTTCTTTCGCCAGAAAAAGAACACATATTTATGAACAACCTTTCAGCTGAAGAAAGTAGACCTCTTTTCTTCTTATTTGATAGTGTAATTTTTTATATATATTTTCGGCAGGGAATCACAATGTGACTTCTCATTTCAGGTTGTATAGCCTTCTCAGGCGGCCATCTTGAATGACTGCTCAGACTTGTAAAGTATGTCTAGGTGGTGTTGGACGAAGTCACATATTTCCGTGTATTTCTCTTTTAAAAGGAAAGTGAATTAAGCTATGCCAAAGCTACAATACCAGTACACTTCTAATTTGAATATTTAATTTATGAAATTGATTCCAATTTCCGATAGATTTGTTAGAAGGTTGTTTTCGCTTGAATCGATTTACTTCCTGCAACTTTATTCGTGGACATGAACTTAGTGAACTGGGCTGAATGTTTCGGTATCTTGAAACAATGCTATAGGCTCTCTCGCTTAATTGTTTTGTTTATTATAACGTTTAAAAATATTTTATTATATGCGTTTTGAACTACAATATAAAATGAAGATTATGTAAATAAACGTTAGTTACTACCCATAGTTTTGTTTAAAGCAGTCGCGGCTCGTGGTTTCCTAATTAGGGAAGGCTGCATATGCATTTCATTGCATTTGTAATTCCGTAAATAATCTCTTCCGATACAGGTATTAGAGTCCCTAGATACAGGGAGTAGCGCATTCCATTGTTCCACCGATCCCGCCATTTTATGTCCAATTGTCAAGAGAATTGGAACTGTGTGGTATTCTGTGTATTGAGAACCATGAATATATCTCAAATCAATTTTGGCAATCATAAAAATCTTCCTTACGTCACCAATTGTTATAATTTCTCTTCAGTTCATGATTGGTACCAGACGGGGTTGTCGGGTGAGAGGATATTAAATGGCGGCGATTGCGCTACTCTCTGTATCTAGGGACTCTAACAGGTATAAGGGAGCAGCGCTCCTACCGTACATTGGGAAAACTAGTTGCTGCTCAATGCTACTCGCTAAGCTGTATAGTAACGCCATCTAGAGAGTGCGGCCTTCCTCAGACCGGACGCCCCAATCTTAAAGGCTGCCTGGCTGCGGCCTTCGTCCGCCGCGAACCCCTCTGCAGTGGACGCGTGACGACGCGCGTGCTCGTTTGACACAGGCCTTGGAATGATTTGGCAGCCTGAAGCATTTCTCTTCCTTCTTCATATGGGTTACGGGCAGCAGTTAACAAACTGACAAACAAGAATTTTCATGTATTGTTACACAATATAACTCTGAAATATAAATCAAAAAACTTTATAAATATATTTTTAAATTTCTATCGGGTAGTAATTTCTGTAGAAGAGGTTCCGCCTTCTGTGAGTAAGATTTAACTGCGGTATCTACCAACTTCTTTATAATAATATTCGTTCATTTACTATTTCATATTAGTTTAACTTTTCCAAAAGCAAACTGACGCAGTTGGAACAGTTTTTGATGACGAGTTGACAGCAGACACGGAACGTTTTAGAAGGTTTTCTGCATTATTGCTCTCCGGGGCACCTTTAACTGTTAAATATCTGTCTGAAGACATTGAATATGAAGATACTAATTATGAGTTTGTTTGGTTGTAAGTTTTCATTTAAAAAAAATTAAAAATTGAAGAATAAATAGAATAGACTTGGGGAAACATCTAAGAATAATTTTATGTGTTAGCAAGAGAAGCAAGTGTACCATACAGAACGCCTTAAAAGAACATTCAAGAAACCATAAAAATTAAACTGAAAATCCTTTTCATTTATGACAGAAATGGTGTTTGAGCAAGAATTGATAATAAAATATGTGCCCATTGTTGCCGGTCTGGACCAAGAGAAGAGTTTGAGACAAATTAATTCGTAAATTACCTCATCGTCGGGCTGACCAGAATATAAATCTGAGTAGAGCGGGGTTTATTAAAGATTTAAAAGTCTAGCGTTCTTTTATAAGTAACCAGAATAAAACATAATGTAAATGATAGAATGATGTATTTAAAAAAAAATATGAAACCAGAGTGAAATAGCTTTTAAAGAAATTAATTACCAAATTTTACTTGTTCTTCCAACTATCTTACACATAATGGTACGACAGGATAAAGTCTCATGGTTTCTTTGATTACTGTTTCTAAATATTTCATATTTTTCATATCTTCTGCAGAAGCTTCACGGCCGGAGTCGCCAAATATTTTGTTCAGCTCTTCATATGCTTTCTCCTGTAAATATTGCAATGTCAGTGCAATATGAAGTTAAGAATTCAGCAAAAGAATAACATAATAATATTAATAGACATGGGTCATTCCATATTAAATCAACAGTCATTTTACATCACCATCTCAGATTCAGATGAAATTTGACACATAGGTAGTATGAATGGAGAATAAGAAAACTACAAATTTTGAGTAAAATATTTCCAACCGTTTCTGAAATACAGCCATGTAAAATTTTGCAAAATTGGGTTCCCGAAATTTTTTAAATTGATGTAGAACCTCACCAAATCAAGATATAGAGCTGAAACAGGTGTCATTTTGCAGCTTTCTATATGGCCTTTTATAAGATATACAACTCAATAGGGGTTGCGTTCAAAAAGTTTTCAAATTTGAATTTAAAATTTTGATTTTGAGTTTTTTCAAAATGCTCATCTTCAAAAAAAATTTTTAAAATTCTAAAATAATACATGTATATTTCCAAACAGATGGTGCAAGTTTAAAAATGGGACTGCAATGGGTTCATATGGTAATCTTTATTTAAAATGCACAATATTTACTTACTCTAGATTTTACTGATTTAAAATGCATTTTATTTCAAATTATAAGTCCTAATATATACGAATTATTAATTTAGTGTTTTTTATTGGCGAGTGTCTTGTGTTTTATTGTTGTGATAATAATAATAATAATAATAATAATAATAATAATAATTATTATTATTATTATTATTATTAGACCGCGGAGTGTTATGCAATTGCATATTTTTACTGACTGTGCATATCGAAAGGAAATGTATATAAATTTACCTATCACCAAAAATAAAACAAATCAAGGTCACCTTTCAGTTGATGAACCAGATACGTGTGAGCCTAAACATTTAAGCGAAATGAATTGTTCAGGAATGAACACCAACATTGAGCAGCATCAGTTGGTTATTTACCATCATGCAAAGGGTTAATGATGACCAAAATTTTGCAAAGTGTCATTAATGAAAAAAGCACAATGAGTGACGTAATCTCATGGTACATCAATGAATAGGCGATTGAACTGCAACCCAGAGGAGAACGTCCGAAGACTTTCTGATGGAGAAGAAAATCTTGTTGTGAAAATAATAAAGAAGGACCCTCGTATTAATGCACCAAAAGTTACTCCACAGATATAAATTGGCATTGGCAAGAAAGTAGATGCCGAAACCGTGCAAAGGGTACTAAAGAGGTTCAATTTCCATACCCGCGTTGTCAGAAGAAAGCAACTTTTCAGTTAAAAGAGAAATACCCGAAAAGATCTGTCTTCGATCCACTTCTCCACAAAAACCTGGAATATATGCACTAAAATATACCGCATACATTAAAATATACATTTAATCTAAAAAATTACACACATGCAAAATAAAAATAGGGTAGATTTGTTTCATTTCTGGGGATAGGTAAAGTTATATACATTTCCTTTCGATATGCACAGTCAGTAAAAATAGGCAATTGCATAACATTCCGCGGTCTAATAATAATAATAATAATAATAATAATAATAATAATTATTATTATTATTATTATTATTATCATTATCATAACAATAAAACACAAGACACTCGCCAATAAAAAACACTAAATTAATAATTTGTATATATTAGGACTTATAATTTGAAATAAAATGAATTTTAAATCAGTAATATCTAGAGTAAGTAAATATTGTGCATTTTAAATAAAGATTACCATATGAACCTATTGCAGTCCCATTTTTAAACTTGCACCATCTGTTTGGAAATATACAAGTATTATTTTAGAATTTTTTCAATTTTTTTGAAGATGAGCATTTTGAAAAAACTCCAAATCAAAATTTTAAATTCAAATTTGAAAAACTTTTTGAACGCAACCCCTATTGAGTTGTATATCTTATAAAAGGCCATATAGAAAGCTGCAAAATGACACCTGTTTCAGCTCTATATCTTGATTTGGTGAGGTTCTACATCAATTTAAAAAAATTCGGGAACCCAATTTTGCAAAATTTTACATGGCTGTATTTCAGAAACGGTTGGAAATATTTTACTCAAAATTTGTAGTTTTCTTATTCTCCACTCATACTACCTATGTGTCAAATTTCATCTGAATCTAAAATGGTGAGGTAAAATTTTAATTAAAACTGTGTTGATTTAATATGGAATGACCCACATATAATTTCTAAGCAGATTCAATACAGTTCCTTCTGCTGTTTTGCTTGAATGTGATCAGATCACACTATCGACAAATGGCGAAAGCTGATTTCGGTTACAAGCTTCTTTGAGCTGAAACACCAATAACATATTTCTTTTACATGAACAATCTTAAATTGGACGCTAGGAATGCCGTGACTCTCCAAAATACTTTCTATGTGTAAATGTAATCAGTAATGACATCAATACTTCGTAAGAAGAGAGTATTGTAATCGTGTGCCGGAAAACGGCGAATTTTCGACACAAAAGCTCTTATTACCGGGCCTTGGTAAGAAAAAAGTACATAAATCAATTTGCTAAATTTCGAGAGAAAAAATTCTCTAACACGTGGTGTAGCCAGAATCCAAGTTTTGTGCGTCCCACATATAGAGAAATCGATTGACGGCAAAAGTCTGTCTGTGCGTCCGTCCCTCCGACTGTCCGCGCACAACGCTAGTGCATTAACCTTTCAGAAGATTTTCTCCAAAATTGAAATTCCACAATCGCTCTAGCCGATGCTGCGGCACTTGGGATTTGAATATAATTTTAATTTTGGGGGTACATTACATGAAAACCCCCGGACATTTTCAATATTTTCTCAAAAACGGCTCTAAATTTTTTCTTTAAACTTTTTCTGAGAATAGACTAAAATACACTTGCAAAGGTGGCATGGGTCCGATTTTCACTGTCAACTGTGAATTTCCGAAAATTGAATTTTTTTCGGCGATTTCCTACTACTACAAAATGAGGGATAAAGATTTTTTCCAATTAAAATTCTTGTTGATAATTATTAGTTTCATTAAGGTGCTGTACATCTTTTTGAAAATTTATTTTTTTCGCGCAATATTGCGTGCAATACATGCAGTTTCAAAAAATAACAATTTTTTTTTAAAAACGGCACCAAATATTTTCTTCAAACTTTTCGTGAATGTGTAGTGTCCGCCTGTGCCGGAACTACAAAAGTCCGCCAGCAGCGCCACAGGCTAGCACAGGCGCCGTAGAGCGCGCCTGCAGAAGCACCTCGCCCCATACTCCCACAATTAGGTGGGGAGGGTGTAGTGTCCGCCTGTGACGGCCCTACAAAAGTCCGCCAGCAACGCCAGAGGCCAGCACAGGCGCCGCAGAGAGCGCCTGCAGAAGCGATACGCCTCACCGCCCCAGGAGAGCAGCCAAGGCGTGGATGGCGCCCCCCCTCCCTCCTCCTGTAGAAGAGGGGGCACGCAGCCGACTCCCTTCCCCTGCGAAGGGGTGGAAAAGCCGACGAGGCAGCCGAGGGGCCAGGGCCCCGCCATTCCATCACCGATAACGAGTAGCAGAGCATGAACTGACATGGACATTGTACCCGGCTTAAATTACTTGTGATTCTTGACTAACGGCATTTTGTAATCAGTATAACGACCCGGCTATAAAAACTGATCTTCGATATTGGGACTCCTGGCAGAATTTTGTGTATTATTATTTGGGATTTTATGAATAATAAATTGTTGTTGCAGAACGCAGAGGATTGTTTCATTTGGTATACAACAATTTATTTGGCGACGAGGTAAAAGAAGATGGCAACAGGCGACCAGACGGCACAACTCATCGGGCTTATACAGCAGCAGTTACAACGACAAGAGCAGCAGCATTTACAGCAGTTACAACGACAAGAAGAATGGCAGGAAAGGCGGGAGGAGCGCCAGCTACAGCAGCACGCGGCCTTTCTGCAAGCGATCACGGCCATGGCCACGCCAGCGGCTCAGCGGCAGATAATACCGTCCTTTCCCTGCTTCGACGCGCGCAAGGAGAAATGGTATTCGTACGCGGCGAGGTTGCAGCAACACCTCGCTTTCCATAAGGTAACGGACGAAGACAGCAAGCGCGCATTTTTACTAAGCATTCCTAGTAGCGAGCCTGACGAGTTATTGCAGCAGCGCAGCCCGCACGAACCAGTAGAAAGTTTAAAATTTAAGGAGAACCAATGTCAACAGCAGCTGGCCTTGCACAAGGAGCACAGGGAGCAGCGAGTGGTCGGGCAGAAAGAACGGCAACGTGAGTTCCAGAGTAGAGTGCAGCTTAATCAAGCTTTTTTGAAGGATGCGCCGCAGCCGGCGCCATCACGGAGCGTGCACGAGGCCAAGGGAGTGGTAGCGGCGGCTTCTAGCGAGGTTGGCGTGAGGGACATTGCCGCCTCCAGAGAGGTCGCGAGCCAGGCGACGCCAAGCAGTAAGGCGGTCGCTGGACTCGGCGCCAGAGTGAGACGTGGCAGACGAGGAAATGTCGCCACGTTCCCGGCTTCTAGCGAGGCTGGCGAGAGGGACATTGCCACCTCCAGAGAGGTCGTGGACCAAGCGACGCCAAGCAGCAAGGTAGTCGCTAGACTCGGCGCTAGAGTGACGCGTGGCAGACGAGGAAAGGTCGCCACGTTCCCGGTAGGAGACGAGGCTGCAGTGAGCTACCACAACGGTGACCCCTCAGCGAAGGTGAACACGCTCGGCGAGGATCAAGTGCGCACAAGTAAGCCAGGTAGGAGTCTTTGTAACGGCAACTGGTCTGTGAAGAGAAACAGACTTCAAAAGAGTAGTAGTAATCAGGAGCAAGATAGAGCAGCAGAAAGCCTTAGATGTGAAGTGAATTGTAGCAAGATGCAGATAGGAATGCAGAATTTTCGTGACATATTCATTAGCAATGAATGGAAATATACAGTTGTAGATCAGGAAGAATTATGTAGAAAAATGTATTGTGACTTTGAAACTGACAGTAGTAGAAGTAGGCAAAACGTTGAGAGAACTCAGAGCAAGAGTAAGAAAGTGAACAGATCGGAGAGTGAGCGTAGACCAATGA
Source organism: Acheta domesticus (assembly GCA_031308135.1). NCBI lineage: Eukaryota > Metazoa > Arthropoda > Insecta > Orthoptera > Gryllidae > Acheta > Acheta domesticus. Next base: position 221,454,575 of record JAHLJT010004567.1, read on the forward strand.
ACGGTCATAGTAGCATGAGGGAAATTTTGAGCGTGTCGGTGAGCGAGCTTACAACGTTGAAGCGAAGTTTACACGAAAGGAAGACTAGTGAAGGCTCGGTAACAGATAATGTAGTTCCTAGGGAGAAGCTATTGATTAGAAATGTAAATATGTATGAAATTGAAAGTAATAGTAAAGTAAAGTGTAATATGTATAAAATTGAAAGTAATGGTAAAGTAATTGTTAATATGGGTAAAACTGGTAGTAATAGTAGAGTAAGTAGTGGTGCAGATGAAAGCGTAAGCGCTGAGAGTAGGGAAATAAAATCACACAGCGATCATCTTGTAAGTGGTAGGCAAGAGCGCAACGGACAGTGCTGTAAAGAACAGAAGAAGACGGGGCAATACAGGCTGGATAGCGACAACAGGACTGCCGCGGTTAGTAGCAAAGAGTTAGACGGTGGCAGTTGTGATGATAAGACAGAGCTCGTTTCCAAAAGTATAGACAGTGACCAGAACGGTAAAGCGCCAATGCATTTGGAGTTAGAAGTAGAGGTGTCAGCAACACGAAAGAAAGCAATTCAAGTAAAGTTTGGTATGAAAGAGTTGGCGAAAGCGCGAAGTAGAGATATGAAGTTCACAAATAATGGTGGTAAGCAATGCAAGGTTAGATGTCGCGTAGTGCGCCGTAGAAGTAGACGCCTGGCTCAAGGCGATGGCGCCAGGGCCACGGGCGGCAAGTTAGAGTGCAAGCTACCAAACGGGTACGAGTGTAAGCGATGGGCGAGTGTAAGCCCACGGGTGAACTTAGGAATCCTAGGCAGCAAAGCAGTATCTTTGAAGCGCAATGTGATAGTTCAAGTGACGAACATTAGTAATTATTGTACTGACAGGCGGGCTGTTAAGAGAAAGAAAAAACTGAAGAAAGTAGCTGTTAGGCTGCTTTTGTGGAAACTAGTCGGGCAACAACTAAGAGACATGACAGGGTTGTTCTCAAGAAGCACAATTTTGGTTGTATTTTCAGTTTTGAAATTGTTTAGAGATAACACCTGCAGGAGCAGCAGTCGCAGCAACGGCAGCAGCCAAGCGAAACCGACGCCGAAACGCAGAAGATGGTCCCCGGGGAAGAGGAGCAGAATCTGTACCCGGAGCAGCCGCCGCAGCAGCGGCAACCGCACAGCAGCGAGGCCTAGAGACAGGACACAGCCTCAGGGACGGAGGCGCCATAGCGGCAACCGAAGCGGTGGCACCATCATCGGCAGCAGATGCAGTAGCCCCTGCGTGGGCAGCAGGAGAAGTAGCAGAAGACGGCGCCCAGGCGCCGCAGAGCGCGCCTACGGAAGCGCATCGCCCCCCACTCCCACAGTTAGGTGGGGAGACACAAAGCCACATCAGAGACGGATGTGCAGCGGCGACAACCGGAGCCGTGATTTCATCAGCATCAATCAGCAGCAGCCACAGCAGCCCCCGCCAGGGCGGTATCAGGAATATGTTAGGCACCGGACGTATTACATACCCGGCATTGATAAACCACAATCGGTAAGGCAAAGTGAACAGGACGAAAACTCAGACAGGCTGTTTAGTTTTCAGAACGGCGGACTCGAAGTTGAATTGCCACCTCAGAACGAGCAGCCCGACGAGCAGTCAGCACCAGTCGCAACAGCAGCACCGGGTGGCCAACCAGCAGTTGAACAGCGGCAAACGGGGCCGCCGCTGATCGGGCGGGCCCGCCTGCATGCAGCGACGCCGCAATGCAGAACGCAGCCTCTGAGAAAGAGGCGCGACCGGTGCAGTTGCCTGATCGGTAGCAGCAGCAGAAGAAGCAGAAGGCAGCACCCAGCCGCTGCAGCCCGCGCCTGCAGAAGCACCTCGCCCCATACTCCCACAATTAGGTGGGGAGGGTGTAGTGTCCGCCTGTGACGGCCCTACAAAAGTCCGCCAGCAACGCCAGAGGCCAGCACAGGCGCCGCAGAGAGCGCCTGCAGAAGCGATACGCCTCACCGCCCCAGGAGAGCAGCCAAGGCGTGGATGGCGCCCCCCCTCCCTCCTCCTGTAGAAGAGGGGGCACGCAGCCGACTCCCTTCCCCTGCGAAGGGGTGGAAAAGCCGACGAGGCAGCCGCGGGGCCAGGGCCCCGCCATTCCATCACCGATAACGAGTAGCAGAGCATGAACTGACATGGACATTGTACCCGGCTTAAATTACTTGTGATTCTTGACTAACGGCATTTTGTAATCAGTATAACGACCCGGCTATAAAAACTGATCTTCGATATTGGGACTCCTGGCAGAATTTTGTGTATTATTATTTGGGATTTTATGAATAATAAATTGTTGTTGCAGAACGCAGAGGATTGTTTCATTTGGTATACAACAGAATGTAGTGCTAATTGCACTCTTTACACGAGGTAAGTTTTATTTTCTGTACAGTTTTGCATTTTCAAACATTACACAAATGTATATTTACTTTCTTGCCTTACGAATACTTCATAAGAAGAGAAAGTTATGATATCGGGTGCCATAAAACGGTAAATTTCCCTAAAAAAATCCCTCATTGTCGGGCTCTGGCAACGAAAAAGTGGATACATCCTGTTGCTAAATTTAGAAAAAAGAGCCTCTAACTCGTGGTGTAATCAGGATCCATGTTTTGATGGCTCTTGATACCGAAAAATTGATTGACGGCAAAATGTCCGACTGCCTGTCCGTCTGTGGTCAACACTAGCGCCTGAACAGATCAGCTGGTTTTCTTCAAAATTGATATTCCGCAATCGTTTTCGCTGATGTCGAGGATCCTGGAATATGAAACCGATATTTTAATTTTGGGGTTACTTTTCATGAAGCCCCTCGGATATTTTCAAAGTTTTCAAAATGATGGCTACAAACTTTTTGATTAAGTTAAACAGCACGAAGAACGTTCAAGAGAATGATGCAGGTATCATTTTCGTTGATAGCCTAACTTTTCGAAAATTTCAAAACTGCAGAATTGAAGATAAGATTTTTGCTTCAGACCAAGTCGATTCTACAAAATTATCATTTTAAATAAGGGCATAGACAGTTTTTTGAAAAAACTTGTAGTTTTCGCGTAAATTGCGCATGAAGTTTACCAAAATTTTGTTTCTCAAAAACCGATCCAACTTCTTTCTTTAAATGTTCTTCACTTATGCAATAAAGGACGGTAAAAAATATGACACTAGTCCTATTTTCGAGTATTGCTTAGTTTTTCGAGAATTGCAAAAAAATATTTTTAAAACAAAATTGTAGATAGCCATTTTTGCCTCAAAGTCTGTTGTACAAAATTAGCTCTTTAAAAAATGTCATGTACAATTTTCTTTAAAAAAAAGTCGTTTTTGCGTAATTTGCTCTTGCGATTTATGAAAACATATTTTCTCACAAACCGTTCCAATTTTTGTCTTTAAATATTTTCCACGTATGTTATAAGGGATGGTAAACTAGTGGTGCTATAGAACGGCACAGGCACTCTCGCACTAGTTAGTTTTCTAATCTCTTTAGTGTGGTCTAGCATTTGGAGCATTACGCTTTCACGGCTGCCTTTCTTTGTCATCCAAAAGACATTTCGTTTCACAGTTTCTTAATTAGTGACTTTGACCAAAACATTAGTATTCAATCCGTAACTCACTCGTGTGGCCGAGCTGGTTAAAATGTCCTGGACTGCGCATCGGAAATAGTCAGGTACGAATCTCAGACAGGGATTTTAATTTGAAAAATGTGTTGTTGCAGAAACAAAACTATTGAGAACTGTAGAAACTTTACGGAAAAATGCAAAATTTGGAGTTCTTTTTCATTAGAAGTCACTTCAAGTACTTTCATTTACAAATGCAATAGTGTTTACAAATTGCTGGAAATGTGCTTATTAAGTATGAGAGATCTTTCAAAAAAATTATATTTGTGTAATTTTTGAAAACAAATACCCCATAATTAACTTTACTTTGTATTAAAGAGTGCAATTAGCACTATCCGATCGAAAAGTTCGAAGAAAAAATTTGGAGCCATATACGAGAAAATAGCGTTTAAACGTTTCTGAAAATGTGGGATTTTGAGTTACTTTTCTCAGAAAACGGTAAAGCTCTCGAGAAACTTTACTTGACATTACATAAAGCACATGTACTCGTAAATATAATAATGTAAATAAGTCGCCACTAATGTAAATATGAGAGACAAAATATATTTTTGTAATTTTTGAAAAAAACAAAAGAATAGAGCAATATGGCTTTTATGTCACCTCATAGAGTATATTTAGCACTATCCCCACCAAAAGTTTAAAGAAAAAATTTAGACACATTTTTGAGAAAATCTCGTTTTTGTATTTTTTAAAATTGCACATATTGCACGCAATATTGCGCGAAAACTACTAAAATTTTCAAAGAAATGTACATGACCTTGAAGAAAGAACTCACTATGAAGAACAAATTTTCGTTGAGGGAAACATCTCTATCTACAATTTTGTAGTAGGAGTTGTAGCTGAATAAAATTTCAGAAACTTTCGCAATTTCAGAAAATTCAGAGGTAACTGTGAAAATCGGACCTATGGCACCTTAATAAGTATATTATACTCTATTCTTACAAAAAATTTGAAGAAAAAATTTGGAGCCTTTTTTTTAAATTTCGAAAATGTCCGGGTAGCTTCTTGTAAAGTACCCCCCACAATTAAAATATCGGTTTCGAATTCAAGAAACTACGAGATCAGCCAGATCGATCGGGGAGTATCAATTTTGGAGAAAATCGGCTGAACGGTTTAGTCTCTAGCGTTGTTCCCATATGGAGAGACGGACAGACAGACATTTTACTTTCAATTGGGTTTTCTGTATCAAGGACCTACAAAACAGGGATTTTGGCTGCACCAAGTGCTAAGAGGTTTTGTTTCTTTATTTAGAAACGAGATTTATCCACTTTTTCGTTACTAGGGTCCTGTAATAAGAGATTTTTCTGCCGAAAATCCGCCGTTTCTTCGCATACCATTACATTTTCCTATACTGTACGTACGTATAGTATACGTACGTATATTAAATATAGTACACGGGAAAGTAATAATGTTTGTATTGGTATAGTAATGAATGCGTTATTATCAATAAAAATGTATTACTGTTATGAAATAATTAATCAGAAAAACGCGTATGTTATTTTGTAATAAATGTTGATTGTGCATTTACGTACTTACGGGTCATGTGTTCTTCGAAGGTGGCAACCCTAACTGTATTGCTCTATACTCGTTAAAATTTTAAAGGACTATAATATGGAATGTTTTGCTAGAGAAATGCTGAAATATGCATAGATAAGTATCTTTTCGTTTAATGAAAATGTGTGTGTTCCACACCTCGCAATATGAGCAAAGAATCGATTTCAAATCATTTCTAGAAGATTAATTTGTAAACGTATAACACAAGCACAATTGTAAATAAAACAGCTTTATTTTATCGCTGTTCTTATCGTCGCCACCATCTCGCCGTACAACAGTGAACTTCTCAAATATCCATTGCGGCATTGTTGCGGAAATTTCAATTAAGTTTTGTGAATTGCTGGAAATACAATACACCTATACATTGAAAATACAAATTGTAGAATTGAGTAAAAATTGAATTAATTGTAATTTTTAATACTAATGTGTAATTTAATAAACTATTTTTAATTTTAATTATTTTGAATTTAAAGTAAATTATTTTTCATAACCTTAGGATTCATTTCTGTTTTCCAACGATTTTTCTCGTGTCCCGCAGGTGATGGTATAATGGCAGTCAGGAGGTTTCGAAAGACCGCCACTACAGAAACGGCTCGCCACGGGCGCGTGGGCGTCTATATCTCCGCTGCCAGCGGCGACGGCAAACGCGGTGGTGCGGAACAGCGCTGGTGGCGTCAGCGCAGTGCGTGCGCACTTCCCCTCCTTTCCCCTCGACCCAGCGATGGAGAGGGGGGAAGACTGAAGAGGCACGCGCGACGCGCGCGCAAGGAGATTGTGACTGGAGACTACACTTCGGTTTTTCTTTTGAGGGGGGTGTCATCAAAATGGAATATCTCACGGTATTTCGCGTCGCTCTCGGTTGTGGCGCTAGGAGTCACATGATTGCGACTGAATCGAGCAGTGCTGGCGATCATTCGACTCCTAGCGGCACAACCGAGAACGATGCGAAATACCGTGAGATATTCCATTTTGATGACCCGCCCCCCACGCGCCAAGAAAGAAAAACCGAAGTATAGTACGATAACCGAGGAGGGAGATTGTAGTAACTGTGTACGACCGCTTGGCAAATTCACTCTGACATTTCTTCCTGGTGGTTTACGGTAACTTGGCAAACTCTTGGTAATCTCTAGGTTATCCGGCAACAAAGCCGAATATCTGTATTTGGTTTTGGAAAGGGCGAGCGGCCACTGGACATAAACATTGTTGAAACTGTTTGATTTCTGTGTTTCCTGAGTCACAACACATGTATATATTTCATTAATTTTGAACATCGCGAAAACAACTAGTTTTTTTCAAACAAACTTCCTTAACCTTTTTTAATGAGCTTATTTTTAGAACATCGCTTGAAAATGAGGTTGCGGGCGAAGTCAAGGCACGACTCGTCGCAATACATGTATTAAGCAATTATATTACAATCATTTTCTGCAAATTTGTGTTACGATATTTTCAGTTTTTGAGGTATAGCAAAGACATAATCATCTACACGTATCAAATATTTTCTATTCTTGCGGCCCTTTTTCTTCGGCAGAGATGGCCAAGTACTTTTCTCTGAAAAGCTATTTCATCACTCACTATATTTCTATGATTTTACAACTGTTATTTACATTGAAATACACTACAATAAGATTCATATGGGAAAGCCTGGCTGTAAGAGAATGCCGGAGTTTCCTAGAAACGATTACCCACGGAGAGTGTTTCGAATATTTTTATACAGACCTTGCTTCCATTGAGAGTTGATTTTCACGTTTTCCTTCGGCAAACCATTTCGGGACTGTCAGCAAACACGCGACAAACGCGCAACGATGACTTTACCATCACCAAGAAACTAAACAATACCCACTGCTATCAGAAAAGTGTTTACTTGATCCCGAATGTCTTAATCAGTTAAATATCCATCTCTTTCATGTTGTAGTAACAAACCTAAAAATGGAGACTTCTTTTTGTGTCCTGGAATTCAAGAATGTTCAACTCAGAAATAACACTCGACCTGTAATGATTCATTAGCACATTGTTTGGGTTTAGTAATGGATTTATTATGGAATATCAGCGTAAGTTTTATTTGTGAATATGAGTGTGTGGGGGGGAGGGAGATGGAACTTCGAATTACTATATGGGAGCTTCCAATTATATGTTGACACCTTTCTTACGTCTCCTCTATCCCAATATATTAAACTTTTTATAATATTTTAATTTTAAATGACCAGTGCCTAGACTCTCTCTCTGTCAAAGAATACAAAAAAAACTTTAACAATTTCACAAAACTCTTGCAATGCTATGAAAACACAAAATGAAAGGTACACACTGACTAAGTGATGCTACCTGACTAATACAGTAAGAAAAATTAAATTAATGTAAACATTGCAGAATGTATTGAAGGTTACGAGGCACACATGGCTGGATTTCTTAAACCAGACTACTCTCATAGCACCACAGCTCCTCCAATTTACACAGCTGTCTAGTAGAGGGTCTCAATGCAGATAGGAAAAAATGCCTTTCGCCGACGGGAATGCTTCACGCCCAAGTCCAGCGCACTCCCCGTTCCGCCGTGGCGCAACTCCACCAGCATTCACTCCTGCCAACCACCCAGCTCTGACACCGCCCCGAGTTTACACCGGGCGGATCGCAGAGGGCGGTTAGCCGGCCAGCCGGAGGAGGGGCGGACGGAGGCGGGGGGAGATACGGGCGGCGACGGCGGTGGTGGTGGTGGTGGTGGTGGTAGCGAAGCCGGCAACGACGGCGGCGGCGGTGACGGTGGTGATGTCGACGTGACGTCATCGGTGTCAGCGGCGGAAGAAAGCGCCCCAATGCGTAGAGGTGCGGGGGAACAATGATTAATTAATGTCTTAATTAATTAATTAATTGATTAATTGTTTTTTTAAGTGGGACGCGCGAACTTTGGAGTTGGCGCCCCCATAACACACTGGTGTAGCATGGAACTCCCATAATTTGGCGGGAGTACCACAAAGAGTGCCCAGGTGGGCGGAAGTCGCAGGAACTTGTCCGCGCCGACCAAAATGTGCTAACACTCACTCTCTCTCTCTCTCTCTCTCTCTCTCTCTCTCTGCTTCTGCATCTCTCTCTTTTTTTCCATTAATTACGAATGAAAGTTTCCGTAGAAAAAGGCGTATTTACTTGGATTTAAAAAGTATAAAAATGGGGCGATAGAAGCCTGCTCTACGGAAACTCAGGATGTAAATTTCTTGTAAAATATATTCTACTTTTGAATTCTTCAAAAATAGAGAATAACATTGACCGTTACTATTTTTTTAATATTTACGTGTGGACTCACAGTCCGCGATGTCTATTGAAGTTTCCAAATAGAGCGCGACTACAGAAAGTTTGGGATGGCTTTTTTGGAATTTACGTTTCGGGAGCTTCTGTAAGAACTCAAGGTTTCAAGAGTTTGAATAACAAGCGAGCTCAACCAAGCGACCATTCTAAGGTTCATTTCCAAACATTGACGTCTTACGAACGAATGAATGAAAGTATATGAATATTGGGATAAATGCATTAGAAAACATTTCCCCCCCCCCAATTACTCTCATTGAAATTAAACTGAACTCGCACTTAATTTTTCATGCCATCCATTAGAAATTTCTGTAATTACACATATGTCAATTATATGTAATATCGAATATCATCAGACCATATTATCAATTTAATGGTGTGCTTCACAAAATACTGTTTGTGAAAAGTAGACAAATAAGTGTTGTAATAAGACAGAACGTAACGTGTGTATACTGGAACGTTGCATGTCTTATTTCTATATTTAAATGTGTGTTGTATTACAATTTATAGTAAAAAGGTATTGTTTGCTTATGATTTTAAATTATTTGTCACAACAATTGCCTCGTGGAATAAATATTTATTTATTTATTTGGTCAAAAAACAGTAAAAACTATATATGACGTGATGGGGAAAGAGATTATCTGCTCACATTTTCTTGAGACAAAAAAAGCAATATTTGAAAAACTAGAAACAAGAATTTAGAAATTAATTACTATTTTAGAAAAATAAAAAGTTGAAAAATTATATACATTATATTACAATATTATTATGTTATCTTATATTATAATATTTATTATATATATCGGGATATACCAATATATCATATTGTGATATACCAATATATTATATATTTTGATAGAAACATTTGCTGTAAATGGGTTGGGTTAAAAAGGTCTGCAAATGGCAATGTACAGCCTTAGCAACCCCTGCGTAGTGGTTGGCAAGGTCAATAAACTGCATTCAGGCCTTGAATAGGTGGGGGCGCTGGCTAGAAAGGAATATAAGATAATTTGGGATTCGTCTAGAAAGGAATGACTATCGAGGGCGTGGCCACTTGATTTGGTAAGAAATAGATGGATTGGCTAAGGGAGAATAGACTGTCAACTCCTGAGAATAGACTGTCGAAGTTTGTTGTTTTGTTTAAAAAAATAAGAATGAAGGATGGATACGGAGGCGTTGAGGGCTAACAACGTAGGAGTAAATGACTTTCTGATAGAGGCCGTCGAGTGGTACAGATCACTCGCGAGTTTAATATTAGGGGAGTGGGACTTGTAAGTTTGACGTGAGAATCAATAGTTTTCGGAATCTGAAAGCAGATGTGCTGCAGTTAAATTTGCTTAGGTCTTTGAAAGTTTTTTATATTGCGGTTTTGGACTTTAATGTTTTACCACGTAGTTGGGGAGAATTAGGAATTGTGAATATTAAGAAAGAACCGGTAGATATTCTAGGCAGTGAGTGCTGGATTCGTCGACAGCGTCGCAAGATTAGAAGAGTGAAATTGGACTTGGGATTATCAGCATTCAAGTGAGAAGATACTGCGGGGCGCCGTCGGTCAAGATCGCGTTTAGATAAGTACTGCAGTACAAAGGTTTTCTTTGAAAACGAGGTCATTACCTAAAAGTAGAATAATTGTTCCCAAGTCAATAAATTGTTAAATTTTCTTTTGGAAATGAAAAGATGATTTTCATTTAGTCAATCACAACTGATAAGTAGTTAAAGATATATTTAATTATTTCCTTTCAGATTCCTCGCCATACTGTATAGTTGGCAGACCAAATAATCGGCTATCTAGGCGATAGCGATTATCCATTACGTGACCCATTGACCCAGCTAGCCGGACATTTATCCATTCGTTGAGATTAGCTGTGGAAGTATTGGTTTCAAGTTCAATTATCGTAACCTGTTCCTGGCGCCCATAGTTTTCTATAAATTCGAAACGGGTCACGAATATAACAGTCCTAAGGCAAATGATGTCAGTTAAAACAGCACGATCTCGTAATAATTTATGACGAGACATTGTTGGTACATTTCAATATTAAAGTGAAGAAATCGCCGCTAATTAGTTTAGATTAGATATATTATTAATTCTGCAATTAAGTATTTTTACTTGGCGGCAGAATACTTAAATTACAAGAGAGTAGTTAATTTTAAAAAAACAACAATAATTAAGAATAATAGTACATAATTTCACAGCGCAAACCTTACTCCAATTCATTTTACTCCACTTCACTTCACTGCACTGCACTTCTCAATACTTAACTGCATTTCTTTCGCATTTGTTTCCCTCCCCTACACAACACCGCACTTCACTGCACTACACGAATAGAAATAAAATAATAATAATAATAACAATACTACTACAACTACTACTAATAATAATAACAATTAGACAAACTACTTAATAGGAAAGTCTACTTATTTAACAGTAGAAACATAACAATAATACAATGACCTAAAATATAGATAAATAGCTAGGAAACAAATTTATTTTTAAATTTTCTCAAGCTTTGAGGAAAGGGTTCAAAGATTGTCGCAGGCAAACTATTCCAATCTCTAACACAAGCCAACACAGAAAATGGTGCAAACGATTTTAATGCTGTTTTTAAGTATATTTGGGGCGCTGATTTCAAAAATGACATTGGTTTTTTTCTATGAGCTTTAGTTTTCAAGTTATGATATATATGATATATAAGGAATGAAAGTACAAAATAGTAATTCAATTCAGAATGTTATTTTAATGAGATATGCCTACTCGTACATACAAACTTACAAGACCCATTCGGCCTTAGTTGGGACATTAGTTGACACTGTGAAAAGTTCTTTTCCGTGACGACCTAGAATGGATCTGGTTTCGGCAACTTCTTTCCAAGTTCCAGCAGTAGTCCGCCATCATGTGGGTATCCCATCTTCCTTGAAAACGATCCTCCATGGTCTTCATGTCTTGGTGAAACCGTTCTCCTTGTTCCTCACTAAAATCGCCAAGGTTGTGAGGGAAATGGTCCAGGTGGCTGTGTAGGTAATGCACTTTTATGCTCATGTTGCATCCCAGCCTTTCGAAGTTATCGAGCATGTTGTTGACAAGCTCAACATAATTGTCAGCTTTAATGTTTCCCAAAAACTTTGTAATAACTTGTACAAACGATTTCCACGCTCTGCTTTCCACGGGACTCATAGAGTTCACAAACTCTGGATCTTTCACAAGCTGTCTGATTTGTGGACCATCAAAAATGCCAGCTTTAAGTTTTTCTGCGCTTATTCCAGGCATTTTACGACCTATATAAACAAAGCATGGACCGTCCTTGTCGAGAGCTTTCACAAACTGCTTCATCAAACCTAGCTTTATATGTAGTGGAGGCAAAATGATTTTATCCCTAGAAACTAAGGCTTCGTTAATCACATTTCTTTGCCCTACAACCATTTCTTCTCGTTCAGGCCAATCTCTTCTAACCCAATGGGCTTGTTTAGCTCTGCTATCCCACAAACACAAGAAGCAAGGAAACTTTGTGTAGCCCCCTTGCTGTCCTAGCAAGAAATTCACACATTTCAAACTTCGTTTAGAACTGTCAATGAACAAACGCCAATCTTCGGACAAGTACTGAGATAGACCCATTGCTAGTAATAAACCTTGGACATCGTGACAAAATACTAAATTGTCTTCATTGTTGAAGAATGGCAGCAAAGATTGTTCTCTCTTACGGTAAAAAGTTATTGTAGTTCCCGGGTCAAGTAAGTTCTTCTCATTAAGTCTAGATGCTAAAAGTTCTGCAGCTTCTTTTGAAAGGCGCAGGTCTCTTACTAGATCACTTAACTCATTTTGGTTGAAACGCTGGGGACTTGAGCTTGTCCCTTCATAGTCACAATCACTAGTATCACCTACATCATGTAGGCCTAGGGCATCAGAATAATGTTCTTCATCATCACTGACAATGGGAAGTAGATGAAAAGTAGGAATGGGCACTTCATCTGAATGAGAAATAGGACGTCTTGCAGAAGGAAGATCAGGATAGGTCCACTTGCTATGATTTTTCTTGTTTATTCCTGTGATTCTCACCAAACAAAAGTAACAATCATCAACATGATTCTTTGGTTCCCTCCAAACCATGGGCACACCAAACTTAAGATTCCTTCTCTTGCCATTAGTCCACTGCCTTAAATGTTCATTACAGGTTTTGCACACTGAATGTGGAGCCCATGTTTTATCTTGGTCGCCTAACTTAACACCAAAATAAGCCAAGTACGCTCTTTTCAAGAAATCGGAGATAGGTTTTCGGTTTTCCACGAATGTATATTCACCACAAACATAGCAAAATATCTCAGGATGATTTACACAACTTCTTCGGTGTGAAGCCATTGCACTATTTTAGGTTAACTGGTTTGTTTATATTGCGAGCATCATTAAACAAAACAAACTCAGCTGGTACTGCCAACTGTAAAAAATTAAAATATTTACCTAACATTGAGTGGTATAACATGCATATCTGCTACATTATACTGTATAGGCCTAAATAACTGAAAATGATACATGATGTATCTCAAAAACTAGAGCTGATACAAAAAAATGGTTTGCAGATTTGAAATCAGCGCAAAAAATACTATAAGAATCAGCTCTAACATTTGATGCACCAAACAAAAAAAATTTTTTTGTAGGCCTGTGTAATAGTTCTGTTAGTGAATGAGAATTTCCCAACGTCCATTTTCTGCATTCTTGTCTTAATTTTGTGCTCGTGATCCGCTCTACCGAAGTACGTAGGTTTTCCTAGACGACGATTAATTTCACCCCAAGCAGGATAATTTTTGTATGCTTTGTACATACAAGTCGCAACTTAATCCGCCTTTTTTCGAGTGACTCCCATGCACTTCTAGTTTTTGTACCCCTAAAAGTGAATTTTGATGCTCTGCGCTGGAGCCTTTCTAGATTACCTTGCTGCGATATTCTGTACGGGTCCGCGCCATATTCTAACACGGGTTGCACTAGTGACATATAAGCTAATTCTTTACTTCTCACCGTGCTCCTCTTTAGAATCCGCATAACGAAAAGTAAAGATCTCCAGGCTTTCCTCACAACGAAATTTACTTGATTTTCCCAGCTCAATTTACTTTCTAATTGTATTCCTAAATATTTGCAAGATGTAACTGTAGGTATGACATTATTGTTCAATTTGTACACTGTTTCACCATAACATCGACCCCTACCAAACGTGATGGCTTTGCTTTTCGAACTGTTTATTTCCATGCGTTTGTTTCTGCCCAGAAGTGCAATTTGTCTGTGTCTCGCTGCAAAATATCTACGTCCTCCTCTGAATTGATAACCCGATAGATGATACAGTCATCGGCGAAGTGTAACGATAACCGTGTATCGATGTATCGAGTGTCACATCGCTGTAACACGAGGCATGACCAGTCAGTCAGTATTGTATTGTGAGCGTTAATAAAACATACAGTTACGTGTGCATTTGTGTCTTGTATAAAGCATCATTATCAAGTGTTCACCCAAAACCCTGCATGCAATACGTTACATGGTGTCAGGAGTTATTGGATTTTGTTGATTGAATGTAGGAAAAATCGGCAACACAAGAAAATGGCGAACATTGAAGAAAACGTGCAAGATCAGAGGTTAGCTCATCGCATAAACATTCGGCAACCGAAACCCCTGTTTTTTGTAAAAACATGGCACAGGAATGGAAAACGTGGAAAGTGTCGTACAACTGGTACTCAAAAGCAATACAGTTGGATAAAGAACCGCCCGAAGTCCAAGTCGCCACATTTATGACCACAATAGGTTATGAAGCTGAAGAAATATTTGAATCGTTTAACCTCACAGAAGATCAACAAACAAACATGCAGGTAATTATGGAAAAATTTAACAATTACTTTGTGCCAAAAGTAAATGAAACATATGAAGCATACGTTTTTCATAAAATAGTACAAGAAGCAGACGAAAACTTTGAACAGTTTCTGATTCGAATAACAACTCAAGCAAGAAAATGCAATTTTGGTGAACTAGAGAAACGAATGTTAAAATACAAAATTGTCAGTGGCATAAAAGATGACAGATTACGTGAAAGATTGCTAGGTACTACAGACCTAACCTATAATAGAACAGTACAGATGTGTCAAGCAAGTGAGTTGGCACACAAACAAGCCAGTGACATGAGCAAAAACAACGAATCGCAGTTGTCAGTTGCCGTAGTGAAGAAAAAGACACAAACGAAGAAAAATAGTGACCATTTCGATTGCAAACGGTGTGGTACGAAACACGGAAAGCGATCTTGTCCAGCATATAAGAAGAAATGCAACACTTGTGGAAAATTGGGACATTTTGAAGTTTGTTGCAGGTCCAAAAAGAAGATTCATGTGGTACACAACTTGAAAGACGACGAAGCAAGCTCTCAATCGTCAAACAGTAGTGACACGATGTACATTGGCAGCATCACAGTACCATCAAAAGAAGAAGATTGGATGGAATTAATAAAGGTGGGAAACAAAGCGTTTCATGCTAAGTTAGACAGCGGCGCTCAATGCAATGTTCTTCCGTTGCATATAATTGAAAAACTTGGTGTTATTGGTGAAATAAAACAATCCGAAGTGAAAAAGCTAGTAACATTCAGTGATCACAAGCTAAGTGTTATAGGTGAACTGAAACTGAAATGTAGGATCAAGCATAGAAATACTGAGCTAAAATTCTTGATTGTGAAGGAAAAAGTTCAACCAATAATAGGAAAGAAGACTTGTGAAGAAGAAAAGCTGTTAGTTAGGGTGCAGAGCGTCAAGATTAATCCAAAATTAGACGAGACGCAGATTTTCAACGGTTTGGGGTGTTTTAAAGGCTACGAATACGACATCGACCTTGTTGAAAATCCAAGCTTCGAGATTTGTCCAGCTAGAACGATTCCATTAGCCATAAAAGAAACAGTGAAACAGGAGCTCGACAAAATGGTAAAAATGGACGTCATCAAACCGGTCACAAAGCCAACAGCAGCAGTATCGCCTCTAGTGATCGTTAAGAAAGGGGACAAAATTCGCCTGTGTATCGACCCTACGAACGTGAACAAAAATATTAAAAGAAGACATTTTCCTTTAAACACAATTGAAGCCATCGCAGCAAGAATCGCCGGGAGTAAGTACTTCACACGTCTGGACTGCACTCGAGGTTTTTGGCAAATAAGAGTCACCGAGAGAACGCAAGAATACTTAACTTTTGCAACACCATGGGGCCGTTATTCCTGTAAGCGACTTCCGTTTGGACTCTCCTCAGCTCCAGAAGTATTTCAGCAGATTATGTCCGAGGTTCTACAGGACATTCCAAACGTAGAATGTGCAATGGACGACATACTAATTCATGCTGGTACAGAGCAGAAACTTCGAGACATCACTGAAACAGTACTCCGAAGACTGCATGAAAATGGCTTGAAACTCAACAAAGAAAAGTGCTTATTCAATGTACAAAGGATTAATTTTTTGGGCCACGTCTTATCAGACAAAGGACTTGAAATAGATGAGACCAAAGTCGATGCGATAAAGAAGCTCAAAGTTCCGAAGAATTGCGAAGAACTACAGAGACTGTTGGGCATGGTTAATTACTTGGGAAAATTTGTTCCATGTCTATCACAATTGACAGCTCCACTACGCATCTTATTGAAAAATGATGTCGCATGGATTTGGGGCCCGGAACAAGAACAGGCGTTCAAAGGAATAAAAGAAGCACTGTCCAGCACTCCCGTCTTGAGGTACTATGATGTAAAAGAAGATGTCACATTATCGGTCGACGCGTCATCGAAAGCATTAGGAGCAGTCTTGATGCAAAAAGGTCAACCGGTAGCTTATGCAACTAAATCATTAAACAGCACTGAACAAGATTATCCACAATTGTTAAGGAGGCATTGGCAATTCGCTACGGCTGTAAGAAATTTCATGACTATGTTTGGGGTAAGAAATTAACAGTCGAAACTGACCATAAACCTTTAGAGACAATTTGGAAGAAACCGCTTGTGAATGCACCACCGAGACTACGAAGAATATTGCTAGATCTCAAGGAGTACAGCCCTGACATAATATACAAGAAAGGAAGCGAATTGAAAATTGCTGATACACTCAGCAGAGATTGTGAAGATTCCTGTGAAGAGGATGAGGAGGAACTTCAGGTTCTAATGGTTTTATCGATGTCTGAAAGGGTCACTGAAGATTTCAGAAGATCGACACTCGAAGATCCAACCTGCCAGGCACTCATAAAGATGATGAACAAAGGATGGCCTGACAACGTTCTTCAAGTACCGCAGATATTGAGAACCTTCTTCACCTTTCGAGACGAATTATCACATTGTGACGGGCTTATTTTCAAAGGAGATCGCGTGTTCGTCCCCGAAAGCGAAAGAACAAGAGTTCTGGAAGTAATTCACAAAGGGCATCCAGGCATACAAGCAACACTTAGAAGATCTAGACAATTCGTATTTTGGGAAGGTCTAACAAAAGATGTTATCAGATTGGTAGAATCCTGCAAAACCTGTCAACATACACAGCGCAAACCGGGCAAGGAAATAATCATCATGAAGAAAATACCAAAATTACCATTCGAAATGGTATCGTCAGACGTGTTTTCCTACAAGAGCAACAGCTATCTTGTTCTTGCAGACAGCTACAGCGGATACAGCGGATACGAAGTACAGAAGATGACCAGGACAACCGCATCAGAAATGATAAGTTAATTTAAAATTTGGTTCGCGACTCATGGAGTTCCACAAGAATTTCATTCTGACAACGCAGTATATTCATCGAGAGAATTTGCAAAATTCGCAAAGGAATGGAACTTCAAACTTGTTACATCGAGTCCTCATTTTGCAAGGTCAAATGGATTAGCTGAAAAGTATGTGGACATAGCAAAAAGACTAGTGAAGAGATGTGACATCAGTGGTGAAGATCTTCAACTGGCATTACTAATGTCAAGAAACACTCCTCGAGATCAAGAACTTGGCACTCCATCTTCAAGATTATTCGGAAGGAATACTAGAACACCAATTTCTCTTTCCAACAACCATTTTCAGCCTAAACTACAAACCGATGTATCACAGAAGCTTGAGAAAAGAAGAGCACAACAGAAGAAATATTCTGATCGCGGAGCCAAAGAATCACAAAGATATCGAAATGATGAGAAAATCTTGATCAGGGACACAGACAACAAATGGTATTCTGGCAAAATATTACGTCCAGTTACTGATCGTTCGTACATGATTCAGAAAGATGATGGAACGATAATGCGACGAAACACCAGTTTCATCAGACCAACGAAGATCGAAGGCACAATTACCAAACAAACACCAATTACTACAAACTTCAAGGTGGAACCACATCAAGATAGAGGTGGGAGAATGCAGTCTACAATTCAAGATCCAACAGCAGATGTACCCGAAAGATCACAACTACCCTTCACCAATTCAGGTGATCTCAACAGAGGAAAAACTCCAATTAAGTCAACCTTGATAGAGAACAATGCAACAAAACAATTCCCTTTAGATTCATCCAAATATATATCAAGATATGGCAGAACTGTAAAACCAGTTGTTAGATTAAATTTGTGAATATTAATCTCTATTAAAAAACTAATTGATCAAGAAAATGTATTAGTTAATGTTTGTCTGAAATTTATAATTTAAATGTCAACAAAGTTCTTAAAAAATGAAGTGTTGTATGTGATTCATAATTTCAATGTGCAATATAATGAAAGGTAAATAATAATTTTTATTTTGAGAAGGGAGATGTAACGATAACCGTGTATCGATGTATCGAGTGTCACATCGCTGTAACACGAGGCATGACCAGTCAGTCAGTATTGTATTGTGAGCGTTAATAAAACATACAGTTACGTGTGTATTTGTGTCTTGTATAAAGTATTGTTATTAAGTGTTCACCCAAACCCTGCATGCAATACGTTACACGAAGAGTCTTACATTTGAAGCTAAATGTTTTGGCAAGTCATTCACAAAGGCGAGAAACATAAGAGGTCCAATGACACTTCCTTGTGGAATCCCTGACGTAACACTAGCGGAGGTTGATAAGTAGCTTCCGATTCGAACCTTTTGCTTGCTATCATGTAGTAGTTCGTTTATCCAAGCCACCACCCTTGTGTCTATGCCCGAATCTATTAATTTGTTTACAAGACGATCGTGTGGAACAACATCAAAAGCTTTGGCAAAATCTATTACTATCGCGTCTATTTATTTATTTGTCAAAAAACAGTAAAAATTGTATATGACGTGTGGGGAAAGAGATTTATCTGCGCACATTTTCTTGAGGGCCAGAATTTAAAAAAACAAACGAAAAAATGAATTTAGAAAATAAGTATTTTAGAAAAATAAAAAAAAAATGAAAAATGTTCCCGAGTTATATAAAATCAATTTCAACGGTAAATGAACTACAAGCAAAACGAGTGCTCAACAAATCGTGCGTGTAGTGAAGCTACATTTACGTCCAGATGCAAAACAAGGGGCCATCTCAGCATTTGCTCAATAGATCACGGAAACTGGACAAAAACCTGATGGAGATGGGGGTCATTGACCCGGAAGCTGAAGTACATTACTTGTTACAGCCGTATTAAATATTTTTTAAAAATGTATACAATGCAAACGTAAACTAATTCATTATATATCTTTGTTTTGTTAAAATAAACATTATTTTTCTTTTTCACGATAAGTATAGTCTCTAATTGTATAGAAACAGTTTTGCAGCAGAAAAGATTTTACTTCTAACTTAAATTTTTGTACCGACTTTAATTGTTTTATGTCATCTGGCAATGCGTTGTAAAGTAACGTACATGTATGTTGATTTCTTGTACTGAGCTGTTAATACTGACACTTAATGTACGTGATTTCTACGGCGTGTGTTGTAATTATAAATATCAATATTGCATGAAAATATGTTCCCTCCGTTAAGTAGGTCATTTTTGACAAATATTACAGATTCGTAAATAAATAGACAAGGCAATGGTAAGATTCCCAGTTCAATGAAAAGAGGCTTGCAGGAATCACGCGGAAGGAATTTTTTCATTATTCGAATAATTTTCTTTTTCAATCTGAAGGTCTGAATACTACAGGATGAGCTTCCCCAGAATATTATGCCATATCTCAGGCGGGAATGTACATTTGCAAAATAAACGCAACGAGCTGCATGAAGGCTGACAGAATTTGAAACAATTCTGAATGCGTAGCATAATGAACTTAATTTAGTGTTTAATTCTGTTATACAATATGTACATTCCATTCGAGGTTTGATTGAATTGAAAGACCTAAAAATTTTGTTGCTTCAACATCAGCTAATTGCATATTGTTCATTTTCAATGGAACATGCGATTTCCGATTTGAGATGCAAAAATGCATTGAAACAGTTTTTCTTTCGTTAACAATTAATTTGTTATTATTAAACCAATTTGAAACTTCTGAAATTGTACTATTTACTGCTTCTTTTTTGCAAAGAACATTCGTGTCATCAGCAAACAGAACTTCCATTTTTAATAGACGAGGGCGTATCGTTTACGCATAACGGAAAGACAACAGGACCTAAGATCGAACCTTGCGGGACCCCATGCTCAATTGGCAAAGAAATTGGAAATATAAGTATGTAATGTCCTTTCCTGCCAGTATGGTATTTCTACTCTTTGAGTCCGATGTTTAAGGTACGAAGTTATCCAATCTAGGGCAATACCACGAATTCCATACGAAGGTAATTTTGAGAGCAAGATGTTATGGTCAATAACGTCAAAAGCTTTCGAGAGATCTAAGAATATTCCAATGGGTACTTCATTTTGGTCTATTGATGAAGCAACATCTTTGAGAAAAGAAAAAATGGCAGTTTCCGTAGATTTTGATTTTCTAAAACCGTGTTGTGAGTTTGAAAACGCTTTGTTTTTCCTGAGAAATGTTTCCATTTGTAAGTAGAAAAGCCTTTCTAATATTTTTGAGAAAACTGACAAAAGAGAAATTGGCCGGTAATTTTGAATATCATTTTTGTTCCCTTTTTTAAAAAGTGGCTTAATTTTTGCTGTTTTGAAAATATCTGGAAATATTCCTTTACATAAAGAAGCGTTGAAATGTGAGTTAACGAATGTATAAAGGCAGGTGCACAAGCTTTTAATAAACAATCCGGAAATTCATTTAAACCAGATGAATATTTATTTTTTAGTTTACTGACTATTCTGAGGATTTCGTTGGGAGAAGTTTCGGAAATAAACATCGTATCGGAAATTTTTTGGGAAGTGTAAGATGTTGAATTTTGTGGTTTTAGTCCCTTCGTGAGATCAGACGCAATTCTGGAAAAGTGTTTGTTGAAGAGATTGGCAACTTTTTCCGGATTACTCGTTTCTCTTTCATTATCCTTTAAAATAACATTCTCTACAAGGTATCGAGACGATGTGGTTGTATTTTTTACGATATCCCACATTGCTTTAGTTTTGTTACTAGCGCTCAAAATGTCCTGACTATTTTTCATTATTTTTGCCTGAACTATTACTTTTCTTAAAATTCTTTTGTATTCTCGGAAGTATATATGGAAACCGGGTGATACGTTATGATGTTTAGAAATAAAGTAAAGCGTACGTTTGTTTTTACACGATGTTCTAATTCCTTGTGTGATCCAAGTATTACTTTTGCTTGAAATGTTTAATTTTCTCTTTTTAAGAGGAAAGCACGCGTTAAAATGAATTGAAAGCTTGGAGAAAAATACATAATATTTTTCATTTGTGTCAACAGCGTTATAAACTGAGTCCCATGATTCCTTCATCAAGTAGTCCTTAAATAATTTTATATTAACTTTAGTGAATGCTCTGCACATGCGTGTATTATTTATTGTGTCAGTGTTTATGTTCTTAGTAATTGTAAGAATTTGTGCATCGTGGTCACTGTATCCTAGATTATTCGTTATTATTTCACATGTAGTTGTGGTTTTGTTAATTATAATTTGATCTAATGCTTTTTGTGATTTAAGCGTATTCCGTGTAGGTACATTCACTGTAATATCTAAATTAAAAGAATGAACCTACCCTTCCCCCAATATCAATTTCATCCGCTATGTCGTGTAGAAGGGAGACAAGCTGACTTTCGCATGAAACACCGTTTCTGAAACCGTGTTGACCTTGATACAGCCATTCATTGTCCTCCCATTCTTTCCGGATGTAGTTGGTAATTAATTGTTCCATGAGTTTGCATACGACTGATGTGAGACTTATCGGTCTATAGTTACTAAGGACTGTTTTATCACCGCTTTTAAAAACAGGTACTACGAGTGTTAACTTCCAATCTTCCTGTACGCAAGCGTTATTGATAGACATTAAATAGCCTAATTAGATACGGTAGAATAGCCTCTCCGCCTAATTTAATGATATCCGTGGAAATACAATCGGGTCCTCGAGATTTTCCGCTTTTCATTAATTTTATTCTTTTTCGTAGAGTATTTACGTCGATATAAAATAGATTTCTATCTGATAACGTTGGTATCCCTGTACCGTTAGTTTTCTGCATAAATACCAACGAGAAATACGCATTAAAAGCGTGTGCTTTTTCTCTGTCGTCAGTTACTTGCGAATTATTTATCCGAACAACTGGTATTTCGTCTTTGTTTCCCTTCCTTCTATGAACATACTTAAAAAATTTCGACCAATTATTGCCGTCCGCATCAAGGATATATTTCAAATGACGTTCTTCCGCAATTTTCTTTTCCTTCTCTAATGCTTTTGAATAACTTCGAAATAATGACATATGGTTATCACTAATGTGCCTGTTTCTAAACGCCTTTCTGGTTTTTCTTTTCATGCGTCTAATCTTTGCATTATAATATTCTGGATCGGTGTTACTTTTGTTGTTTTTAAGTAATTTTGAAGCCCTTCTACATTCGTTTCTTGTATTCCCTCACTGGAAACCCGGCGTTAATACTTTTTCTTGAAGTAGTTAAGTCAAAGTCGACAAGAACTGCTTTATGGTCACTTATACCTTCCATGACGTCGCACGATAAGAATAAGTCTTTCGGTCCAACGAGGCAAATATGTAGAAGCGTGTCCTGTCTAGTGGGCTGGTCTACTACCTGTGCTAATCCGTTATCCCAGACCAATCTATTGACAAGTTGCTGCACATTTCCGTCGCAAACGCATCCTTTCCAATTAGTGTCTGGAAGGTTTAAATCTCCGGCAATAACTACTGGATGACAATTTATGTTTTTTGTTCTTTCGTGTATTGCGCCTAAGATTTCGTAACAACTAGCCGGTGGACGATAGCAAGCAATTATTTCTAGCTTATTTCCTAAACAATGAATTTTCAACCCCGTCATTTCAAAAACATTATCAACCAAATTTGATTTAATGTGTTTTTCACGCAAATGAAAACTCCGCCGCCTCTAGTTTCGCGATCTCTCCTAAACGTCATATAATCAGACCGAAAAATTTCCGAATTCGCTACCGCATCCGAGAGCCAAGACTCTGTACCTATCACGATATCAGGATCACAAGCCTCAATTAAATTCCAAAATTCTGTTACCTTATTCATGATACTACGGCAGTTCACCTGCAACAATCTAGTGAAGCCTTTCCTCACCTGCAAGTCAGAGTTTGGGATCCCTGCGTCTTGCTCAGGTGCCTGCGCCCGGGCAGCAGTCGTCTCCTCCCGCGCAGCAGTCGTCTCCTACCGCATAGCAGTCGCCTCTTCCCGCGCAGCAATCGACTCCTACCGCGCAGCAGTCGCCTCTTCCCGTGCAGCAGTCGACTCCTCCCGCGCAGCAGTCGCCTCTTCCCGCGCAGCAATCGACTCCTACCGCGCAGCAGTCGCCTCTTCCCGCGCAGCAGTCGACTCCTCCCGCGCAGCAGTCACTACACGTCGAGATGGCACGTCCCACGAAGCCGCCGCCGTCACCGTCACCATCACCGCCTCCGCATTCGCCGCCGTCACCACCGCCGCCGTCGTCTCCGCCGCTGCCTTCGCCACCGTTGCCATAGTCTTTCTTGTGTGCAGTCACTTGCCTCGCAAGCATGACTGGATAACCTCATCATGCAGGCGACCCAGCTTCCATGCACCGCGGAAATTTAGATGAAGACCATCCCGTGCGAGGTCTTCTGGCCCCAGCCAATGATTTGGATCTACGAAATGACCGTCGATCTTTCCGCATGCCCATCGTAACCCTCGATTTAATTGCCACGTCCTACCGATGTGCACATCTCTGCGCTGCATCACTCCAGATAAAACAATTCGCGCGTTTTTGAATTTTCTTTTTACAGCACGGCCTAACTCCACGCACTGGTTCACAGTCTCGAAGATGGGTTGCCTCTTCGATACATTTGCACCCACGTGCACAAGGACGACTTCCACGGCTTCATTTTTTTCCGCTCTTTCCACGACGGATTTCATTTGTACAACGTTAATCCCTGGAAAGAAAGAAACGTCGGTTCCTTTCTTCTTGCAAACGCCTCCGCTGTGGCGCACCATCGAATCTCCGAGCACTTTAACCTTGTTCTTATAAAGCTCTTCATCAATGACGGTGTTGTTTGCTTCAGTACTCGAATGCGTTGATCGCTCTTGGACACTTAGTTTCTCCAACTCCTGGATCTTGAAGCTTAATTTTCTAATGCACTGTTGGGCTTCGGTTAATTCAGCTTCAAGTCTCCGAAGTCTTCTCTCGCTTCGATCACATTTGGCGCACATGGACACCGACGATTCAGTAGCAGGACCAGGATTTTGCTCAACTCCGCTGATCACAAGAAGAGTGGCCAAAACTGCTGCGCAGAGCAAAGCCATGCCGTCGCCGGACCGCACGCGCACCGCTTGCCCCTTCGCCTCCCGGAAAACACGCAGGCGCCCTGCCCAGATACCCACATGGGCGCGGTAAACCGCCAAGTCGCAACCCATGGCCTTTCACTTTTCCGCACGGGTGAAGCGGGTGAACTAAGAGATCTGTCCGCCATTTCGTTGTCGAGTTGGGGGATGGAAACCACAACGTGTTGTTCGTTCTCATGTACTCTTTGTTCATTTTCATTTTCGTTAACTTTCTGCTCCAGGACTACCTCACTTGTTAGTTCTAGCTTCACTTCCCCCTTCAAAAGATTTAGCTCTGCATCTGAGAAAACTTTTCTTCTCCTAATGGAGTTAAGTTGGCTGCACACACGTTGCTCATTTAGAGCGCTTTCCGGATAGATCTTTTTCCATTCAGTTAGGAGTCTTCTCCTGAAACCCTCACATTCTGTCTCGTTTTTTGTGCTTCTATAGTATGCACGCATGACAGACATATTTAATTCTCTGGTCCATTGCAAGCGTTGGCTCGGATTCTCTGGAGCAGTGGGGGATCCTCTTGGGTTCCCCAAACTTCTACCAGGTACGGCATCTTGCGACGCGATATCCAGAGTTGCGGTAGCCCTAGATGGAGCGGCGCCGCGCCCCCTTAGTTGTTCCGGAGGTTCACCGGTTTCCATCAGCACAGGTAACACATTTCTCACAGCTGCCCCGGTGCTAGAAACAGCTGCGCGGCCTTGCGAGGGCCGGTCGCCAGCGTGACTTTTCCTTAAAGTACTACTCATAATTCTTCTCTGGGGGAGGGGCAGTACTGGATAATGACGAAGAAGATCTGCTCCCCAGGTCAGGTTTTTTTGGAGGGGTCTGACAACCCTCAGATTTTGAAGATAAACTCGTCGGCCTTCTTTGTCGTTGAGATTTGATCTTCATCCGCCATCGAAGCCGTTGGTCCTCTTCACCTGTAACCCTAGGCGGGGGCACTTGCTAGGTATTGACAGCCGGAGCCAACCGACCCTAGGTTTTTTATAGAGGTATGCTCCTCTTCAAAGTTTAAGGAAGGAACGAATGACAGAATTATTTAGGGTAGGTACCAGGGGCCTCGGAGCTACTCAGTCCACCCGTTGGCTTCTGGGGGTAGAGGAAGGGTTGAATGACACGAAAGGAATAATTCGGGTAAGGAGTTAGTCGCCTCTTACGACAGGGGGGAATTACCCTTGGTGCTATTCTACTAAAACCCCCGGGCACCACACGGGGCATTATTATTATTATTATTATTATTATTATTATGCAGTTTATTTTAATGTTTATTTTCTTTTATCATAAGGACAAATACACAGGTTATACAAGACCAAAGCGTATTTATCGACGTCTTTTTGTTACGAATTCATATCTATCCTACTCCCATAAACTTTCGAGTTATTCCTGTTGTTGAGATAACCACAGCCTTTTGCATTGTCTTATAAATATTCACATTGATATTCAGGTCTTTTAAATTAAGTCTTTATTATTATTATTATTATTATTATTATTATTATTATTATTAATATTAATATTAAATTGCTTATTTTGAAGGACAATGATGCAAAATAATAAAATACGGGTTTGTTGGTTGATGGAAACATTGAAAATGCTGTTAACACATTACAAGAGGATTTACACTAGAATATTGTTTCGAAGATTCTTCGTCATTATTATATCACTATACAGGGTGAGTCACGTAACTTTAGCACCTCCTGTAACTTTTGAACGGTTAAAGTTATTGCAATGCAGTTTTCACGGAAGTGCATGAGGGGAAGGGGCTAATAGATAAGTGCATTAATTTCTATTTTATCACTTGTACTTTACGAGATTTTTTAGGTAACTTTGTTTTTTCAAATAGAACTATACATATTTTTTCACTCCACCATGACGAGCGTAAAAAGACGAATCCAGTGATGTACATATTGTCATATGTTGGATAAGCATTTTTTTAAATTAATTTTGATTTTTGCGACTGGGGTTTAACGGACATTTTGTATAGTCCATCACACAAGGTCACGCAGCGCTCCACCAGCAACGTGATCCCGGGCAAGGGAAGGGAGATTTGAAGATACGAAACATATTCCAAGTATTCACAAAACCATTGCAGCTTTTTCCTGAACTGTGCTTTCCATCCTTCCGCATTTTCAGATTTTCGACTTTCTTTGATTGAAGGAATTAAAGGATGGAAAATAAGAATTTGTCATAAGTTTGTATCGTAATAAAATTGTTTTTAACTTCAACTCCATTTAATGGACTTTCATAAGATACGTATTAATGGGATCTTGAAACAAAACACAATAAGAATAAATATTAAAAACTGTACAAAAAATATTGCGTATTTTGAGCAAACAATTTAAATGTTAATAAGAATATAATAATAACTTAGGGATAGAAATAATCTTATTTCAATAAATACTACTTAAGACAAATCCGTATTTTCAATCCCTAAGAAACAAAATATCTGAAAATGGATCAGGATGGAAAGGAGAATTCAGGAAAAATTTGCAACAGTTTTGTGAATATTTTTCGTATCCTCAAGTACTAAAATCCCTTCCCTTTCCCGACCCCGCGTTTGCTGGGGGAGCGCTGCGTGACCTTGTGGGGCTGACAGTTACAATGAAAATATCCGTTAAACACTAGTCACAAAACAATCACAATTACTCAAAAAAATGCTTATCTAACATATGAAAATATTTATATCTTTGGATTTGTCTTTTTACGCTTGTCATGATAGACTGAAAAAATATGTATAGTCCCATTTGAAAAACAAAGTTACCTCAAATATCTCTTAAAATACAAGTGATAAGAGAAATCAATACACATATCAATTAGCCCCATTCCTTCATTCACTTCCGTGAAAACTGCATTGCAATATCTTCAACCGTTCAAAAGTTACAGGAGGTGCTAAAGTTACGTGACTCACCCTGTATATAAAGCTTCATTATATAACGTATACGTCATTATTTATGTTATTGCATACTGAAGTTAGCAATTTTATGATTTAATTTGTCTGCAGTGTGGAAACCTGTATTGTAAAAAGATGCATGCGACCTTGGCTTTATCCCGATTTTATATTCAATTTAACTGAATTAGGTAAAGAGCTAAAGACGTCTCTAAAAGTCGTGCGTGACACTGCAAAGAAGGTACGTATATTAAATAGTTACTTATTTTCAATAACTAACTAACCATTTGAAATAATTATTTTCTGACAATAGTTATACTCGACAAGTTCTGATTGTAGATAATACAAAAAAGGAAGAGAGAGTTCTTGCTCAAAGAGAAAGAAAGTGAAAAGATTGAAGATGAAAATGAATTTGGTAAGTTAAAATTATTTATCTAAACTGATACAATGAGAATTGCATGTCGACTTGTCACAGTATGTATGTATGTGTGGATGAATGGATTTATGGATAGATGAATGGATATACTATGTATGTATGTATTGTGGTGTACTCACTTTGACTTTTGTAGATATTTATACTATTTTCTCCCTCTTTACCTCTTTGATCAATTATCTATACCTGCACAGACATTTCTTCCTTTTGAACACATTTTACTTCGTCACGCCCAAGGGGTGACATGGAGAAACAAGAGGGACCGAAGCGGGACCCTCAGAAAAGTTATTTATGCACCGTGCGAGCACCGTAACAGACATATCGAACAGGTGAATCTCTCGAAAATTTCCACTAAATGTGATTGTTGTATAAAGCTGTGTGATTATTAAGCAGATTAATTTAAAACATGTAACAGTTAATTGTATACTAAAGGAAACGACAAATCACGAAAAATAAACTCGTAAAATTATTATAATACGCTTAAACTTAGTTACTTCTATTCAAAAGGAGTGGTACTAAGCGCTGAAAACTTCTGTGGTATTTCCCGCAAATTAATAATTAATTTTTGTATTAGATTACCACAAGAGGCAGAAGAGGATAAAATGTATGTAATTTAGTAGATTTAATGCTGCGAATTACGAAGTACCTGCAGATAAGGGAAATAACTCCAAGTGCATTGGATTGAACACTATTTTTTGTTTGCTGTTTCTGGCATGTTGTTACTGTTTTATATTAACAGTTACATTCAAATATTAAAGATTTTTAGATGACACCCCAGAAGTGGAAACAGTAATTTACTCGTACTGAAAAAATAATTTTGGATTTTAAATAATTTAGAATAAAGAAATTATTTTTTTTCTGAAGTAACAAAATTATTAATTGACCTACTAGATAAGGATGGTCCCTAATAGTGTTTCAGCTTTGTTACATTATTTTTTTTACAATCGTATTTGGTTATTATACATTTAATTTAATTTATTCAATTTTCATACCTAAGGTTACAATTTATTTGTTTTAATTTAATCTTTTAGACCCACAAAACATGGATTCTGGATACACCACGTGATAGAGGATTTTTTCTAAATTTTGTAGCTGGGTTTAACCACTTTTTGTTATCAGGGCTCTGTAATAAGAGTTTGTCTGCCGAAAATTCGCCGTTTCTTGCGCAGCATGACGTCACTTTCTCTCTACTCCGTACGAGGAAGGAAAAATGGCTTCGTTCAGAAATTCGTTCACCCAGAAGTATAATGCCGTTATTTTGAGGAATTCAAAAGTAGAATTTTTCCGACACCTTTTACGAGAGATTTCCATCCTGAGTGCCCCTAGGGCAGACTTTTTTCGCCCCAAGTGCATAAATTTTCTTAGTCCGAGTAAATTTTCTTAGTCCTTTCATTTGGAAATTAATGAAAGAGAGCGATGCACGAGGCATTTAGAACTACAGTGTTAAAAGAAGTTTAATATATTAGAAAAAAGGAAATTGTAATAAAGATTTAAATATTTTTATTGAAAATTCCTCGCCCCTCCCAACACACGTACTCTCAAATAAAAGTGCCGCTCTTATCTCAAACATAAATCCATCACAGACCGCGATACAAATGTGCTAATAAAACATTACAGATAGAATGTTATTGCTCAGTTAAACATTTTTAAATTTCAGAACAGAAAAGGAAGACTGCGTTTTTAGATTTGCTACTGCAACATCAAAGAGATGGACATTTTACTGATCAAGAAATCCAGGATCAAGTTGGGTATTGTTTTGCTTCTTGATGATGGCGAAAGTATCGATGCTAATGAACCTAAACATTTTAATTTACATTGCATTTTTGAAAATATTTTTTTAATGAACTGGTTTTGTCATTTCAGGGTCGTGATACAGTTGCCACATCATCAGGCTTCTGTTTGTGGTTACTCGCACACCATCCACAATGTCAGGTAATTTCTATTATTAAGTTTCATTTTATTCTAAGTTTTATGAATTAATTTTTTTTATATGTTTGAAGGCTTGGCATCTAAGGCCTTTAGCCTTTAATTTTGGTTATTATATTTATTATTGTTATTTGTATTATTATTATTATTATTATTACTATTATTTGTATCATTATTATTTGTATTTTTTATTTATTATTATTATTATTATTATTATTATTATTTTCATCACTTAAGATTTTTATTCCCAGTTCACTGCTGCATATTAATATTAACAAATAGATATAATCCATCAAAACATGACGACCAATTATAAATTCATTAAAAATAACTTTATTAGTTTTATGAGTTATTATAAACTAACGGAATAAATATGTATAATAAACAAAAATATTCAAAATTTTACAACCTAAAATATGCAATTCTTCTCAGAAATTCCCGATGCGCATGTACTGAGATTAACACATTTCCATGGACTCATTGCGATACTCTTATTTAATTGCGAATGATTCTAATGAGTTCATTTTCGGTCGGGTATCACGAGGGGAACGTCTGAACAAAGGGTTTCAGCGTAATGTTTCCCCCTATCTTTGCTTAGGCAAGGGTTTACTGGTACTTCTTTTATGGATTTTATTAGTAGAACTTTTTTTGATTTCAGAGAACCTATTCATACGCATCGTCTTGTTTTTTTCTCTGGAAGATTTCGGGAGTTTTAGCGAACTTTCCCATACGCACAAACTCAGCCGCCCAGAAACCGCTGTGTCCATGCATGTATAATGCTAAAACTTCCGAAATCGTTTGTCAAAAGGAAAAGTGTAAATGTGGTCCAAGTGATAGTATTTGGTCTTTCAACGCTTATCGATTCTTAACAAAAAGATTCGAAGCCGTCGCCATGCGTAATCGCTCCGTGGGAAATCCGGCATTCTCTTACAGCAAGGCTTGCCCGCTTAAACATTGCAATCTAATTGCAGTATCTTTCACTCAACATAACAGTTGGGCAGAAATAAAGTGCAGATTGAACTAGTTCTATAAAAAGAGGACGTGTTTATCTATGTCTCCGTGGAAATGACCGCAAGAACACAAAATTTTCGAAATGATTGTGGATTGTGGATTGTTAAACCTCAAAAACTGAAAATATTTTCAAACCAGTTTGCAGAAAATGATTGTCATAAAATTCCTTAATACATGTATAATTACTTCTTATATTTTCTTCTTTCAATTATATTGACTTTCCTTGTTGGGTACGCCGTTGACCGCACTTGTATAAGTTGACTATTAACTGGGATCTGTTGGCGATGCCCCCTTCCCATTTGCATGCGTTAGATTATGTTTAGGCCGTCATAATGAATGCTCGTTAATGAATAAACACGGAAATACTCCATGTTTCTATGATGTACCACAGCATAATAATATGATCCTATTTTCTTCTGAACGTCTCAATTTTAATTTCTCGCTACTGGTTACGCAGTATAGAGGGAGTATTTGTAACGCTTCGGGGAGAAAATTGATGGATTTTTGACAGAAAACTCTTATTACCGGGCCCTGGTGACGAAAAAGTAGATACATCTTGTCTCTATATAAATAGTAACTTACTTCCTCTAACATGTTGTGTAATCAGAATCCATGTTTTGTGAGAGATTGATATCGAAAATGTGAACAATCCTAGCGGCCTAAGCAGTATTTTCACCAAAATTGATATTCCCCCATTGATCTAACTGATATCGCGGCCCCATGAATTTGAATTCCATATTTTACTTTACATGAAGCCTCTGGGGCATTTTCAAAAGTGGCACCAAATTTTTTGATTAAATTTTGACCTTGGATAGCGTAAGGACGCTTAAAGAGAATGGTTGAGGTCTCATTTTTGTTGAAATCCACAATTTTTCGAAAACTGCTTTAGTTCAGTTTTTACGGCGACTTCCTAAAACTACAATTATGGAGATATTTTTTCCTTAATGAAATGTGATCATCAGAAACAGATCTTGAAATAAGCTCATGTTCAATGTTTCAAAAGTATGAGTATGAGTAAAAGTATAAGTATTGCGTAATTTTGCATGAACAAATAATTTTTAAATTTTAAACAATTTTTCTAAAAAACGACTCCCAATTGTCTTTGATTCTTTTCCGCGTATGTAGCAAAAACAATAAAAAAGTGGTGCTGGTACCATTTTCAACTCAGTATCTGTTGTTATTATTTTTTTTTGGTTTGAAAATTGTAAATTAGACAGCATTTTAGAGGGATACATGCGACATTCCGAGTTTATAATTTAAGATAGTCCGTGTAAAGTAAATGTCACTGACGTTACAGCACTAAGTTGCACTAAGTAGTTTACGTCATTTGTCTATAGTGTGATCAAATAAATGCAAAACAGCAGTGGAGGCTGTATTGAATCTCCTTAGAAAAATATTACTGTTATTATTATTATTATTATTATTATTATTATTATTATTATTGTTATTCTTAGGCTAAATTGTTAGCACTATAATATACCGACGTATTTTTGCAATATTTTCAGGAGAAAGTATGTGATGAGCTGAACACAATATTTGGGCACTCCGCTCGTGAAGCTACTCCATAAGACTTGCTAAATATGAAATATTTAGATACAGTAGTCAAAGAAACCATGAGACTTTATCCTGCCGTACCAATATGTCTAAGAGAGTTGGAGGAAGAAGTAAAAATTGGTATTGTACATTATATTTCTTTAAAAGCCGGTCCCACTAGAATGGGGAGTTAGCTTACAGCGATGAGTACCTAGTTTTTATGAGGGAAAATACTCAGTGCCACGTCACATTGATTTCATATAAATGAAGGGTGTATGTACTCGTATGTATGTACTTGGCCTCTGTGCGAATCTTGGGTCTATCAGCGGCGTCCCGGCCTTCCACACGTACCTGTAATCCGGCAAAGGGTTAATAGGTACGTGTGGTTAGCACGTAGGCATCCCTATGCCGTGTTCTGTTCTTCTCAACCTGAGAAGTGAGTTTTCTCATCGTCACACAGCAACATACACTGGGACAATGCAAGGAAAACGCACTCTCTAATCTTGCCCGACCGGGAATCAAACCCAGGCTCGCGTCATGGAAAGCGAGCACGCTGACCAATGAGCTAAACCCCATCTAAGAAGGAGAAAACATCTAAATCTTCTTACAATTCCCGCCCTAATCAGATTTGTTATCCAGCTATTCAGAAAATGAGCTATGTTAGGATTAGTTTGACTGAAGCTGTTGTGTCGGTCCAGGTCGGCAAATACGGGGTGTTTGGATTTTTTGGAGCCAAATTTGAGTATGTTTTCCCCACTTCCCACTCAACAAACAGTCCCATGTGGACAGTGGACCAAATCATCGGTAGATTCGACGATCACGAATCAAAATTTCAAAAATTTAATTATCTTTATTTTAGAGAAGAGTGAAATATATGAGTAAAATTCTATAGATATTTTAGAAATAAAAGTGAAAAAACTTGACAAATAGCCAATGGATTCGCGCATTAGCGCATCGAATTGAGAAATCGCCGCTGCACACAGTCACTCATTGGCCGCTTCGTGGCGTTTTTCCCGGCAATAAACACTTCAGTCATCCCTCGAATCTTTGCTGTTACTGGGGATACCAACTGGAACGCGCCAAAAGTGCGTAGAGTGAAATTGGGAATACCACGGTGAATTGTTTTTATGTACGTTCTTGATTCTTGAGGTTTTTCCTTTCTCGCCTTACGAATACTTCGTGAGAAGAGAAGTTATGTAATCGTGCGGCGGAAAACGGGGAATTTTCGCCAGAAAAACTCTTATAGCAGGAGTCTGGTGACAAAAAAGTGGATAAAACCTGTTGCTAAATTTAGAAAAAAAATCCTCTATCTCGTGGTGTAGTCAAAATCCATCATTTGTTGCTTCTTCATACTGCAAAATCGATTGACGACAAAACGTCCGTCTGTCCGTCTGTATTCAACGCTAGCGCCTAAACCGTTTCGGCCAATTTTCTTCAAATTTGATAGTAGGAAATGGTGTGGCATTTACTATGCTATCATTGAAATCAATATTTGATGTAGGCTCCTCATCGTAATTGTTTTATTTTGGCATAAAGCTTTTTCGGCCGCATTGCGGCCATCTTCAGTACTACAAAATAATGATAATAATAATAATAATACTAATAATAATAATAATAATATATCTAAATACAAAAAATTTAAAACTTTTAAAGAATAAAAACTTTCAAGAATTGGATTTTAAAGAGATGTAAAATGTGAAATGGACATATAGATTTTTTAAAAATGACAAATGAAAATTAATAAAATAAATGGAATCTATTACAAATAATATTATGAAGCAAACTGGAGTGAAATGAAAGTATAATATAAAATGTGTAGATGGAAACATAATTTTGAATAACAAATGTACATTTTGAAAAGAGGTGAAAATAGAAAATGAATAAATATGTAACTAAATAAATAAATGAATTAATAAATTTAGGTGAGCAAACTGACATACCTCTTAGAGGCGGCTGTGGGCCTCAGGGCCTGTGGGCCTTGTTATTAAACAATCCCCAACACGCTATTTTAAATGAACAGATTCCTTCTCTCTCCCCTACCTCCATTGAACGTTTCCTTTAAATAGCGTACAATGCCTTCGCCCTTCGCTGTCTGTCTGGACTGAGGCCCACAGCCGCCTCTAAGAAGTATGTCAGTTTGCTCACCTAAATTTATTAATTCATTTATTTATTTAGTTACATATTTATTCATTTTCTATTTTCACCTCTTTTCAAAATGTACATTTGTTATTCAAAATTATGTTTCCATCTACACATTTTATATTATACTTTCATTTCACTCCAGTTTGCTTCATAATATTATTTGTAATAGATTCCATTTATTTTATTTAATTTTCATTTGTCATTTTAAAAAATCTATATGTCCATTTCACATTTTACATCTCTTTAAAATCCAATTCTTAAGTTTTTATTCTTTAAAAGTTTTAAATTTTTTGTATTTAGATATATTATTATTATTATTATTATTATTATTATTATTATTATTATTATTATCATTATTTTGTAGCACTGAAGATGGCCGCAATGCGGCCGAAAAAGCTTTATGCCAAAATAAACAATTACGATGAGGAGCCTACATCAAATATTGATTTCAAATTTGATATTTCCCGATCGTTTTTACTCGTCTCAAGGCCTTTTGAATTTGAAATTGATATTTCAGTATTTGAGGGTACTTTACATGAAGACCATTTTGAGATTTTCTAAATTAAAAGAAAATGGCTCCAAATATTTTTATTATATTTTGTTGTTGAATAGTGCGAAGAACGTTGAAGGGAATGACGTAGGTATCACTTTCGTTGATAGGCCCAATTTGTCGAAAATTGCAAAAAAAACTGTTTAAAAACTGCAAAATTGAAGATAGAGAATTTTGCCTCAGACAAAGTCGGTTGTACAAAATTAGCTCTTCAAATAAGGTCATGAACACTTTTTTGGAAAAACCAGTGGATTTTGCGTAAAGTGCGATTCAAATTTACAAAAAAAAATTCTGAAAAAACGCTCCAAATTTTTTCTTTAAAATGTCTGCACGTGTGTAATATGGGACGGTAAATATATAAATAAACTAGTGGTGCTATAGAATGGCACATACTTTCTCGCAGTAGTTATTTTTCAAATGCCGATCAGCGGATAAATTATGTGGAGTAAGCCGTTCACCGCTGCCTTTCTTGGTCATGTTTGAAAGACATGTTTTTCGCATGTTGACAATTACAGGCTTCCTAATGATAGAACTGATACAATATTATTATTATTATTATTATTATTATTATTATTATTATTATTATTGTTATTAAATTTGTAGTATTTTGATTTCTATCTTCGAAATATTCGATATTTTACAAATTAAGTACAAATACGAGTTTTTACAATATGTTCGTGATTCAGCTTATCCGAATATTAACCTCACGCTTCGCCACTGGTCGTTCCGATAGATTTCGCATGATCGCGACCGTATCAAGCAGTGCTTGCGATCTACCTTACGCCTTCTACCGACAAGACCGAGAAAGACGCGAAATGCCGTGTGATATTCCATCGTGAAAATGGGCCTTGAATGTTCTTGATGGGCAAGGTTAGAGAAATCGCAGTTATAGTTGGGCTATCAATTATTTTTCAATGATTACTAGATTGGGTTCAGAAAAATTAATAATAAAATTAATTTTACAAAAAATACGAAATCGAAAAAACTAACCTTTACTACTAAAATTATCCCGACTAACTCCACTGTAATAAGTGATGAAAACAATTGGAAAATAATAAATAAAAATAAAAACGCGCAGAACTAAGTTAAAATATCTAACGAAATTACTAAATGCAGATTTATGAAAAAAAGCAAACCGCAATATGCAAATCGCTAGCAACAACAGCAAATTAACAGAGCACAATCCACATGAATGGCTTGAATGTTAGCGGAATCTACACGAAAGTAGTCATTTTTCTAATGCAAGTTTAAATTTAAAACTAGTGCTACAGAATGGCACAGGCTTTCCCCTATTAGTTTTCTATTTCCTTGGGTCTGCGCTAGCTATTCGGAATTGCCACATACTCTTGCCAGCTGCCATCTATCGCTGCCCAATTAACATTTGTTGGCATTTTCTTAATTTTTCGGTTTCCTAATGGTAAAACGAAAATATTAATTTTAGAATATTAAAGAACACAAAAAACTAGTCCTAAATGGCAATTTTCTTTTAAAAATTTGTAGCCGTTTTAAAGAAAATGGCGTTTTAGCGCTACTGAAAATGCGAAATTTGAAGCTCCTTTTCACAGAAAATTTTGAGTTTTCAAAATACTTCAATTGAAGTTATTTTAAACATTTATGCTCACAAATATACTAATCTTTACAAATTGCTGGTAATGTGCATATTAAAGATGTCAGAGATCTTTCAAAAAATTACATTTGGTAATTTTTGAAAAAAAACTCAAAATAAACTTAACGTCATATTAAAGAGTGCAATTAGCACTATCCGATCGAAAAGTTTGAAGACAATTTTTGTAGTCATTTATGAGAAAATGGCGTTTGAGCGTTTCTGAAAATGCGAAAATTTGAGCCAGTTTTCACAGAAAACAGTTGAGTTTTCCAGAAACTTTATCTGACATTTTTTAAACGCACATGCACTCATAAATATAATAATATGAACAATTTGCCGCTACTGTAAATATTAACGACGTGAGAGACAAGTAAAAAAAATCATTTTTTCAATTTTTAAAATAACAAAAGAATAGAGCAATATGGCGTTTATGTCATTTCATAGAGTACATTTTGCACTTTCCCTACCAAAAGTTTAAAGAAAAAATTTGAAGCAGTTTTTGAGAAAAAATTTTCTAGCTCAGATTTTATTTCAATAACTTTCTAACCTAGATTTTTTTTCAATATTTTTTTAACCTTTCACCAATTATATAAACACATACAAGGTTATTTTCTTATGCATTTTAACATTTTGTGTAGTTTGATTAAGTTTCGATAGAACGTTCATTTCTAATAGGATATGTAATATCCAACTAAATGAACCTTCTATTGAAACTAAATCAAGCTACAAATAATGTTAAAATGCACAAGAAAATTACGGAATTGGTGAAAGAACGGGAATATGCTATTGCTAATATTAGATACATAGGTACAAAATATGGAAATAATAAAATATCATTGGATCTAAAAACTGATATACAAGGTCAAATATACAGTATAATTTTACCTAATCGATATGCAAATTGCTTAAATGAAAAAGATATAAAAGATAAATTAAAAACTAAGAATTGAGATTAATATATAAAGGACTTATGGATGGAGATATTATTGAATTAGCCTTTTTACATTATTAATAATAACACGTTGAAATTTGTTGAGGTAAAATGTGAGCTAGATGTTCTTGGATTCGACAAAAATCAACGCCTCAAAAAACAAGGAAAATGATAATATTTTGATATAGTTTGATATAATTTAATCAAAATTTAGGTATTTTAATACGAAATTTATGCAAATATGGTCATATTTTAGTATCAAAAACATAGGGGTATAAAAAAATCTGAGCCAGTAGCCCCCTTTTATATACTACTGCACTGCTGTTAATCGACTTTTGTTGTGATGATTAGCAAGAAAATTTTCTATTGACGTTGTTTGCACCATTGCTTCGTCAAACAAAATGTCAGCTGAAGCAAGTTTTCTAGATTTTTTTAATTTGCTCTGCACTTTTCGTACCCCTTTTCTCATCCCCAGGGTAGCCATAAAAGACAACCACGGCTTGCAATTGATATTTTGATTTTACATAATTAGTGTAATTATCACAAACACAAGAAAATGGTTAATTCATACTTCAAGGAAGCCTGTGCAATAAAAATCCTCCGTCAATGACATATTCAACTTGGCCTCTATTGAACTTGGAGTCTGTGGTTTGAATTCTTTAAAGAGAGTTGACTTTGTTCCTTTTCTTAAACAATTGTCGAATAATGACAAGGAATATGGGCCTAAATCGTAGCTCACTCTTCAAGCTGGCCATCCGTATGGTAATCCTTGGAACAGAGCAGTTGGATTAACAGCAATGAACTCGTTGTCTATTCGTATCGCATTGGTCATTACAGCAAGAGGATGTACTCTATAACTCTGCTTGAATTTTACAGTTGCGATGTCACCACCAATACTTCTGTTGATGCCCTTATTGCCCAAATCCCAAGCCTTATCACTGTTAATTCTATCGTCAGCAACAATACCTGTGCTGATTGAAAATAGGCGTTTTTGGGTAGGTCAGGGGCTTGTGGGAAGGGAAAATGCTGCAGTAACCATTTACACATTTTGGCTCCATCCTTGTTGTCTCGTTCTACTCCTTCAGACCTATGTGCTGTTCAGAAGGGTGAAATGTAACACTAGAATAATTTTCAGTCTGTTCACAGACATGTACAAACGTCATTCCCATTGTCCATCTTGCCAGTACACCTTCCCCTACCCCACGACCCTGTGTAAGTCCTACGTGAAGTTTAATGTACTTCATAAGTGTTCAATGATCATGTCAGTCCATGTACCACATGTTAGGAAATAATAGAATACACAATGACGAGAGTAATAAAATTCCATTTCTCTATTTCTATGTAACAGATGACGATGAAAAGCCAGGGCCGCCAAACAAAAAGATGCGTAGATGAAGGTTCGGGTTCGAAAATATTTAATTTTCGTTTTACCTTGTTAATAACCAACTTTTCTTTTTTCAGTTAGAGCGTTTCAACAGCCGTCATACTTAGTAGCAGGCAACTACATTGCTTGCAACTAATTATAATTACTTATAGGAGTTAGAGAGTTAGTGAGCGAGGGTAAATGAGGTGCCATTCTCATAGTAACATTCAAATACTTTTTGCCTTTGTGTTCGACGCGCGGTAGCGGCGCAACTGTTTATCAGACAAAGAACCTCTCAGTCCTAAAATGTAGAAAATTGTATAATCTTTCATTTCATATAAGGTCAATATTTACGAAAAATGTGTAGTTTCTGAGCTACATTGCGACAAAATGGGATGAATCCCATTTTCACAATTTTCTTCATAAAAACACCACACTTCATGTTGCTCTAGCGGCAAAATGGTACGTTGGAGAAAAAATTCCCTAAGCCATAAAATGTAGGTAATTTTATCTTCTTTAATTTTATGTATGACCTTTATTTACGAAAGAGGATGGTTTTTGAGTTATGTTAAAAACACTGAAAAATTACGGATTTTTAACATGCTTTTTGCAAAAAAAACGTGTTTCCGGGCAAAATGTTTGTTGACAAAAATGTTATTCGTGTTCAGCGACCCCAAAAACATATAGGACCCAAAAATCAAAACTACACCAAAACTTTCCGCTATTTGGCATTTTTGAGCACCATTTGACTGGACTAGAATGCCGTTAAGAATATGAGCTCTGGGCGGAGACTTTTCCCTTGTCCGAAGGGCGGCCGGGCTGTTCCCTCCCTCCGGCTGCACGACGGATGGCGCAGGGGCCACGCCGGAGCTGGTTTACAGGAAGCAAGGTCACACAATATTACGCACAGTCGTCAAATCTACGAAAGAAATACGAAACTATTGTAGAATCAGGTATTTACCAATTGTCTACGGCTAATTTAAATGGAAATACTTAGTTTTGTTTACACAGCCGCTTAATTCTATTCAGTAAATATAAAGATGGAAGACAAAACTAAGTAAACAATGGGACAGGAAAAACGATTCAATATGATACAATAGAAACAATTGTACAGCAGCAGTACCACTCCTTGGTGGACGCCCCACAGTCATTGAAATGTAGGTCGGGAGGGTTAATTCTTCCTCGTGCAGTCTTTGGCTCCGCTCAGATAATGCTAAAAGGGTATTCGTCCGCCTTTAGTTTAATGGGTTACTGCAGTCTTGTTAGCTGAAATTAACTTTAATTGATTTTATTGAATGAGAATAAATTTCAATGTAAGATTCACGTTATTGGAGATTAGCTTTAAATTATTATTAAATATTCCATTTTTTAAATTTATTTACGTCAAAAAACAGTTAAAAACTGCGTATGACGAGCTATGGTGAGAAGTGAATTTTGTGCACGTTTTCATAATTCTGTGGTCTCTATCCCAAACCATATTTTAGTCGAATTTTGAATACAGAAAAGAGAGGTTTTTTTTCGAGTTTTGTTGACAAACTATTCGCTCCTATATAATAAAATATATTTTCAAAGGTGAATTAGCTATAAATTCCTGCCCTGAACCCTCATGTTCAAGAAAGAATAATACTTTTTGCCGCGATAATATGAAAAAACGATAATTTGAATAACTATATTTCCCACTTTGATTTCACTATATTTCCCACTGAAATTCAGAAGACGTGCACAAATAATGAAGGTACATTTATGTCCAGAAGCAAAACAAGGACCATCTCAGCATTTGCTCAAGGATCAGGGAAACTGGACGAAAAACCTGATCGAGATGGGGGCCATCAACTCAGAAACTGTGGTACAATACTTGTTACAGTCCAAATGATCAATAATTACATTAACTATCATTGTTAAAATTAATTCTACTTTCCTTTTTGATGCTCGGTATAGTCTCGAATTGTATAGAAACAGTTATGCAGCAGAAAAGATTTTACTTGGGACTTAAACTTTTCTATTGAATTTAATCGTTTAATGCCTTCTGGCAAAGTGTTGTAGAGTAATGTGCATGAATTGTATGTGAATTTTTTGTAGTGAGCTGTTGATACTGCCACTTGGTGAATATGATTACTACGTCGTGTGTTATACTTATAAACATCGGCGTTTGCTGAAAATATATTCCTGCCCTTAAGTAAGTCATTTTTGACAAAAACTACTGATTCGTAAATCAGGAGACAAGGTAATGGTAAAATTCCTAGATTAATAAAGAGTGACTTACAAGAATCACGTGGGTTGGATTTGCTTATTATTCGTACAATTCTTTTTTGTAATCTGAAAGTCTGTGAACTATAAGATGTGTTTCCCCAAAATATTATGCCATATCTCAGGCGGGAGTGAACATTGGCAAAATATACACAACGAGCTGTATGAAGGCTGACGGAATTTGAAAGAATTCTGAACGCGTAGCATAATGAACTTAATTTTGTGTTCCATTTGAGGTTTGACTGAATTGATAGACCTAAAAATTTTGTTACATTAACATCAGTCAATGGCACACCGTTCATTTCCAATGGAGTACAGAATTTTTTATTTGATATGGAAAACTGCATTGAAACAGTTTTATTTTCATTTACTTTTAGTTTGTTATTACGGAACCAATTTGAAACGTCTGATATTGTACTATTTACTGTTTCTTTGTTGCAAAGAATATTTGTATCATCCGCAAAGAGAACTGTTCTTCCGTTTCGAATCGCTAAGGGCATGTCATTTACGTATAATAGGAAGAGAATAGGTCCTAAAATCGATCCTTGCGGGACTCCACGTGCAATTGGCAAAGAACCGGAAAGGTGTGTACATAAAGTTCCATCATTCCAGTAAGGTATTTCTACTCTCTGAGATCGTTGGTTAAGGTACGAACATAGCCAATCTAGAGCAATACCACGGATTCCATACGAAGGTAATTTTGAAAGTAAAATGTTATGATCAATGACGTCAAAAGCTTTTGAAAGATCTAAAAATATTCCAATAGTTGCTTCGTTTTGATCCAATGATGAGGCAACATCCTTCAGAAAAGAAAAAATGGCTGTTTCCGTAGATTTTGATTTCCGGAATCCATGTTGGCAATTTGAAAACGCGTCGTGTTTATTGAGAAAGGTTTCCATTCGCACATAAAAAAGTCTCTCTAATATTTTTGAAAAAACTGACAAAAGAGAAATTGGCCGATAATTTTGAACTTCATTTTTGTTGCCTTTTTTGAAGAGCGGCTTAATCTTAGCTGTTTTAAAAATATCTGGAAAAATTCCGGTGCGTAAGGATGCATTAAATATGTCAGTTAACGGGTGTATAATGGCTGGCGCGCACGTCTTTAACAAACAATCCGGAAATTCATCTAAACCGGCCGAATATTTATTTTTTAATTTACCGATTATTTTGAGAATTTCATAGGAAGAGGTTTCGGAAACGAACATAGTGTCTAAGATTTTTGGGGAAACGTCAGATGTTGAATTTTGTGGCTGAAAACCTTTAGTGAGATCGACAGCAATTCTCGAAAAGTATTGGTTAAAGAGACTAGCCACTGTTGCCGGATCGTTCACATCTCTATCGTTATCTTTTAAAACAACATTCTCTACAAGGTTTCTAGTTGGTTTGGTCGCATTTTTTACTATATCCCACATTGATTTTGTTTTGTTTAAATAATGACATTATTCCGAGTTTCCTCGTGCAAGTACCTAGGAATTCATTTCGATAGTAAATTAAGTTGGAAAAAACACGTAGATTTTGTTGTAGGGAAAGCCTGGAGATCTCTTCACTTTGTAATGCGCATCCTAAAAAAGAGTACGGCAAACGCGAGGGAAATTGCTTATTTATCTCTTGTTCGTCCAATAATGGAATATGGAACAATTTGTTGGGATCTGCACAAGATTATGCAGTGTAAACACTTGGAAAGGATTCAGCATAGGGCAACTAAATTTACTTTCAGGGACAAGAAAACGGCAGGGTGGGATTCACTCAAAAACAGGCGATCAGTAGCAAGACTCTGCGCCTTGTATAAAGCTTATAATGGTCATCCAGCTTGGAAAGAAATTAATCGGCGGCTATGTATTCCTACATACATCAGTAGAGTGGATCACAGGCACAAAATAAATTTAAGACAGCAGAGAACGGATGTCGGGAAATTTTCTTTTACAAATCGAACGATTACGGAATGGAATAGATTGCCTGCAAAAACCTTTGAACCCTTTCCTCAAAGTGTTCAACAGTTTAGGAAATTAATTTAGGGTATTATTAAGTAAATGAGGGAGAATAGTGGGTTATATAGCGATGCATAAGTGTTCTATTGTGAAGTGAGGTGTAGTGCAGTGTATAGCAGAGAAATAAAGAAGGAAATGTTTTCAGGTCTTAGTGAAGTGAAGTGCAGTGTGATACTAATGCAGTGTGTGTGTGTGTGTGTGTGTGTATGTATGTGTGTGTGTGTGTGTTTTCTCAATGTAATTTAATGTTTTATGAATCAGTCAGTTTTTATATTATCATTATTTTACCATTATTATTACTACAATTAGTATATAATTTGCTAGTTATACTACCTTCTTCTTCTTCTTCTTATTATTGTTGTTGTTGTTATTATTATTATTGTTATTATTATTATTATTATTAGTGATTTTAGAGTTCTATATTACTGAAAGGCTGTGTATATTTATGTTTTTTGTAATTAGCTGCCACCGGGTTATGCCCAATTGCAGTTTAAATAAATCTAATCTAATCTAAGAAGGATAGGACCTAAGATCAAACCTTGCAGGATCCCATGATCAATTGGCAAAGAACTGAAAAGGTAAGCAAATAATGTTCTGTCTTGTCAGTTAGATATTTCTCCTCTTTGAGATCAATGTTTAAAGAACAAGGTTATCCAATCTAGGGCAGTACTACGAATTACATATGAAGGTAATTTTTAGAGCAATGTTACGTCAATAACTTTATAAGCTTCCGGTCTAAAAATTTTCCAATTCCTAAATCTAATTAAAAAATAATAAATCTAATTAAAAAAAATTAATTGTACATCAGATCGTTTAATTAATATTTAATACAATGTAGATTAATTTTATTTACAGTTTGAGATAAATGATTAAAATGTTATAAATATAAAGCATGTCGCTTGAAATATAAAATTAGTACCTAGTAATAGATTAAGATGGGCAAATATAGGAAGACTGCAGGTCCCAGTTAGCTAGTAAGATGAGGGCGGTTTGTTTAGCCATATCAGGGATCCGCTCCTGACCTGGAGCACCTATTGCACTTGGCTCGCGTTCCGTCATAGAGATTTGGGGCAACTTTGACGGGGTGCGAGACTTTGTGACCTGCGAGATGCCGTTGCGCCTCGCATTCTGCATCGATCTTAATGGCAGATGACTTCCCTCTGGACAATAGTCTAGGTCACCGTTCAAGAGCGGAGGTTATTCTGTGCAACTGGCGATTTACGAGGGACACGCTCACGTGGCTCACAGGGCAGGATAGGTAGGTTAAGTGCCAGGGAAGTGTTCCAATTCGGCGTTGCACGCAAACTTTCTTGAAGTAGATTGCGACTTTGCAGTATA
The DNA here is from genome assembly GCA_031308135.1 of Acheta domesticus. Lineage (NCBI taxonomy): Eukaryota > Metazoa > Arthropoda > Insecta > Orthoptera > Gryllidae > Acheta > Acheta domesticus. The sequence continues at coordinate 221,498,776 of JAHLJT010004567.1, forward strand.
GTTTCTTGTAATAAGAAAGTTAAACCGCAATACTTCATGAAGAAATGGAATACGCCTTTTCATCGGAAGGAAAACTGAATGTCTGCCCATCGTTCAGTCCTCCTTCGGTGGGAAAATATTTAGTTGGCGGAGAGCACACTTGGAACAGGGTGGTAATGTAATGGAAAGCTTTTCAGTACTGGTTAATGAGAAATTTACAAATAAAAACTAACAGTTTTCTTTACAGGAACTTAAGTCCACGCAAGACGTGGCAAAAACGTACGTCACTTCGGTGACAAAATATAAATTTTAAAGCCCATGTATACACAGTGTCCCACCAACTATGGACCACCCTCATAACTTTTAAACGGTTCAGGATATCGAAATACAGTTTTCGCTGAATAATGCGGAATCATGGGGCAAGTAACATGTCGTAGAAAAATTGTATATAATATTTTTAGTTTCCGAGAAATTTAATCATCTTTGATTTTTTAAATGGAACAATATATTTTCACACCAGCAATGGATAGATTATGAAAAGAGGAATAAAATGATGTATCACATGCTAGAATTTTGATAGTAACTTGCGTATAAAATTAGACTTTCTGATACATGATCTTGAATGAAACGGACAATATTTCGTATAGCAGCGCTTGCAACAGTCGCCGTTTGTAAACGGTTTGTGAAAGACCTTCGCGGCGTCGAGACTGTTTCGCGGAGAAAAGAAGTATGAGAGGGGTTGCCGTGGGGAATAGAGGCGTCACTACAGCAATTCATGGTCTTGACACGAAGTTTATATGAACAAACATCAATATTACCGATCAGACAGAGTTTTTTCCCATTTGTTCATCTGAATTGAACTTTTCTTCTAATGAAATTCCAAAGCAACGTTCATCGAAAAGACCAAACTGAAAATAATTTGTAGCGGAAGGACGATAATAATAATAAAGGTTCTTTTCAACTTACAAGAATCGATCTGAGTGTGTTATGGCGGAAACCAGCTATCATTTTAAAACAAGGGAAGGGAATGAATGCTTAAAGATTTTTATTGTAATATCTTGATTAATTCATCAAATAATGGGGAGGTAAACATTTTCTCTTTTCATTTATTCTTCGTAAACGTCTTAATTAAACACGTACCAAAAGAACAAAGCAATAAAAATATTGAAACACTCTTAACAGACTATCAGTGTCAATTTAGTAAACTTTAACACAAATGTACAGCTGTAGTCTCGACTGATAATATTGATTGGAGAGTTTCTCACTTCATGATGACACGTGCTGCCTCAAACTTGAAAATCCATGGCAGAAGACGGAAGTGTACTGTTTTCTTTTCCATTTATGGAGAGCAGTAGGGGTATGGATGCAAAATGGACGAATGATCATATTAATTAAAAATGAAATTTAGCAACGAAGAGACGATCTTGTCAAGTTTGAAAATGATATTCCTTGATAAAGTTAAATGAAGGTAAATCAATGGAAAAAAATCATTCTAATCGGTAAAATTGGTGTTTTTAATGTGACTTTTGTGTCAAGACCCTGGATTGCTTTAGTTAGACCTCTTATCCCTCATTGCCACTCCTCTGTCTTTTCTCTCCACGCAACAGTCTTGACGCCGCAAAGGCCATTTTCCCGAAGGCGGCCGTTGCAAGGGCTGCTACACGAAATATTGTCCGTTTCATTCAAAATCATGTATCAGAAAGTCTAATTTTATGCGCAAATTACTATCAAAATACTAGCGTGTGATACATCATTTTATTCCTATTATCATGATCTATCCATTGCTGGTGTTCGAACAAGTTATCTTATATTTATTTCTTATGTTTCATACTGAAGCACATCGCATGTTTTCGCAACCTCGCTTTATAATACAACTTCTTTGTTGCCCAACGCAGCTGCGGCCCAATTCTTACGAAATCTAACGCCCCCCGCATTCGCCGTATACAGCCGCCACCGCGCGTGGCAAACGCAGTTACAGTTGATTTGTAACACAACAGCTCGGATCCCTCCTGTTAATTTCATATTAATGGCGTAATTTCTATAATTTAAAATCCTGTTTAATTTACACTTTGTTTATGAATTCCTTTCTTTCTTAATTGTAAGCAACAGAATCCCACCAATCTGTCTCGCTAACTCCCATTGGCTACCTCACAAAAATCGGCGCCAAAACGCTTGCAGCAAGGCGCTGACGCCGAGTCGCTAGTCAGTCGTGCTAAAGATTTCGTGCAGTGCAGTCGTGCTAAAGATTTCGTGCAGTGCAGTCGTGCTAAAGATTTCGTGCAGTGCAGTCGTGCTGAAAATTTCCCTGTGTGCAGTCGTGCCGAGATTTGTTAGTGCACTCCGCATCACTCAATCGTGCGTTCTGTAAGCTATCATGGCAATTACTTGTTTCATTGTCGAACTACAAGCCACGCTTATGTTCGCAATATTAATCAACTCTACTTGAGCCATCACCGGCAACCACCACGCGACTGTGCTCCGTGTTCTTTTATACTTGTGCTTTCTCTATAAGCCGAATTCATGCCCGTCATGGCACCTAACTTTACCGTTGCCAAAGGACGCTTGCGCTCCGTAAGGGCCAAGCCGGCCATCATGGTTTATAATTAACTTTGTTACTAAGATGCACACTGTGTACGACTTCATATATTGTGACATTCACTGACTGTGTTAGTGCAACATTTGTGCTCCGTGCCGTGCTACGCAATGTCGCCGGTACTGTTGTACTGTTTGGCTCGCCAACATTCAACTCGTGACTCCGTTTTATTGTACTGTGCTGTTTTAACTGTGTTGTGCTGTTCAATGCACATCATTATTGCACGCTTGTTATGTACTGAGCGTGCCGTCTCTCAATGACCGCTGTGGTGGATCGCTGCAAGTTGCGACAAGCACAGACCCGTCGCCGCACCTCCTTGTGTGTGTGTGACGTCATCCTACTGCGTCATCCAGCCTTCGTCCATCAGTGGACGAGATCATTGGTCTCATGTACTTTCTTTCAGATCAACTGCCCTCAACATTTAAGTATGCTTTCAAATAGCATACTATTGTATTCCACTAATTTATGTAATTATATATTCCTTGTTAAATTGTGTTGTATTTAATTAAGCATTGGTGACATATCACAACTCCGGTACCTTATCCTACCGTGTTGTTTTTTACTAAATCGGAGAAGTGATCCTTCTGAGTTATCGTAGGTTTGTGAGACGGGGCAAAATTCATAACAGTCCACTCGCTCACGCCTCCCACTCACAGCTGGTGAGAAAAGTATATAGTTCCATTTAAAAAATCAAAAATGATTAAATTTCTTGAAAACTAAAAATATTATAGATAATTTCTCTACGGCATGTTATTTGCCCCATGATTCTGCAATATTCAGCGAAAACTGCATTTCGATATCCTGAACTGTTTAAAAGTTATGTGGTTGGTCCATAGTTGGTGGGACACCCTGTATATATGGCAAAATGCGTAGTTTAAGGAAAAAGCACTTAATTACAAAAGATCAATTTACCAAACAAATAAATCAAATTGTCTTTATGCAATTCTAGTGTATTTGATAAATTTTAATTCTTATTTTTCAGGACTAACTAACTTTTTCTCTTTCAGCATTACTTTTTTCGCAATTCAATCACACGCTTTTGCTCATTTAATACAATTTTTTCAGCATTAGTATAAATTAAATGTAAGCATTTTCAATAAAATAAAAAAAACAGATTAAATTTACACCCCAGTCGGTAAATTCTTTACTTCTGCGCTTGCAAATAATTCATCAATACATCGTTTAGAGTAAAAGTTCTTAGCTCTGTAGAATGTATTGATTTTGTGATCAGATGCTGCCGATCGTTCTTGTTTCAGGTATTCACCCAACCATCTGAGAGTAAAGACTAAATATCTTCAACACATTGAAGAAGAAAAAAACATTGAAGAGTGTAGATACTTTATTGAAAATCATTTGAAGTACTTCTACTCATGAATACATTCAATATAGATAAATAGACAGGACTTGTCTGTGTTTTCCCTAACTGCGTTTTTTAAACAATTTTTCAACTCTGTTATTCGATTTCTGAAGCGTATGACATGTCAAATGAATAGTTGTTTAGTATATATCTGTATGAACCAATTTAAGTAAAATTATGAGCATTTTAACGCTAAATTGTAATACAATATAACCAGAAGGCATGCGATAAACTTACAATCCCTAACAGTTTAGAAATTATTATTAATTTCTAGGCTTACGAATACTTCGTAATGCGGTTTATCGCTTCCTTTCTTGGTCATGTTTGAAAGGCATGTTTTTCGCATGTTGAAAATTACCGGCTCCTATTGATAAAATTGATAGAATTACGTTTTGACTAAAATATAAGTAATTGCGATAAATGTCGTGGAAATGTCTGTAAATATTTGTTCAAATTTTAACATTTCAACTTTTAACAATTTTTAATCTCCTTATATTTGTAAAGCGTATTACCATCGTTTCAATTGTTTCTTTGTCATGCATTTACCATTTTCTAGGTCGGTTCTATTCTTTTATGGCTCTGTTCGACAGAGGCGGTGTTGGTGTTGCGTAGTGGTATAAGTGCCGGTTCGTTGAATTTGAGTTTCGTTTGTTGGGTCTCGGTACCGAAATTGTTTGCTGGTATAGTACACTTTTGCTGGTTTATGGAGTAGGGGAATAGCAATAAGGACCGTATAGAAGCAGAGCGAGAAAATTTGTGCGTTGGAAGCACCACTAGTTTTAATTTTTTTATTGCAGGTTCTGCGTAGCTCTGTGGACTTCCCTCTACTTCATCTTTGTCCACAATTTCTCATCAGCGTAGAATTAACTAGTGGTACTACAGAAAGACAAAGACTTGTCCGTATTAGTTTTCTATTTCCTTTGGTCTGAGCTATCTATTTGGACTTGCCTCATACTCGTGCCAACAGCCATTTATCGCCGCCGATAGCAAATTGTTATTGACATTTTCTTAATTTTTCGGTTTTCTAATGATAGAACGGAAATAACAATATTAAAATATTAAAGAACAGTAAAAACTAGTAATAAATGACAATTTTCACTTAAAAATTTGGAGCAATTTTTCAGAAAGTTCACACAGACACACAAACAGAGAACCACACAGACACACACAAAAAACACAGACACACAAAAACCCACACAGACACAGTCACAAACACGGACACACCCACACCCACTCACAGACACACACACATAGACAGAGACAGAAACACACACATAGGCACAGACAGACACACACAGAAACACACACACAGACAAACACAGACACTCAAAAAGACAGACAAACACTTACAGACAGAAACACACACAGACAGACACACACACAGACACTCACACAGACACACACAGGCCCAGACTCAGACACAAACAGACACACACGCACACAGACACACCCGCGCACACACACACACAAAGACACACAGATACACACGCACACAGACACATACGCACACAGACACACATACAGACAAACACACTGACACACACAGGCACACACACCGACACAGACACACCCAGACTCACAGACACACACACAGACACACTCGCACAGACACACACAGACAATCTCAGTCTACGGTGCAGGGGCCCGGATCCCCAGTACCGGCGTCTGTTCGGAGCGAGCAAGCGGGCTCCCAGGCGTCGTCAACCAGTGACTACAGTACTTCAGCAGTGGACCACTTGGCTGCTGTGGTATCTGTTGCTACAAGTGATGATCTTGCGAAGCAACAGGCATTGTGTAGCCTTGAAAAGAAAATAACCGAGCTTCTCAACTTCGTTAAGCCTCGCCATAATGTTCATGGTGAGATCAAGAGATTGGTGTATTCGATCCAGATGCACTTTAACGAGGTGGTAGCACTGCAAAAAGGATCAACCGCCCAGATCCTCAGTGCGCCAAAGTTGTATCAAAAGAGTGCACCCAGACATCCCCTGAGAAGGTGGCATCGGGAGTACTCAAAACGAGAAATGATCCTCCGCGAAACCGGAGCACCCAGGTGCCCAAGGTAAGAATGGAGACTGCGGAAAACGCAGATAAAATTCGGCCAAAAGCCCCCTCTCCGGAAAAGCCACGAGAAGAGCCTGCAGTGGCACGTGAAGAGCCCGAGTGGCAGGTGGTCACTCGTAAGAAGAGAAAACATAAGCGTTCTAAAACGCGGAAAAGGCCACTCAGACCAGACGCCCTGATGATCAAGAAGAAGGACGACGCGCTGACGTACACGGACATTCTTAAAAAAATGAAAGCTGACCCTGAGCTTAAGGAGCTGGGCGAGAATGTCACGCGCATCCGGAAGACAGCTGGCGGCTATCTCCTGCAACTGAAGCGGTCTGCCGGAGGCCAAACTGCCGATTTTCAGTCCTCTGTACGGAAGGTGTTTGGTTCGAACGCCGATGTGAGGGCGCTCACTCACACCGTGACCATTGAGGTGAAGGACTTGGATGAGGTCACAACTAAAGAGGAAGTGCATAGGGCTCTGGTGGAAATCTTCCCGAAGCCAGTGATCTCCCAGCTACTGTGGTCAAATCTTTAAGACCAGCCTACGGTGGAACGCAGGTGGCAATAGTCAGCCTTCCTGTTACGGTGGCTAACAAGTTGTTGGCCATCCATAAAGTAAAAATAGGATGGGTGTACTGCGCTATGCGTGAGAAGAAGGTCCCTCTGAGGTGTTACAGATGTTTGGATTTTGGACACCTCAGAAAAACATGCAAAAGCGCACATGACCGGTCCAACTTGAGCATGAATTGTGGTGGTGAGGATCACCTTGCTAAGGCATGTAAAAATGACGCAAAGTGTTTGCTTTGTGAAGAAAACGGGAAACATGGCAGACATTCTACTGGGTGCAGCAGGTGCCCATCGTACCAAAAAGCGCTCAAAATAATAACGGATCGAAAATGAAAATTTTACAACTAATCTCAACCATTGTGCAGTTGCCCAGGATATCCTGGCACAGTCGGTAAGGGAATGGGAGGCTGATTTAGCAATAATTTGCGAACAGCACAGAAACCGTGATGATACAGCGTGGGTATCTGTCCTCCACAACAAGGCGGCAATCTGGGCCTATGGAAAACACTCATTCCAGCAAGTAATGACCAGACTCGGAGCTGGATTTGTGTGGGTAAAAATCAACAGTGTCTACATCTATAGCTGTTATGCCTCACCAAATGCGACAATCGACGAGTTTGAGCAGTTCCTGGACCACTTAGTGTATGACGCAAGAGGACGAAGCCGTTTGGTGATAGCGGGAGACTTCAACGCCTGGGCGGTCGAGTGGGGTAGTTCGTCCACTAATGAGCGAGGTTGAGCGGTTCTGGCTTCCCTCTCTTCTTAATGTAGAGCTCGCCAACACAGGAGACACATACACCTTTCGCAGAGGGGGCGTGGGATCTGTTGTGGATCTGACGTTCATGTCAGATAACCTATTGAGAATGGGAGTGCCCTGGAGAGTTAGTGAGCACTATACCCATAGTGACCACCAGGCACTTTTGTACGAGGTGAAAAATCAACGGAAGGATAATTTTGCACCGAAATATCAACCAGCTGGGTGGAAAGCAAAAATGTTTGACGAAGAAGTTTTCCGACTATGTTTGGAGACGATAGTACCAACAGATACCGCAGATGACAAAGCAGGGCAGGTTATAAAATGGGTAACCAAAGCCTGTGATGCGGCAATGCCTAGACGGGGCGCAATCATTCGACGCTCACCAGTTTACTGGTGGAATGAGGAAATAGCCCAATTACGCCGGCAGTGCCTTCGAGCCAGGAGACAGTACCAGAGAGCTCGTGGCAGAGACATCTTTCTACAATTGCAAGAGCAATATAAACTCGCTCGAAGGCAGTTGAAGATTGAAATCCGCAAGAGCAAACGCGTATGCGCCAAAAGTCTGTGTGACGAGGTCGAAAAAGACCCATGGGGTAGGCCATACAAGACGGTCATGAGTAGGTTGAGACAGTGGCACCTACGCTCTCCAACTTGCCCCAATATGTTGCTCAAAATTGTGACAGCCCTATTCCCGACCCACCCCGCTGAAACAGTTAATACAGCGTTATTTGACGTAGAAAGAATTCCTCCAGTAACGCAGAAAGAAGTTCTGCGCGCAATCAGAAGAATCGGCAACACAAAGGCTCCCGGACCGGATAACATTCCCAACATTGCCCTCAAGACTGCGATACTCGACCACACCGACATCTTTGTGGATCTCTACTATTCTTGCTTGAGAGAAGGGGTGTATCCAGAAAGATGGAAAAAACGTCTGGTGCACCTCCCTAACGGGAATAAATCTCCTGAAAATCCATCGTCATACCGGCCACTATGTATGCTTGACGCAGTTGGCAAGGTTCTGGAGAGAATTATTAGTACCAGGCTGGAGAAAGCTATAGAGGAAGGAGGAGGTCTTTCGGAAAACCAGTATGGTTTCCGCAGAGCCCGCTCGACAGTTGACGCCGTCGAGCTTGTCATTAACACCGCCCGACAAGCAATTGGAGGAAGTAGATGGAAGGGAGGCCCAAAACAGTACTGTGCTGTCGTTACGTTGGACATTAAGAATGCATTCAACTCGGCCAGGTGGAGTAATATTCACCTAGCTCTCCACCGATTTAAGGTACCAACGTATCTGAGGAAGATTGTGGCTGAGTATCTAAATAATAGAGCCCTAATCTACCATGCAGATAATGGGCCGAGGGTACACAATGTCACTGCTGGTGTCCCACAAGGGTCGGTATTGGGCCCACTATTGTGGAATATGATGTATGACGAGGTCCTTCGGCTTCCCTTCCCCAGAAGGCACCAATATCATTGTTTTCGCGGACGACATTGCTATCGTAGCCGTTGCAAAATATACTGAGGAAATAGTGTACATTTGCAACGAAGCGATCGCTATTGTTAGTCGGTGGTTGAAGTCCACAGGGCTGCAGTTAGCTGAGCACAAGACTGAGGTTATCCTGGTCACTAGCAGGAAAAAGAGAGAAACCATCACGATCAAAGTTGGAGGCCACAGTGTTACATCGCAGCCGTCAATCAAATATCTTGGTCAAGCAAATATCATGATTGATGCCCGTCTGACATTTGCGGATCACCTGAGGTATGCCAGCAATAAAGCGGCGGTAGTTAATGCTGCACTGTCGAGGCTAATGCCCAACATAGGGCCCTGTCAGGAGAAACGGAAGCTTCTGGCCTTGGTTGTCAGGTCAGTCTTGCTCTATGGAGCCCCAGTATGGGCCAACTCCACGTCGACAAATAGCTACGTCCGAGGGATGGCGTCAGTGTACAGGTTATCAGCATTGCGGGTAGCTTGTGCATTCCGCACTGTGTCAAACGATGCAGTGTGTGTCATCGCGGGGATGCCTCCGATCGATATCTTAGCGCAGGAGAGACGGAGGCGATAGAGACAAAGAAGAGGAGAACCCAAACTGCTCGACAACACTGCTTGAATGGCAGGATCGCTGGGACAAGTCCATTAAAGGAAGACGTAATGGACGTACCGCATGATTCCCTCCATTGCACCGTGGATCAACCGTAAACACGGTGAAGTAAACTTCTGGCTGACTCAGCTGTTGTCTGGACATGGATGCTTTCTGGCATATCTCCACAGGTTCAAGTTGGAGGATACCCTCTTCTGTCCACTATGTGAACCTGCTGTCGAAGACGCCGAGCACGTGTTTTTCGAGTGCCCACGATTCCATCTGCAGCGAGGGTTCGTTATGAGTATACTCGGGATCGACCCGCTGACACCCGAAGCAATGGTCGGGTGCATGCTCGCCTCAGTAACCAACTGGGCTGCGGTGAGCGCATATGCGCAGACCACAATAGCTGAGCTCAGGAGAATAGAAAGGGAAAGAAGGGAAGTCGACTGATCCTCCTTGGGTCCTTCCTACGTTCTGGGGAAGAGAAGTGGCTAGTGACTGAGCCAGTCTGATCCACTCCCCGTGATGTAATGCCTAACGGCGGTTCCGCGGGGAGGATGGAGGAGAAGGGAGGTGGTTTTAGTGGGTAAAAATCTCACACTATCATGTGGTACGGGCCACATGATGTCTTTTGAAGATTTCCACCTACCCTCGTAAAAAAAGAAACCCACACGGACATCACACACAGACACACACATACACACAGATACATACACAGAGACACACAGACACACACGCACTGTCACACACAGACACACGCACAGACTCACACTCAAACACAGGCACACAGACATTGAAGAGCAAGGCGATCAAGTGGATGAACTTGCAGTAAGTCGATCAAGCAGATGATCGTCAAGCAAGTCAATCAAGTGGACGGTCGTCCAGCAAGTCATTCAAGTGGTGGATCCACCAGCAAGTCGATCAAGTGGAGGATCGATCAGCAAGTCGATCAATAGGATGATCGACAAGCATGTCGATCAAGTAGGGGATCGACCAGCAAGTCCATCGATTGGAGGATCGACCATCAAGGTCATAAAAAGGAAGATCGAAGAGCAAGGCGATCAAGTGAATGAGCGTCCAGTAATTCGACAGAGTGGACGATCGTCCAGCAAGTCAATCAAGTGGACGATCGTCCAGCAAGCCAATCAAGTGGACGATCGTCCAGCAAGTCAATCAAGTGGACGATCGTCCAGCAAGTCAATCAAGTGGACGATCGTCCAGCAAGTCAATCAAGTGGACGATCGTCCAGCAAGTCAATCAAGTGGACGATCGTCCAGCAAGTCAATTAAGTGGTGAATCGACCAGCAAATGTATCAAGTGGTGGATCGACCATCAGGTCGATCATGTGTAGGATTGACTAGCACGTCGATCATATGGAGGATCGACCAGCAAGTCGATCAAAACGAAAATCGACCAGCAAGTCGATCGAATGGATGATCGACCATGAAGGCCACCAAAAGGAGGATCGAAGAGCAAGATGATCGTCCAGTAAGTCGATCAAGTGGACGATCGCTCAGCATGTCAATCAAGTGGACGATCGCCCAACAAGTCGATCAAGTGGTGGATCGACCAGCTAGTCGATCATGTGGTGGCTAGACCACTAGGGCAATCAAGTGGAGAATCGACCAGCAAGGCCATCAAAAGGAGGATCGACAAGCAAGTCAATCAAGTGGACGATCGTCCAGCAAGTCAATCAAGTGGACGATCGTCCAGCAAGTCAATCAAGTGGACGATCGTCCAGCAAGTCAATCAAGTGGACGATCGTCCAGCAAGTCAATCAAGTGGACGATCGTCCAGCAAGTCAATCAAGTGGACGATCGTCCAGCAAGTCAATCAAGTGGACGATCGTCCAGCAAGTCAATCAAGTGGACGATCGTCCAGCAAGTCAATCAAGTGGACGATTGTCCAGCAAGTCAATCAAGTGGACGATTGTCCAGCAAGTCAATCAAGTGGACGATTGTCCAGCAAGTCAATCAAGTGGACGATCGTCCAGCAGGTCAATTAAGTGGTGAATCGACCAGCAAATGTATCAAGTGGTGGATCGACCATCAGGACGATCATGTGTAGGATTGACTAGCAAGTCGATCATGTGTAGGATTGACTAGCAAGTCGATCATGTGTAGGATTGACTAGCAAGTCGATCATGTGTAGGATTGACTAGCAAGTCGGTCATGTGTAGGATTGACTAGCAAGTCGATCATGTGTAGGATTGACTAGCAAGTCGATCATGTGTAGGATTGACTAGCAAGTCGATCATATGGAGGATCGACCAGCAAGTCGATCAAAACGAAAATTGACCAGCAAGTCGATCGAATGGATGATCGACCATGAAGGCCACCAAAAGGAGGATCGAAGAGCAAGATGATCGTCCAGTAAGTCGATCAAGTGGACGATCGCTCAGCATGTCAATCAAGTGGACGATCGCCCAGCAAGTCGATCATGTGGTGGCTAGACCACTAGGGCAATCAAGTGGAGAATCGACCAGCAAGGCCATCAAAAAGAGGATCGACAAGCAAGGCAATCAAGTGGACGATCGTCCTGCATGCCAATCAAGAGGACGATCGTCGATCAAGTTGTGGATCGACCAGCAAGTGTATCAAGTGGTGGATCGACCATCAAGTCGATCATGTGTAGGATCGACCAGCAAGTCGATCATATGGAGAATCGACCAGCAAGACGATGGAGTGGAGGACGAAACATGAAGGCCATCAAAAGATGGATCGACCAGCAAGGCGATCAAGTGGATGATCGTCCAGGAAGTCAATCAAGTGGACGGTCGTCAAGCAAGTCGATCAAGTAGTGGATCGACAAACAAGTGTATCAAGTGGTGGATCGACCATCAAGTCGATCATGTGTGGGATCGAGCAGTAAGTCGATCAAGTTGAGGATCGACCAACTAATCGATATAGTTGACTATCGATATGCAAGTCGATCGAAAGAAAGATCGACCAGCAAATCGATCAAATGGAGAATCGACGAGGAGATCCAACAAGTGGACGATCGACCAGCAAGTCTATCAACTGGAGGATCGACCAGCAAGTCGATCAAGTGTCGGATTGACCAACAAAGTCGACAAAGTGGAGAACCGACAGCAAGTCGAACAAGATAAAGATCGACCAGCAAGTCGATGAAGTGGAGGATTGATCAACAAGACGATCAATTGGAGGATCGACCAGCAAATCAATCAAAAGGAGGATCAACCAGCAAGTCGATCAAGTGGAGGATCAGCCAGCAAGTCGATCAAGTGGACGATCGTCCAGCAAGTCAATCAAGTGGACAATCGTATAGCAAGTCGATCATGCGGTGGATCGACCAGCAAATCTTCTAAGTCTATTTGGTCTATTTGACCATCAAGTCGATCATGTGTAGGATAGACCAGCAGGCCGCTAATTCGACGGTCTATTTGACCGCTAATTTGACGGTCTATTTGACCACTAATTTGTCGGTCTTTTTGACCGTTAATTTGACGGTCTATTGAACCGCTTATTTTACGGTGTAATTGACCGGTACTTGGACGGTTTTTTTGACCGCTACTTTGGCAGTCAATTTGACCGCTAATTTGACGGCCTATTTGACCGCTACTTTGACGGTCTATTTGACCGCTACTTCGACAGTCTATTTGACCGCTACTTTAACGGTTTATTTGAGCGCTAATTTGACAGTCTATTTACCACTATCCCTACCAAAAGTTTAAAGAAAAAATTTGGAGCCGTTTTTGAGAAAATTTTGTTTTTGTAATTTTTTAAAATTGTACATATTGCACGCAATATTGCACGAAAACTACCAAAATTGTGAAAAACATTTACATGACCTTTATTAAAGAACTCAATATGCAGAACAAATTTTATTTGAAGAAAAAATCTCTATCTTCAATTTTGTAGTTGGAGAATAACGCCGAAAAAAATTCAAACTTTCGCAATTTTCGAAAATTCAGAGCTGTACGTGAAAATCGGACCTATGCCATGTTAAAAAGTGTATTTTCCTCTATTCATACAAGAAATTTAAAGAAAAAATGTGGAGCCGTTTTTGAGAAAATTTTGAAAATCCCCGGGGGGCTTCATATAAAGTACCCCCAAATTTTGAAGAATCTTTTTCAAAATCTCAAAGCTTCGACTAGAACCAGATCGACCGGGGAATATCCATTTTGGAAGATATCGTACGTATGGTTTAGGCGCTAGCAGTGTTCAAAGACGGACGGACGTTTTCCTTTCAATTGGGTTTTCGGTATCAAGAACATAGAAAACAGGGTTTTTGGCTACACCACGTGTTAGGGGATTTTTTTCTTAATTTAGCAACTGGTTTTATCGACTTTTTCGTTTTCACGGCCCGGCAATTAATTTTTTTCCGCCGAAAATTCCCCATTTTTTCGCGCAGCATTACATAACTTTCCATATACTACGTATATCACTCCGTGTATACGTACTACACGGGAAAGTAAAAATACATTTTCTAACAAGACGTCTGAAGCGAATGAACCCCGAGAAAGGAAAAAGAAATGGAACATTTTGTATTTGTTTTCCATTTAGTACATTCCAAAATACTAACATGAACGCAGGCTCTTTTAGGCGATATAAACGGGTGTGAATTTAAATAATCCTAAAATGTGTGTGTGTGTTTATTGTCCTTTGTAAAAAATAACATGTGGTTGTGGAGCTGCCCATCTTCTTCCACAAATGCCTCCACACTTGAAACGTCACTTGTATGCCGCATAGGGAAGAATATAAATTTGTTAAAATCATAAATTAGAAAAGAATTGATTTTTAAATAAACAGAAATAGCAGTGACACTTTATGCCACTGAAATATAATTAAATAATATCGCGTTTCCATCTACAAAATTATTAAAACCAGTAAATTAATAAAATTCACCACGTAAGTAAAAATATTCACCGGCAGAATCCTCGTACGAGAGGTATTTTTCATCCTACGAGAAAGAAACAAGCGCCCAAGCAAATAAATAAAATAGAGCTAGCAAACGTAATTAAATAAATAAGAATAAAAATAAGTAAAGAGAGATAGTCGGGCATTGCCACACTATAAAATAAATAAGTACAAGTCATAGAATATCAATTTTCAAACTTATGAAAATTAGAAGTCTGCTCTAATAATCCTTCGCTCCCTGATCGTAATTTAGAGGTGTTGTAAATAAGGTGGATGCTAGGTATGTTCTTCTTCTTGTACCTTTAGTGCCTTTCGGAGTATAGGGCCTCGGCAAAGCTACGTATGCTAGAATGTGTATATTATTTCGTGTTTCTTTGTGCTCGTTTCTTACATTGGAGCTTTTGTTACACGTTTACAAATTAACCTTTTAGAAATTATTTAAAACCTATTTGAAATAAATATGAAATAAAGATTGCAAACTTTCATTACCTGCTCCCAAATAATGCAGTTATTTCTTATTTCACTTTATTTTATTTTAAGTCGCGTCAACGACAAGGTTATTAGCGACTGCAAATACATGTTAAACTGTATTTAATACATAATTGGATAACATAGTGAAAATACAATTTAAGCAAGAGTGAACCAGTAATTTTACAAATGACATACTTATAAATCGTCACACACTTTTAATAATTTACACAATGTTAATATTTTTTCTTGAAAATCACTGCAGTATAAAATATTTTTAAGATTATAAGTCTGTAGGATTGATTGGCGTTCACTGATATATTTTGTACATGTCTGAAGGATATGGACAATTGTCAGTTGTTCGTTGCATTATTCACATTTTAAGGGAGCTGTGGAATTTAACAGATGAGCGAGTTAGCTTGGTATGCTCAGATCTGATTTGAGAGAGCGTCACTTGATCTTTGCGACTGAGTTTTTTTGTTGGTTCTTAGTTTATGGAAATCATGAATCATTTTATGTATTGTGCTTATTTTGCACTCTTTCCAAATCATATTCCATTGCTTTTTTATGATCCTCATTATGTAACTCCAAGTATCTTTGATGGACATTTTATTATTATAATTGCTTATATTTATATTATACATTTTTTATTTAATTGTAAATTGCATTCTTTAATTGTGTTAAATGTAAAAACGATTAGTTGAATGGTCATTGTCGATTGTTGTAACGCCGCACTGATAAGGCGACAAGAATGGCTGTATTTTGTTCACGATAATATAAACTTTTATGCCTACTTTTATATATTTGCAGAATATTATACAATACCATCATGTTTAATAATAACTATTATATGTTACTTCTATGTTCTTGAAGACATTGCATACCTTACACAATGCATTCAATGCCAGAAATATATTTTTACTTTCTCACGCTTTCTCATTTGAAGTTTTGAAAAAAAATCTATCGCTTAAAACTATTTAATTTTTTTGCACCAAATGTTCTACGATTTCAAATGAGTTTTACAAAAAATTATTACTATCAGTATATACAATATATCCGAGTGGTTTACGTCTGGCGATGTTTCTCGGTTCCTCTTTTCCAGCCTTCTCTATCCACAGAATTGAATTTAGCATATTTATGACTCGTTTCCCTTGATTTATTTTTTTATTAATATCCTTGTTGCTTGTGCCCTCTTTTGAAACTGTAAAGCCTAAATATTTAAAATCATCACATAACTGTACTTCATGATTTCCAATACACAAATCTTTTCCATATTCTTATTACCATATACATTATTTTGGACACATTTATTTGCAATCCCCTGAGACCAAATTCCTGTTTTAATTTTCTAAACATAAAATCCATATCCCACTCATCCTCAGCCATTATGACTAGATCATCCGCGAAGAGTAGAACATCCAGTATTGATTCTCCAATTTGCATTCCCAATACACTACATTTCCTCCTCCATTCTCTCATAGCTTCGGCAACGAACATGTTAAAAAGAGTTGGGCACATACAGCACCCCTGCCTTAATCCTTTAGAAATTATTATATCTGATAATTGTCCGTTCACTTTCACAACACCTTTATTGTCATTATATTACTGTCAGTGAGATGTGTTAATACGGAGATAAATTCCAAATTAGTATATCTTAAAATGTGTGTCCTCAAATAGAAAAGTACGCTTATAAAATAGTCTTCATTTTCATTCAAATCTCGAATTTTGAAAATTGTAATCCTACCCAATGATCAGAAGTGTAAGTAAATGGACACAGCACTACATTGGAAGCAGTTTGATGAAAATACTTTTGCCAATAGTAATTTAAGTATGCATATTTACAAAATTCAATAAATTACTATTGTAATGTTACATCCCCAATTACATATAACATAAGATAGCCTGTGCTATGTTGCAGCAGACTTAGAAACGTGAGGAAATGGAAGTGATCAGTGGTAATAAAACACCCATCATACTGAATAGGTTTATTACACTTTGGCTCAACTAGCTACAAACAATATAGTATACAAACAGTGAACGAGAAAAAGAACTTCATTTTTAAATACAGGCAATGAAATTAGATTTCTATTATTTTGTGGTAAAAAATATTACAGTTTTGTTCATCAGTTTGTGAAGTTCTATGAAAGAAATTACTTTTCAAATTCAAATAAATATAACAAAGCAACATAAAATATTATTGAGAGACATCTTTCATTAATACTTGATTGCTTTAATTCACTATAATATAAACATGTACCAAGCACATTCAAATATAACTAAGAAAAACAAACATTTAAAAGGATGCTTCAATATAATTGTTTTTTGTTTTTAAACTTTATTACCATGGAAAATCATGACAATGGATATAGTAGCAACAGCTGGTTCATAGGTTTTGGTCAACTGAATCATCATGCATTGTTAATTTTCTGAAACATTGACAAGGAAGTAAATAGTACTATATTTTATTGACCATTCAAGCCCCATGAATCAGGTATTTTGAAACCAATCTCATTAATAGTTTCTATACTATAGTGATGTTCTTACCACCATAAGAAATTATGTCTTACCAAGAAACAAACGTTGCACTCTGGTGTTTCTAATATAATTCACCAGTTAGCGCTGTCTTTGAAGCCGATGGCACGTCTAGTTGTAACCTTATGCTATGTAGTATGCTATATGTAGTATTCAGACCTTCAGATTGCAAAAGAAAATTATTCGAATAATGAAAAAATGCCTTCCACGTGATTCCTGCAAGCCTCTTTTCATTGAGCTGGGAATCTTACCATTGCCTTGTCTATTTACGAATCTGTAATATTTGTCAAAAATGACCTACTTAATGGAGGGAACATATTTTCATGCAATATTGATATTTATAATTACAACACACGCCGTAGAAATCATGTGCATCAAGTGTCAGTATCAACAGCTCAGTACAAGAAATCAACATACAATACATGTACGTTACTTTACAACGTATTGCCAGATGACATAAAACAATTAAAGTCGGTACACAAATTTCAGTTAAAAGTAAAATCTTTTCTGCTGCAAAACTGTTTCTATACAATTAGAGACTATAGTGATCATGAAAAAGAAAAATAATGTTTATTGTAACAAAACCAAGATATATAATGAATTAGTTTACGTTTGCATTGTATACATTTTAAAATAATATTTAATACGCCTGTAACAAGTAATGTACTTCAGCTTCCAGGTCAATGACCCCCATCTCGATCAGGTTTTTGTCCAGTTTCCCTGATCCACTGAGCAAATGCTGAGATGGCCCCTCGTTTTGCTTCTGGACGTAAATGTAGCTTCATTGTGCGCACGTTTTGTTGAGCACTCCTTTTGCCTGTAGTTCATTTACCGTTGAAATTGATTTTCTATAACTCGGGAACAAACGTTTTTCAAATATTTTTATTTTTCTAAAATAATGATTTTCTATTTTTTTTTAAATTTTATTTTGGCCCTCAAGAAAATGTGTGCAGATAAATTTCTTTCCCCACACGTCATATACAGTTTTTACTGTTTTTTTTTGACAAATAAATAAATAAATAATATGCTCAGTCTAGTAAAAAGGAAAGTAATATTTGAAAGTAACTGAAACTAGACAAAATTTACAGAAACAAAAAAAAATTATGAAAAAATAATCTATCCTAATATATAAAGACAGAACTGCACTGACTTACAGCGGGATAATCTCTGAATCTACTGAACCAATACTGATGAAATTTTTGTACTAGCTTCCTTTAAAGGTCTGGAGTAACATAGGCTATGATTTACAATCGCAAACCTTACTATATTCACAAAATAAATACTTTTCCGGACATTTTTCGCCTGGCTTTACATCACAGATTCAATAGTGGATCAATGTCAATAGTTTAGCTGCGCACCACCAGAGGATGAGGTCTGAGATCTTATTAGAGAATATTACGAAATTCATTGGGGTTTGAACAATGCTATGTAAAGCCCGTGAGTGATTGTTGGTGATTTGTTTGTTTTCAACGTTGGTGGAACATTTGAACGAAATCCGTACTGAAAGTAGTAAAGAATGTCAATGTACAAACATTGTCCTTAGTCCGGTTGGTACACAAATTGTGGCAAGAAAACATGTAAGTTTTAAAGTATTTAGAGAGTTAAAAGTACAAAAATATACAGTAATGTACAATGTACAATATGTAGATATCGTATACAGGTTTCGTATATTTTCTGAACAACTTCTTCTTTAACAGAATTTGTGAAAATTGAATTGTTTGAAACAATGCCGAAATGAAAGTTACAGTTGTCAAAACAGAATACAAGTGCTAAGAAATGGGCAGCCTATTAAAATTCGGAATTGGCTACTCAGAGGCAAGAGCGACTTGCAGAAGAACACGCACCATTGAAAACAATACAGTAAAGAAGAAAGCAAATGTGAATAATTCTCTAGGAGGCAGGGCAGCTTTTCGTTCTGACTCTCGATTTGACTATTTACACATATCTCATGTTCAAATTGGTAAAATGGAAAATATTTGTATGTTTTGGTCAACTCTGTTGAACACTTCTCTTTAATATGGGCAGTGGACTAATACAGTGGTATGTAATTAAGTAATGGTCCTTTACATATTAAGACTAATCTTGCTGTTGTTTCGCGTGTCAGTTGCTCCCAGTGAATTAATTCATCTATTTTTTCTATAAACTGGCAAAAATTAATTTATCTAAAATATTTAAGTCTAATCTAATAACAAAATTCTGGAACTCCTTGGTTTCTATAATTCACATTTCAAAATCCATAGTATCTAGCACTTCAAATCAAATAACGAAGCTAATAGTGTTTTGTTAGGTGGTTCAGTACATTGTCAATTTATTGTGTATATACAGGTGAGTCACGTAACTTTAGCACCTTCCGTAACTTTTGAATGGTTCAAGTTATTGCAATGCAGTTTTCACGGAATTGCATGAGGGAAAGGGGCTAATTAATACGTGCATTAATTTATAATTTATCACTTGCATTTTACGAGATTTTTGAGGAAACTTTCTTTTTTTAAATGGAACTATACATATTTTTCAGTCCACCATGATGAGCGTAAAATGACGAATCCAATGATTTGTCATATGTTAGATAAGCATTTTTGCTTTTTATTTTAATTTTTGAGAGTGGGGTTTAACAGACGTTTTGAATAGTCCATCACACAAGGTCACGCAGCGCTCCACCAGCAACGTGCGCCCGGGCAAGGGAAGGGAGATTTGAAGATACGAAACATATTCCAAATATTCACAAAACCATTACAGTTTTTTCCTGAACTATGCTTTCCTTCCTTCCGCATTTTCAGATTTTTGTCTTTCTTTGATTGAAGGATGGAAAACAAGGATTTGGCATATGTATTGTAATAAAATTGTTGATAACTTCAACTTCAATTAATGAGATTTCATAAGATACGTATTAATGGTATCTTAAAACAAAGCACAATAAGAATAAATAATTAAGACTGTACAAAAATATTGCATATTTTGAGCAAACAATTTCAATGTTAATAAGTTTATAATAATAACTTAGGGATAGAATGAATCTTATTTCAATACACGGTACTTATGACAAATTCATATTTTCAATTCCTAGGAAACACAAAATATTTGAAAATGGGGCAGGATGGAAAGCAGAGTTCAGGAAAAAAATGCAACAGTGTTGGGTATATTTGGAATATGTTTCGTATCCTCAAGTACTAAAATCCCTTCCCTTCCCTTCCCTGAGCCCGCGTTTGCTGGGGGAGCGCTATGTGACCTTGTGGGGCTGACAGTTACAATGAAATATCCGTTAAACACTATTGGTTTAGTGGTGAAATATCGTTGGCATTTAAAATTAAATGATCACAAGTGTTGTCATTGCCAACAATGTTGTTTATTACAAGAGCAGCTTTCGATGGCTCCACATCCATTTAAATGACAACCTTCTGAATGAAAATATAAACCATAATCCCTCCCCTCTACTGAAATTATTATTAGACACCACCCTCACACCGCACTCCTCCGGGGCGGCGCAATAGACAGGACACCGCACCCAGGCCATTAACCCTTCTCTCCTCCACCACCCCACAGCCCGGTACTTAAGCCGCTTGGCCCACCCAAACCCGCGTAGTCGTTTCGTGGCTTCCAGACAGCAGGTAAGGAACGGCTCAACTTACATTTCATGTTTCTGTTACAAAAATGTTTTTTCTCAAGTTCTATCCAATTTCATCCACTTTCTTGCGTAGATTTAAATTCCTGTTATATAAAAAATTTCTTTTCCTTTGTTTTCATTTCACATAATGTTAGTTCTGTTTTTTTAAATTACTAGTAATCCGCCATTCCTAATGTTAATCTCTTGTTTTATTGTTATCTCTTGTTTTAATTGTTTAATTAATTGGTTGCTATTTTCTTGTACTAGAAAACTGATGATGATGGCTAAGCCATCGAAAGCTGCTCCTGTAATAAACAACATTGTTGGCAATGACAACACTTGTGATCATTTAACGCTAAACACTAGTCACAAATAAATCAAAATTACTCAATGACAATATTTATTTCTTTGGATTTGTCTTTTTACGCTTGTCATGATAGACCACAAAAATATGTATAGTCCCATTTGAAAAAAACAAAGCTACCTCAAATATCTTGTAAAATATAAGAGATAGAACAGAAATCAATACACATTTCAATTAACCCCATTCCCTCATTCACTTCCGTGAAAACTACATTGCAATATCTTCAACTGTTCAAAAGTTACAGGAGGTGCTAAAGTTACGTGACTCAGCCTGTGTAATGTACAGGTTGGTGGATCAGTATCGCTGTTATGTTGCGATGATATGATGAATTGATTTACCTACACAAATAAGTTTTATACTACATGTCGCGAAACTTCTTAAAGAAGAACTAGGCAAACTCTGGAAGGAAATGAAAGATGAATTTGCTACCTCGAGAAGAAATTTTGATGAAACTCATAAAGAAATTAGAAATGACATTTCCGGAATTGCCAAGAAGGTGGAAGATCTTACGACTGATGTGAAGAAATGTCAAACGGTCTGAAAGATATTTCGAGTAAAATGAAGTCCATTCAAGAGGATAATGTCAAGTTATCGGTAAGATGTGATGCAATTGAGTCAAAACAACACGATATCAATTTGGAAATGGAAACCATGATAAATACCAAAATTGGAAAACTTGGGACAGTGCTTAAGACTAAACATACCACCGAGATCACGCGTGCAGCTACAGAAGAGATAGAGGAAAGGAGCCATAGATCGAAAAATATTATCATATATGGAATTAAAGAAAGTAATTCAGATACCCCTACTGAGAGGAAGAGACAAGACATCCGCGAATTCGGAGAGATACTTCGAGGCCTCAACTCTAGAAAAGTGTTACCCGCAGAAACTGAAACCAGCATATTGCAAGCCATACGTCTAGGGAAATCAGACCCTGATAAATCTCGACCCCTGAAGATCACACTGAAAACGGCGGAGCTCGCACACGAATTACTACGAAGGAACAAAGATTTACCTCAGAACATTTCATTCAATAAGGATCAAACACCTCTACAACGCGAGGAAATCAAGGAATTGAGAGTGGAGCTGGCAAGAAGACAGAAGTACGACCCGAAAGCAACCATTAAATATATTAAAGGTACACCGAAAATCATCAGTGGTCGTCAAGCCTCCCAGCAGGAAAACTAGCGCAGGCAACAGTACGTTATCCTACAATTTACTATACCAATATAGCAAGCCTTTTACCCAAATTTGATCTGCTCTTATTGGATATCCAAGAATACAAACCGACCATTATAGTACTGACGGAAACATGGTTGAAACCGGACATTCCGGATCAAATGATTCATATAGAGGGCTCTAATATGTTTCGTAGAGACAACTGGAAGACGCGGGGGAGGAGTTTTGATATATGTAGCGAAGGAATTTGATGGAAATCCTCTTATAGCCATCCTTCAATCAGATTTGCATAGAGATTTATTGGAATCGCTATGGCTGCAAATTAGGCTACATCATTTGAATTTCAATGTTTGTGCGTTATATAGACCTCCTTCGCCATCACATAGAATTTCAGATTAGACAACGCCGTTTTTGACATATTCCGTCAGGCGAACGATTTAGAAGACCTCACTATTATCCTAGGAGACTTCAATTTTCCGTCGCTTCACTGGCCCCAGCCCAGCACAGATCACATTCCACTTGTAGAAAGAGAGTTTCTTGAGATATTTGGAAATTCTTGTTTCTCTCAGCTGGTAACCGGTGGAACCAGGTTTCGGGACAGACAGATCAGCAACGCTCGATTTGATTTCAACAAATGATGAATCTGCTTTATCGAATCCAGTCGCGCGAAGTCCTGTCGGTAATAGTGATCCAGTTGTTCTATGCTTTGATATGCAAACTGAATTCCGCAATGTAGACTACCCTACACAGAACCACAAGGTATACTGGCGTGCAAACTTCGAGGACGTGAAGAGGGACCTTCGACAACTCCTTCTCACTTTGGAACGTGTCGAGGAACTAGAAAGTAATTGGATGATACTCAGATCTGGAATAATCAACGCCTTAGAAGCTCGTTTGCCTACTCAAAAAGAAGTCCCAAACAAAAACAAACCATGGATTACTAAAAGGATACGTCAGATACGCAAAAAGAAATGACTATGGACTAAATTTAAATCCACCAATCATCAATCACAATACAGGAAATACAAAGAGCTACGCAACACAATAACAAATGAGATTCGCACTCGTAGGAGAAATTATGAACAAAATATTGCCAAAGCCAAGGGCAAACACCTGTACTCGTACATCCGTAAACAGATTTCTTCCAAAGTTTCTGTTCCACATAATCTCCGAAAAGAAGATGGGGAAATAAGTTTTAAATCCTAGTGATGTTGCTGAGGTCTTTGCAGAGAGCTTTCAAAGCTTCTACACATTGGAACCTAACGACTCTCTCCCACCTATATCCTCATCTCCTTCTGAGGAAATACTGGAAGATGTTGATTTTCATGCTGCAGATGTTTACAACGTCTTCACAACGATAGACCCTAACTCTTATGCTGGTCCTGATGGCATCCCGCCCCTTGTACTGAGAGAATGCGCACAAGAACTAGCTCCAGTTCTATGTAAAATCTTTCATGACTCCCTTAACTCCGGAGTATTACCGATGGATTGGAAAATAGCTAACATTATACCAGTTTTCAAGAAAGGTAGTAAGCTAGATCCTGCTAACTACATGCCTATTAGCTTGACCAGCTCGATATGTAAGGTCTTAGAGCGGATTCTAGCAAGCAGAATACTCAACTTCACTATGAGAACCGGACGCATACCACCACACCAACACGGTTTCGTGCCAAGGAGATCAATAATAACAAATTTATTATCTACACTACAAGAATTGGACAAAAAATTTAGATAATGGCAACCCTACAGATGTCATCTATTTAGACTTCTCCAAAGCTTTCGATAAGGTACCGCACCGAAGGTTGCTTTACAAACTTGCTCACTTTGGCATAAAGGGAACCTAACGACTCTCTCCCACCTATATCCTCATCTCCTTCTGAGGAAATACTGGAAGATGTTGATTTTCATGCTGCAGATGTTTACAACGTCTTCACAACGATAGACCCTAACTCTTATGCTGGTCCTGATGGCATCCCGCCCCTTGTACTGAGAGAATGCGCACAAGAACTAGCTCCAGTTCTATGTAAAATCTTTCATGACTCCCTTAACTCCGGAGTATTACCGATGGATTGGAAAATAGCTAACATTATACCAGTTTTCAAGAAAGGTAGTAAGCTAGATCCTGCTAACTACATGCCTATTAGCTTGACCAGCTCGATATGTAAGGTCTTAGAGCGGATTCTAGCAAGCAGAATACTCAACTTCACTATGAGAACCGGACGCATACCACCACACCAACACGGTTTCGTGCCAAGGAGATCAATAATAACAAATTTATTATCTACACTACAAGAATTGGACAAAAAATTTAGATAATGGCAACCCTACAGATGTCATCTATTTAGACTTCTCCAAAGCTTTCGATAAGGTACCGCACCGAAGGTTGCTTTACAAACTTGCTCACTTTGGCATAAAGGGGAAGCTTCTGCACTGGATCCAAACTTTCCTTGAAGATCGTCATTTCTGCGTGAGACTTGGAGAGAAAAAGTCATCACCGAAGAGAATCTACAGTGGAGTTCCCCAAGGGTCGGTACTGGGACCAATCCTATTCATCTTGTACACTAGCGACTTGCCGAACGGTATGCTTTCCCACTTTAAGATGTACGCAGATGATACTAAATTCTATGCAAAGCCTCTGGAGAATTATCTCCACCTTCAAGACGACTTGAACGGTGTCTATGAATGGTCTAGAATTTGGAAATTACCCTTAAACGACAAGAAATGTATGGTTATGCATATTGGAAGATCAAACCCAAAACGAAATTACCAATTGGAAGGAAAATATTTGTCTGAGACCAAGATCATGAAAGATCTGGGGATCATGATCTCTAACGACCTCAAATGGGCAGACCATGTGAGTTACATCGCAAAACAGGCTAACAAAGCAATATTTACATTGCGCAAAGCCTTTAATACAATAAGAAGCGATGCATTTACAACACTATATAAAACCTACATTCTCCCGATTGTTGAATTTGGCACTGTAATTTGGAATCCTTATTTCCTCAAAGATATGAATTTGCTAGAAAATGTACAAAGGAGAGCCACACGTATCCCCACAGACCTCAAGAACATGACTTATGATCAACGACTGGCGAGACTCGGACTTCAGACTAACTGCTAGGAGACAACATGGCGATATGCTTGAAACATTCAAGATTTTGCAAGGACAATACAACTCCGATCTTACTAGTATTTTTCAGCGCTCTGGAAACCTACAATTACGAGGTCACGACATGAAGCTGGTAAAATCTTGATATAATCTTGTGGAGTACAAAAACTTCATCAGCAACCGAACTGTCGACACCGTACGCTAGTTCTACTGCAAATTAATTTCATAAATAAAATGCCGATGCAGAAGGCTAGTGCGTGGAGAGAACCTACCGCGCCACGCTGCCCGCCCGCCCGCGAGTGCGCGACACGCGCCCGCCCCGAATGTTTTATGGCACCAGGGTGCGAGGGGAGACCTTTTGTTCGGGACCTCAGGCGCCCCAGAACTATTTGAATAGGTTCGCGGCGCGTTCCCGTCACGGTTTTTTGGCTGTCACCCGCGCTGGGAAGCTCAAAGTTGTAATTCACTGCAACCTTCGGGGGTACAACGATCATGTTTCACACCCTTCTTGACCTACTTTCTTCAATAAACAAAGAGGGCTTTTGGAATGAGACAGAGTAAGGAAAATTCCCAGAATCGCCGGAGCTGGTTGGCTAAAAAAAGAGTTAAGACGCCATCACACTCAACCAATCAGGGGTAGAATTCTGTGGGGAAGGGATGATTTCGAAATATCTGCGAAAATTTGGGGGGGGGGAAGAGTGGAAAAACACACAAAGTGGGGTACGGGAGACTTGGGTGGCGAGAGCTGAGGAGAGAGGTCGAGGTACCTCGGGCATCGCGTGCTCTGGGGAGCGATTTGAGATTGCTCCGTGCATTCCAATTCTGTCTTGCTTAATCTCGATAGCCGGGAGAAATTCTTTCCGAGTATCAATTTTTGAACTCTGCCACCACTGGCAATTAGACCGATACTCTCCGAGATTTGTGCTCGCACAGAGCTTATTGGAACTCTCAGATCGTGCTGTGTGACATTGTGCGTGAGATACGCGATCGCTCGTTCTTTGGGCGAACAAAGCATTGCCGTCGCCGCAGCCCAGGCCATCATCATCATCAGGCATTGTATTTGGTCAACGACCGTACAAAGACTTTTTTCTGTGAATTGCGGTGCCGCGCTGAGGCACGTAATCGCCAGTCCAGAGGGCGAATGATCGTTTCCTTTGTGTAATCAGTAGAATAATTGCATTGTGAATTTTCTTTTTGCTTTTCTCTTAGATTTAAGTTCTTTTTTTGTTCCTAACCAGAGCTCACTAGGTAGGGCATTTCTTCTAAAATTCCTTGTGTAACTTCTCCGGCCTATCATTAGGCGGAAATAAACTTTCTATTGTGTTACCAGTCACCCAAATTGTTATTGTCATTATATTGCACCTTGCAGTTCCTTCCATCACCGCCTATTTTCAGAAAGGTAACAAAATTGACTGACTGAGCTAGGCCCGGGCCGCCCTCACGGATTTCCGGCGCTCCCACGCCGCCGGGGACCGCGTGCGGTGCGTGAAAATATCTTCAATGAATTGTATTAGTGCCGATTCAGGCCTCATCAGTTTGTACTGTTGCCTGTATATTACTTTAAATAAATAAATAAATGTTACTAGCACATAGGTCTTTAAACATACATATTTCTGTCATCTTCAAAATAATTATAGAAACCGGCAATAACATTTCAGCATAGATATTTTCATTTACTTTTATGATTATGATTCATCAAATACGTTACGACATCCATATCTACTTGTCCGGATCTGTCTACTAGCATACCCATGCAAGAACTCTCGGATGTTTCGTATACTCTGCTTAAAACTGTAAGTCAATTCAAGGTCACAAGTTGGCAGCAGATAAATTTTTAATCTTTCTTTAGAAATACAATTTGGCAATTTATTGAAAATGTTGGTATAATATATAAAACTCCCGTCCTTTGGCTCGAGAGCCTGCTACGGGCCTTAGCTGACCGGCGGTGATGCAGCCTTTCAGCCATGGGTGTTCGAGTGGTTAGCATGAGGACATCCCTTTACCGTACACAACGCTCTTTTTAACCTTAGGATGGGCTTTCTCATTGTCACACAGCAATCGATACAGAGACATTTGTAAGGAAAGCGCACAGTTCTAATTTACCCAGCTGGGAATCTAGCTCAGGGTTGTTTCGTGGAAAGCGAGCACGCTAATCAATAAGCCAAGTGCGGGATATAAAACACCTCAAAAAGAACATATGCGAGGCTACAATTTGTACAAGTATTTTACGAGTATTAACAGTTTAGATTTGTTTATTGTTTTTATTTATAAAGTGAGAAATGTTTGGGAGCTGAAACTCCCAATTAGAAAAAATAAACTTTCTTAAGTAAGAAAGTGAACAAGGCACACCGGAAATTTCCAAATACGGGGAAAGACATGACAGTGCTAGCTTGGCGGGGCAGATATACAATGGGAGAGAAGGAGGCCCCACTGCACGGCATGAAAAAATGGAATTCCTCTTCCTGGCTAAAAGTTTACTGTAATAAATGCCTGGGCAACGCCGGGTAGTTCAGTTAGTATACTATAAATGCAAAGTTAAAAATTTTATAACCCGAATAGTTAAATGTCAACAACGTAAGAGACATTACATAAATGTAATTCAATTATTTCCTCTCTTAACTTAGGGGAAGCTCCTTTGAGGTATGTTAATACACTGCACTACAAGCCTCCCATTATTTTCAAATAAAACCAATTTCACAATGATAAAAAAATCTGATACATTCTAGAAACTTAAATAAATGAATACTAATGATGAAGTAAGATCAATAACTTTTTTCTTCTTCAAAAAAATTGTGTTAATTTAACGCACTGATACTAATCTGAGTTTTATGTAATAATATGGGGTTAAATCTCCAACATTAGCATTCAGCTACTTTTTAGGCAAAGTACTCTAGCATGTTCTATTATATTATTAACGTTAATTGAACACAGAATAAACCAACGGTTTGCTGAACACGTTCACAAACATGCTACCTCAATATAATAATTGAACAATTTTGTTCCTCACTATTTTTGAAGAGGGCTCATGTCTGCGAGGTGAGGCAAGAGGCCCATCAAAAAATAATAGTTCTGAGATCACTGTCCTTTTTCAGGAATCTGATGTTTCTACTCTTTTGGAGCCAACGTCTTTCTTCTACTCCTTTGCTTATATGATTTTGCAGAAGTTAATGCTTGATTAGCATTAGCTGATGAAGCAGGTCTTGAGGACTCCAGATCCAGAACCTACATAGAAGATCAAAATCACTATTAAAAAATATATTTCATCGTAATGGGGCATATCATGAACCACGTTCTGATATTTATTTATTACAATTCCTTAAACTATTATTTATTTATTTATTTATTAATCAAATTGACAACAGGCATTATGCCCTATACATTAATACAAAATACCATTCACTCAACAACAATATCTGACATTACTCATCTTGCATTAATTTTGAAATCACTAAAAGTTAGAATTAAAATCATTTTCAATTATGAGTGAATTCGCCATTCTGGCAAGACGAGGTATAGTTGAGTTGTACGTTGAATTAGATTTACAATTGTATTCTTTCAATAAAGGTGCGTGACTAACATTGAATAAGTTTCGACAGTATAACAATTATCATTTCTATTTGAACTCTAATATAGCTCGTCTTGCTTTAATTTTGAAATTGCTAAAATTGGAATTAAAATCATTTTCAATTATGTATGAATTCGCCACTCTGGCAAGATGAAGTATAGTTGAATTGTACATTGAATCAGATCTACAGTTGAATTCTTTCAATAAAGGTGCGTGTCTGACATTGAATAGGTTTTCATAGCGGATAAACAATTCGTTAATTGATGGACAATTTATCGAACCTTTCAAAAGTTTGTACATAAATATCACATCATGTAGACTGCGTGTAGATTTCAAAGTGGGGATTTTTAACATTTCTGAGATGAGTATAATTATGATTAATCATAGGATTAGGTATATTTATCTTAAAAGCCACATAAGAAAAAAATTTATGTTGAATTGTTTCTAACCTGTTGATTATGTTATTATTATTATTATTATTATTATTGTTTTATTATCAGCATTATTATTAAGTTCCTGATATTTAACTAAATGTTAATTTAGCAAATGTGAATATCAATAATTAAAATAATAATAAAATTAAAAAAAAATAAAGAGAAACTGGACTTGCAGAAGTCTTTTGCAATATTTCAGTTTTAAAACACCAATTTAACAACTTTAAAATTATAATTTTACTGTATAATGAGAATTCCAATCTCTAATTGAAATAAGGAAATAATATGTTTACCTCTTTCCCTTCAATCGGGTTACATGAGTGCCTGTGAAACAAGTACTATTGCTACTACTTCTCTCTTATCCACATTTAGATCGGACAAGGTTTGACCGAGTCATTTCTTTAAAAAAACAGCATATCAAAAAATGAACATGTAGAGGTCTTCAGTTGATCTTCAGCACCACCAGAATTTTATTTACTCACTTTATTTACTTTTTTTTCCTTCCACTTAGATCGAGCCATTTCTTCTGAAAATAGAAGACATTCATGAAACAATAGTTTGATGTTGTTTATTACATATGCTATTTTAATTTTCAAACTAGATGTTGCTGCAACATATCTAGTTTTGTACCACCTTGTGAATCAATTAGTTACTAAAAAAAACTGAACTTATTCCATTTCCTTTATTATTTCATAATGCTGATGTCTTTTCAATTGACCTCTTCAGAAATCAAACTTGTCACCTATTTTATTCATATAACTATATGTAATAGTGTGAATGTGGACTTACAATGTTAATAATTATTCAATTCACTTTTGGAAGAAGATTTAGTATTATATTAGGTAGGATTGTGGAACTTTAGGTGCTTCATAAATAAATAAATAAATAAACTTCATTATTGTGCACAAAACTTGAGGGAGGGACATTTACGCCTCCAGATAGTGAACTACCTGGAACACCTGAAAAAATGCCAAATGTTCTGGTAGCCGTTAAAGCACTCCTCTCAAACCATACCTCTTGAAACTTTATGCTCGCAGGGACTTGACAATGGCAAAAACAAATTTCAATTATTGCCTCTCACGAGCATGTAGGTGTACACAGTGTGCTTTCAGCATTCTTTATGCAAAGTGGCATGTTTTGGAAAGGGCTATTGAAACAGTACCTAACACAATAAACATCATTAAGAGTGCCTGTATTCTCAATATATTATGAGAAAGAAGGAGAAAATGATCCTGTATTAACAGTACTGCTTTACAATGCACATCCAGCTACCGAGCTTCACAGGCGCCGAAGAAATAAACGTTACACCAAACGAGCACACAACATTTGGGACAACGTTGCTGGCTACTTGCAAACCCAAAGACTTTTGAAGTGTAGCCACTATTTGTAAAAAATGTTAATGTAAATAATACTTACAATCTTACACACTCACTTTCAAGGCTGATGAAATACATGTCACTTTTAGATCCAAATATTTTGACTAAGTTTATGTGTCACTTTTAGTGTTTATGCACTTATTTTTATGAATTGTATGAATAAAATTAAGAAAGGGAAAAGTACAACATACAAGAATATAAATAATATTTAAATAAAATAGGTTGGGAAATGTAGGTCTACTTACTTGTATTCACTGCGGGGGCAATTTTCTCCCACAGTTTTCATATAATACCTCTGTTTAAATGGTGGTTGTTTGACCCAGTTGGCGGTTTCGAAAAAAATTCGTTTATTAATAATTCGCTTTGTCCATGTTCACACGCTCGCGGATTCAGTTGTTGAAACGGCTGGCAGTTCCCGCGAAAAATGCACGATTTCACGCCAGATCGCGCCACGCCGGGGAGTTAGTTCCACGAAGTCTACAATTTGGATCTACTTATTCTATTTCAACTTTATTTATCTCAAAATAGAGTTCTTGGACTTAGTAGATTTCATTTACATTCCGTTATTACAGGCTATATATTTATTGTCCAAAAGCATAGCTAGTTGCTCAGTAGATGGTGGATGAAAATCCAAAGGCAGATCAAAACCCAGAATTCCTCAACATTTAATGGTTTTTCAACTAATTAGCATTAACTAACATTTACAGGTTTTTCAACTCATAAGAAAATATTGTCTATTCAATTTTTTGAATGATTTTTTGGCTCATTGATGCCAAACTAAATTGGGGTCATTATCTTGATTAAATTATTTTCATTAACTTCACAAACATTGGCTAACATGTGCTTGAACTATTTTACTCCCTACTATTCTTGTAATTCCACCAACTGGAGAATGTTCGCATATCAATGCATTTATATAACCAGAATGCAAGAAAATTACACTTTAAAACTACCTTTTCAATAATATTTTATACACAATTTTATGATGAAAATGTAGTCTATAGCAAGCTTTAATTAAAAGCATCATGGAAGTCAACAATACAGGCTCTTTGAAATACAGAATTTATGGCCTGCGCCTCTACACCCGTAAGTTAATTCCGGTAAATACTTATTTCCACCTTTCTTTTTTCACATGAATTGTATCAATTCTTGTAATATTCTTTATAGTGATGATGTTGGAACAATGTAAATCACACTTGCAAACTATCTCTAACCAACTTCATACACTGAAGGAGAGATAAACAGCTGGCATTCTCCTTGAAACGGCCGGTGAAAAAATATATTTCACAGAGTGATACTTAACTAGTTCTAACCTCTGGCACAAAAATCACTCTGCCCTGAACAGTCCATAAAGACTTTGAACAGAAAATGAGCAACACACTATACTAGGACATCACCTGAAATCCAAAATTACTACACTAAAATAATAAGATATTACCAAAATTGACAATATTGGAGTTCGTATCATCTGGAACAAACAGTACTTCCAACTTGTTTTCCCCTCTTTTCCAACAAATGGGAGGCATCTGAAATATAAAAAGTCCTAGTGTTATTGGAATTCAAGATGTTTAGTGTTGTGTCTCATCTTCATACAACAAAGATTTCTTAATTAAAAGTTCATTTACTACCATTATATTTTACATTACATGTATTTTTAAAACGTCCTTATTTTATTCTTGA
Organism: Acheta domesticus; assembly: GCA_031308135.1. NCBI lineage: Eukaryota > Metazoa > Arthropoda > Insecta > Orthoptera > Gryllidae > Acheta > Acheta domesticus. The sequence goes on from JAHLJT010004567.1 coordinate 221,531,350, forward strand.
TAGTACATTTTTGGTTATAAGATAACCATTATTTATTTAACATATAAACATCATATATTAAACAAATAAAGAAATAAATAATGGTTATCTTATAACCAAAATTGTACTACCAACAATAAAATAAGGACGTTATAAAAATATATGTAAAGATTTCTTAACTCACCAGGTCATGCGAGGAAGCCAAAATGAATGGTAGTAGATAAAATGAATTCACATGGGACCACAATCCACACTGCTATATCCTGCAGTAAACTTTACTGGCATGAAGTGCTCAACGCACAAATGATAATGTTTTCCATGAGGAAGAAGGCAGATCGTAACCGAATCCGAACTGCCAGCAGATATTTCCTGCACCTGTAATAAAATATATATTATGCACATTAAGAAGTAATTATGAACAAAGTTCAGTTTAATGTTGTTGCAATAAAAATAATAAGACTATATTAAAAATAAAGGGAATAACACTCATTATCATAATAATAAGAAACCTATCTTAACAAAACATCAATTATGCAAAACATATGATGTAGGTACCTACTAATATTACCTCTTCAGAATTGTAAACGGAAAGTAACATTAAGTAACCAAATTAAAAATAACATTAACAATGCATTACATTAATAATCTAGCAGATTATGTTGCAGTGGCAAATAACTTACAATTAAAGTGAGTAATTCCATTATCTTACAGCAGTAGTTTAATTAACTTACAATAATTTGAATTCATTAATGTTAATAATTGTATGTGCTTACAATATCACATATAATTACATTATTTACTATGTTACTAAATAGTACATGAAATCATTGTTATAGAACCATATAAAGCATTTCATATCACTTACTTTTCAGGATCGATCGGGAAAGTAACCATGTGTGGCCGTGCAGTCTTCATCTTGCTGTTTCGGCAATTGGGACCCCAATAACGCGGAAATTTTGGCATTGCTGACAAGAAAAAAGACAACACCCACTTCTGCACCCAAACACACTGAATTGTAACACAAAACACACGAAACACATAAAAAAACCGACCGGGACACCGTTATAACTGGCGGGAAACTTGTCAAACAGCTTACAAATACAGCCGTAAACAATTGCCACACGGCAGTACGTGGATAATTAGGGAGGGTGGCCTGTAGATCGCTGCACCATCGCTCATACATCGACTTCTATTGGTCCAAAAAAGTGGGGTCAAGATGGTGACCAATCAAATTCTCTCTGCTCAAAATTCAAATAAGCACTGGAAGTGGCCTATGTACTTGCAGACTTCGTGGTAGTGACATAGGACTGGTCCGCACTTTGTCTTTGCGAGTCTGGAAGTGAAAATCTTTTTTTTTTTTAGGTAAGTACTCACAAAACAAACCATTACTCCAGTTAACTACTGGAATTATACATTTCACATTCTGTCAGAGAGAATGTAGTCAACAACCATTAAGAAATTATTACAAATCTTCAAAAATGTTTTGTAAAAGAAAAATAATGCCTTAATAATTTAGCCAACCTCTTTTTTTATGGATGTATTCTGCTGGTTCAGTAGTAGTGTCTTCCAAGGAAGTGAGATACAACAAAAAAAGGCTGAAGTCTAGTGTACGGTACCACTTAAGGAAGTCGTTCAAATCGGCATTTCACGCATCTTCATGAGTTCGCAACTGCACAGTTTAAATACTAGAGGCTTTCTTTTAAAGTTATTACTTAAGTGATTTCTTATAAAAGTGTATTGGTAATTATGCGGTGGATAGACTCAAGGTTGTTTATAGTGAACGCGAGGGCCGAAGGCCCTAGCCTCGCCGTGATTTGGATCCGGGGAGCGAAGCGAGAAAACTTGCCTTTGAAAGTAATTTGGCATTATAATGCGGCGGAGACAAAGCGTATGAGGGCGACTAAAAAGTTTATGAGCCATGAAAATCGCCTATCGGTAAGTTTTATTCATTTCGCATCGCTTCTCTAAGGGGGTACCGTACACCCTACTTTAACCCAAAAAAATAATAACTTATCGTCCTTCACTCACAACTTTACTTTCTTTGGCCAACTACCATTTGCTTTGCATTGGCCTTCCTCTGTCTTAACCACAGGCATATAGCAGCTAAACACGGTTTTAGATGATTCGAACTGAACCAAGTCTTATGTACAATCTCGCCAGGAATGTACAATGTCTTAGCAATCATGGCTAAGTCAACATCCGGCATTCTTTGCTTATATGTTTCCTTTAGGATGTTTCTGTTTATTGATGAAATAAAATATGTAATTTAATGCAAAAACTGTAAATACAATTTGACCAGAAATGTTGTTACATATATGTCAACAAGGGGCACTGGAGGTTTAATCTATATCTATACTAATATATAAAGACAGAACTGCACTGTCTTAAAGCGCGATAATCTCTGAATCTACTGAACCAATACTGATGAAACTTTTGTAGTAGCTTCCTTTAAAGGTCCGGAGTAACATAGGCTATGATTTACAATCGCAAACCTTACTATATTCACAAAATAATTACTTTTCCGGGCATTTTTCGCCTCGCTTTACATCACAGATTCAATAGCGGATCAATGTCAATAGTTTAGATGCGCGCCACCAGAGGATGAGGTCTGAGATCTTCTACTGTTTTCATCAGTGTCCAGAATCAAGGCCGTCTAGAATAGTATATTATCTATTCTAGACGGTCTTGCCAGAATTATTACGAAATTCATTGGGGTTTGAACCAGTGCTATGTAAAGTCCGTGAGTGTTCGTTGGTGATTTGTTTGTTTTCAATGTTGGTGGAAGATTTGACGTTCTTTACTACTTTCAGGGATTTCGTTCAATGTACAAACATTGTCCTTAGTCCGTTTGGTACACAAATTGTGACAAGAAAACATGTGAGTTTTAAAGTATTTAGAAAGTTAAAAGTACAAAAATATACAGTAAAGTACAATGTACAATATGTAGATATTCTATACAGGTATCGTATATTTTCTAAACAACCTCTTCTTTTACAGAATTTGTGAAAATTGAATTGTTTGTAACAATGCCGAAACGAAAGTTACAGTTGTCAAAACAGAATACAAGTGCTAAGAGATGGGCAGCCTATTAAATTCTGAATGGGTACTCAGAGGCAAGAGCGACTTGCAAAAGAACACGCACTATTGAAAACAACACAGTAAAGAAGAAAGCAAGTGTGAATAATTCTCTAGAAAGCAGGGCAGCTTTTCGTTAAGACTCTCGATTTGACTATTTACACATATCTCATGTTGAAATTGGTAAAATGGAAAATATTTGTATGTTTTGGTCAACTCTGTTGAACATTTTTCTTCAATATGGGCAGTGGTATGTAATTAAGTAATGATCCTTTATATATTAAGACTAATCTTGCTGTTGTTTCGCATGTCAGTTGCTCCCAGTGAATTAATTCATCTATATTTTCTATAAACTGGCAAAAATTAATTTATCTAAAATATTTATGTCTAATTAATTCATCTAAAATATTTATGTCTAATCTAATAACAAAATTCTGAGACTCCTTGGTTTCTATAATTCACATTTCAAAATCCATAGTATCTCGCTCTTCAAATCAAATAACAAAGCTAATAGTGTTTTGTTAGGTGGTTCAGTACATTGTCAATTTATTACGTGTACATTATGTACAGGTTCGTGGATCAGTATTGCTGTTATGTTGCGATGATATGATGAATTGATTTACCTAAACAAATAAGTTTTATACTACATGTTACTAGCACATAGATCTTTAAACATACATATTTCTGTCATCTTCAAAATAATTTTAGAAACCGGCAATTACCTTTCAACATAGATATTTTCATTTACTTTTATTATTACGATTCATCCAATACGTTACGACATCTATATCTATTTGTCCGGATCTGTCTACTAGCGTAGCCATGCGAGAACTCTCGGATGTTTCGTATACTCTGCTTAAAACTTAAGTCCCTTCAAGGTCACGAGTTGGCAGCAGATACATTTTTAATCTTTCTTTATAAATACTATAAAATAAAAAATATAAAAATGAGTTAGTTTTACAATTTGGCAATTTATTGAAAGTGTTGGTATAATATATAAAACTCCCGTTCTTTGGCTCGACAGCCTGCTACGGACCTTAGCTGACCGGTGGTGACACAGCCTCTCGGCCACGGGTGTTCGAGTGGTTAGCACGAGGACATCCCTTTACCGTATACACCGCTCTTCTTAACCTTATGATGGGCTTTCGCATCGTCACACAGCAATCGATACTGAGACATTTGTAAGGAAAGCGCACAGTTCTAATTTACCCGGACGGGAATCGAGCTCGGGGTTGTTTCATGGAAAGCGAGCACGCTAACCAATAAGCCACCGAGGGCGGGATATAAAACTCCACAAAAAGAATACATGTGAGTCTACAATTTATGCAAGTATTTTTACGAGTGTTTTGTATTAACAGTTTAGATTTGTTTATTGTTTTTATTTATAAAGTAAGGAATGTTTGGGAGCTGAAACTCCCAATTAGAAAAATGTAAACTTTCTTTAGTAAGAAAGTGAACGAGGCACACCGGAAATTTCCAAATAGGGGGAAAGACATGACAGGGCTAGCTTGGCGGGGCAGATATACAATGGGAGAGAAGTGGGCCCCACTGCACGGCATGAATAAATGGAATACCTCTTCCTGGCTAAAAATTTACTGTAATAAATACCTGGGCAACGCCGGGTAGTTCAGCTAGTTATTTATAATAAAGGAAATCTTTTTGACTTTAAGGAGGTTTGAATAATTCTATCTTTCGGGAAACTGGATTTAATTGTCTTCTGTTTATTGTATGATATGCCTAAATTAAAAAGAGAAGAACAAGGAGCTTTGGGAAGAATATTATATTTATATATTTCTCTGCAACGTTTCGCAGGATTACTTCACTCCTTCAGGTGTCATCGCATAGTTACATCTTTCATATAATATTGTATTTGCATCCACCTATACCACAAATATTACAATTCATATCAAAAAATATTACACAAATTCACATGTACAAGGCTACATACATTCTCTTGTATGTATGATTATAGAAGTTAAAGTAAGGTGTATTTTGACAAAAGCCATAAATAAATTGTACTATGTGTGGTGTAGGTGGATGTGAATACAATTTTCTATGAAAAATATTACTGTGTGTACGACAACGAAGTTGATGATGATCTTGGGATAAATGTTAATTATTAAAACAGAGGGGGAGAGGAGAAGAAATTCTATTGAGTCAAGAAAATTCTTGACTATTAATAAGAAGGTTTAGAGCTAGATGATAGGGGTGCATTTCCAGACATTGTTGATATTTCAAACTTATTTGTTGAGTCATTTGGTGAACTGTTGGTATATTGAGGTATCGGTGTAGTGCAGCATTTCTTATGAAATAGAGTGCAGATCAAGTTATTCTAATTGAAATATTTGTAAAACAGACAAATTAATTTTTCTAGCAGTGAACCAGAACTGGATTCCATGTGTCCATATAGGAACTACAATGATTTTGTAAATTAATAGTTTATTGAAGCAATAATTTTGATTGATGTCCAATAAGCCAAAAGTATTTTCTAAGTTGTAATTGTAACTTTCGTTTTTGTGACATTTATTTTTCTCTTGTGGTAACATTTCAGTAACAAAGATGTCAGTCTTCTGGCAAACACTGGAATCCAATGTAATCAGAAATAATTCTGTTTCTATCACTTGAACCTGGAAGATAAACATGCCACTTTTTTAAATTTTTTTTTAATTTTAATTTTTATTTTTTTTATATGCCACGGCATCAAAGATTGAAACTGGTCACAAATGACCAACCAACAATTTACATATATTCTTAAATCTAAGTTAAAATATTATTTGCATGTTCACTCAATAGAGTAGTATGTATTTAATTTCCAATATCAAAATAAATTTATAGAGAATATTAAAGTAATTCGAAGGACTTGGTCCTCTTTAGCCTCCTTCGCTGGTTACGGTTATCCAAAAGTTGAATGGCTTCTAAGTTAACATGTTCATGCAGTTACATTTCATGTTTGGTAGCGAATCTTCTAATTTCACTTGACACATTAAACATCAGAGAAGAGGTGCTTACAATTCTCTTGTTTGTAAAGTTTACGTGTACAGTTTTTGACTCGTTTCATTTGATGTTCAATTTGTTGTCCAAGAGTGTATTTGATTACTAACCTATTGTAGAATGTCTGAGGCCTCAAGCGCGTATGAGTGCGTAACCATCAGGGCTGTATCATCAGCAAAGGTCGCCACAATAATGTTTTCGTTTTGTGGGATATCACTCGTGTACAATAAGTAGAGAACAGGCCCCAAAACACTTCCTTGCAGCAAACCTGCTATTATCTTTTTTTGCTCTGAGTATTCTTCTTCCACTCTGACCCAAAAGAGTAGGTCTTTGCGGTTTCCTTGTGTGACTTGTAATGACTTACTGTATACTCTTCCAAGTGATAACTAACAAATTCTGAGTGAAATGTTTAGGTGAAGGGTACTTCACTTTAAAATCGCAACGTGTACTGCGTTTTATGTTACATTCATAATCCTTTGGACTACTCCAATTCGAATTTTGTTTGTTTTATGTGTATTCATTTCTAATCTGCTTTCACCCATTGTGGAAGTAATGGTTATTTCCATGATGCTTTTACCTTTGCAAATGAGAGGAACTTGAACTCTGGTTATGTGGAATTACGTGACCTTGTCTAGTAAAAATCCTTCACAATTTTTGATATTAGACGACCATAGAATCTTGTTAAATGGAAATAATTCAATGTTAACTGTTTGTTATTAACTGAAACTAACCCTGATGAAGACCTACAGTGTAAGGTGAAACATTGACAAACTAAATCAAATTTTAATTTAGAATATTAATTGAGATTGTACGTGTGATGTAATAAAAAAATCGATAGTAAATCTCTTTTTTAGCATAAAATTAAAGTATACATTGCTTTCAAGTTTCGCTTCTGTTGACAAGTTGTATTGAGTAGTTTTTTGTTTAATGTAAGTTTACAATTATGTAATGTAACGAAAAACCCCTCTCACTGCTACTGATATCGTTCACGCCCACGAAACGGGCGCCAATGCAACGATAACCCCCCCCTTTCCTATTTACTAAAACGCCCTACGAACTGGGCACTAATGTAATGAAAATCTCCCCTCTCAACTCCTATTGTTGATCACGAAAAACTTCCTTGCTGATCACCTGTAATATCTACAATGCACACCACTGTGCCCCCCCTTTTTACTATCCGGAGTTTTCCTGTTTACATAAATTTATCAGGGCGGGCCGTGATTTGTTCTCTACAGAACACAAGCGCCACGCCAATGCAGGGACCAGGATCAGCTAGCTATGTGATAAAAACACCGATTACGTAACATTAAAACGAGAACTCAAAATCTCGTTTGTTTATTTTCTTTTTAACGAACAGAAACATTAATACCCTCATAAAAGAATCAATACCACACAACATCAACAAAACACGATATCATAAAAATCACAAAAATCAATAAACATATTATACCCAAACGTTATTACGAAATAATGAGCTCAATACTGTGGCCACACCCATTACATTGCAATCCCCCCAAAATGTTTCCAGTTTTGGCTTTGCAAACCATTTATTCTTCCCAAGAGCAAAGAAATCAAAGTCATTGACTTCACTGGAGTGTTGCAAAACAAAAAATATTCCACTTCCCTTTCGTTGTTAACGAAGCCGCGACCGGGTCCACACACACAAGATCTCACGCCGTCATGCGTAAGAACTCTGCTCCACTGCTGCCTGCTAGCGCCGAATTACCAGTGCCCCCCAAATTGGCACTGACCACGGCGACGATATGCAAAGACGCGCTCAAGTCTGCTGCACCTCGGCACACCTCGTTCGGCGACACCCGCTTCGATTTTTCAATGGTCGAAGTAACACCAGTTCCAAACATTAGTAGAAAAACTTTCAAAATTCACAAAACTCAAAATTATGATCGCGCGTGGCATAGCTTTATATATTACTACTAAAATAGTTCACATCACACGGCATACAGTTCCGCCACCTTGCGAATACAAGTCCGAAGGAGCAACACCTTCTCGAAATTTTATAAGTTCGCGTGTTAAAATAATATCACGAGTGACGCGGAGTACAACTCGCCACTAAGTTATTCACTCCTCTCACAGTTTATAATAGTTCACTAGTACGAGTCCAGAAGAGAACACTTCATCAAAAAATTACAAATCCAAATTTTAAAATTATTCTTGCAACAAGCGACGCGGATTCTGCCTCTCGCTACCAAGCTATTCACCCATCTCCCCCCATTGTTGTCTTAAAGCATTTATAGCTTTTTTCCGAACAAAACAATAGCGCATCTACTGTCTTCTGCTTTATAACTTATAAAATAGTTTATTATTAATTTCTAACACTTCCTGGATTGTCTTATTATATTGTAAAATTCCCAATTAAAATTTCGTATCCATTCCACTTCTTAGACATCACTTTTCTCGCTTCATTTTGTTAAAAGAATGCTTTTTCGTGCGTCTCATGCCTACAAACATCGCTCGTTTATTTCTCAATTAACTAATGTAACATAATGTTTATCTATTAATGTTCGGCGTCCTAAAATTGTGTCACCACGTTTATAATTTGGCCCGTATTCCACGGAATACTTTGGTATATGCCAAATCTCGGTAGACACACTAGTTTTCGTTTAATTTATTAATATATCCAAACTTTTCTGAAGTGACGTCACGACCATTGTTGTTTTCGTTCTTTAACATGTTAAAAGTCAATGTCGTGATCACAAAACTCGCGATATTATGCGTTTCTGTGACCCTATTTAGCTGAAACAAACTTTATTCTGTTCCTTATAATTTTGCGCGTTGACTAGTAACACGCAACCATTAATTCCCCACTGCGTTCACATGTTCGTCCGAAATACTCGTTTTCTCTAAGATCACCTTCACTTGTTTTTTCTATATTCCGCTCTGGAAGTTTCTACATAAAGTTCTATACCCGGTTCATAAACCAATGGTCACTTCATGTTATTTACCTATTTCATTTGTAATAGATGGCTAAACTATTACAGTAAAATAGGACAGTATTATTAATTTCTCTATTATGTATGGTTTGTACCACCCAAAATGTTAACACTAACAAAAAATGAATGTGTGAATGTGAATATTGACTTAATTGGACCTGTTAGTCTTAAAATTGTAATTGAGGCGGTCGGTGTAAAAAGGGCCCATATGCAAAATAGCTGTTTGAGAAAAACAATATTGAAAGTTTTGTTAGTGTTTATAAAGTTAGTAACTTTTAAAGACAAGATGATGTCTGAAATTTAAAAAGTAGTTTTACAACACAAAAGTATTTTAATGCATACAACAATGTTGTTTGCATTAAAAAGAAAGGCACAACTCATTCCTTGTTTGAAACCAATAATCTTGATGCATTTGGTTTTGTGCACTTTTTACACAGAGCAGATTTGAGGCAATAAAATGGAATAAAAACATCAAAAACTTGGAATAAAATCGTAATACAAAGTGAGTAAAAGAATTTAGAAATATATGAGAACATTCTGCGCAACAAGTTTTGTTTACAATGAAGAGAACTTGCTTGACAATAAGTATGAGAAGATGGAAGAAAAGATTTCATTCTTTAAGTCTTCTGTTAAGAGCTTATCATCTTTTGTATATGTTTGCATGTTCTTCAACTAAAAATCTCTGTAAACTTTTAACATTAGCATCTTTCTTATGATTTACATCTGGATGTATAGATTTTCTAGTAGTAACGATGTCAAATCCTTGTACACCAGGTAACCGGGTATATGCTACAAAGTTTGGAATATGTGCGAGAACACAGCACAGTGCCGTTGATAAGGAATTTTATGAGCACATAATTCATTGTCATTGATGCAGGACCATGACCAACTCTTACATCATTTATGTCACTATTATCACTCATTTTATAATAATGATAGCCCAACAGGCAACAGGCTCATTTTATAATAATAGCACAATAATGTCACTAGGGGAACATTTCAATATGGTTTTGTACATGAAATTTTGAATTTGTTAAAAATTTAGATTATTGTGTATCCCAAATTGCACGATCTGCAAAAACACAATACATTAGAAATAAGTTGGTACACATTGTCAATCACAAAAGAAGCCATTCATAACTTATTCTGACCTACACATTAAATGTAAAGGATGAAAAAAAGAAACTAAGGAAATAATAATAATCAGGACATATTTTGTATTAAATGTGATAAAGTTGGACAAACTAACTTTAAATAAAGAGTATTATTAATGACCACAGTAAGTGAAAGCAACATTTTTTAGATAGAAAAAAAAACTTGTAGACCAAATTAAAGAATTCTTTCTGATGGTCAATAGTTGACTATCATATAGTCTCATAGTTGGTGGGACATCCTGTATATGTTTATAAATGAAACGTATCTAATGTTATTTACGACAATTTTTATTATTCACTTTGTCGGAGCACACTACATAATAATATAACAAATAATATTAATTATAATATTTCTGGGGGGACAGCGGAGCGAATACGGCCCCTTAAAATTTTAAGAAAGCACGTCTGTAACATAATTGAGCAGTAACATTTATCAGCTTCATTCCGGCACAAAGCGAAAACAACAATCAAACAGCCACAGCGATTCCGAGAAATCGTAATCTCTGTCACATAAAATTACAAAATCAAATCAAATCAATAATGCGTTTAAAATAAATTCACCGGGTTCAAAATTCGCCAAATTCAAAATCTCAATTAAAACATTCGCTAAATTTATAAAACACGAACGTTTTCATTTTAATCATTAAAGCTCAATTTCCAATGACACTCGCTCATTGACTGCGAGTTTTTCTTCGTGCGTCACCCGACGCATCCGGAGCTCAGTCTTGTGTGAGCCTCCTGGCAGTAAGCCTCGTGAATGCAAACATAGAACGTTGTTTTCGACATGTGCTACATATTCAGTTCAAAGTACAGTCTGGTGTGAGCCTCCTGGCAGTAAGCTTCGTGAATGTAATGCTCGTAAAACGTTTTTTTGCGACATGTGCTACATGTTCAGTTTAAAGTTCAGTCTTGTGTGAGCCTCCTGGCAGTAAGCCTCGTGAATGCAAGCCTCGTGAACGTTGTTTTCGACATGTGCTACATGTTCAGTTAAAAGTGCAGTCTGGTCTGAGCCTCGAGGCAGCAAGCCTCGTGAACGTTGTTTTCGACACGTGCTACGTATTCAGTTTAAAGTGCAGTCTGCTCTCAGCCTCGTGGCAGCAAGCCTCGTGAATGCAATGCTCGTAGAACGTCGTTTTCGACATGTGCTAAATGTTCAGTTTAAGGTCTAGTCTGTGAAATGCTCGCAGAACGTTGTTTTGACACGTGCTACGTGTTCAGTTCAAGGTGCAGCGTTTAGCAATAGTAAGCTGCAATCTCTTCATACGAGCCTCTCCCTTGTGTTGCCTAACGCGAAGGGAATCCATCAACGCTGCCTGAAATGCTGCCTGTGCCACGTGTTATGTGATGGTGTTTCTGGCGAGCGCCAGACTATGACAGCTTCTTCATGGCGAGCCTTTCTGCCTCGTGTCCCCTGCCGCGAGCGGAAGAAAATGTCCGCATGTGTAACTGTGCAAATGTTGATCAAACAATGTATCTCTTTCTTGTCTATTATGCTTGAATTTAATATATGTGTTTTATGTCACTCACAAATTTACTTTCCTTAAAGTACAATAGCAGTAATCCCAGACAACAGATGCTACCTGTCCAAAGCTGGTCCTTCGAATCCCTCTAAATAAGTTGAACTATTGAAGGTGTTGGGGGAAGGAGAACAGGATATTTCCGGAATACAACAAAAAGGTCCGCTGCTCTCTCTCTCTCACAACCTCATTCCCCCACATTGGTCCTTCGAGCCGGATTGGTCCTTCGAGTCGTGATTGGTTCTTTTTAGGGCCGGCTATCTTCTATGTAATAGAGAAGTAGTTGAACCAGCATTAATATTTATTCAACATTTTAAAAATTTATTATATCAAAAGCTATTCAAAATTTTAAATTTAGTTCCATATATGCTCTTGTTTATGACATCAATCAAGTACATGCATATATGAACTAATCTAAAAAGTATCAAAGAGATTACTGCTATTATTAAAGAAATTTATCTTGGTTTTCTCAAGGGAAACATTGCATTCTCTGTGAACCACAACTCATACATTTGTTAAATATTTCATGTACTACTCAACAAGCTGTATATTCCATGCCAAGCTGCACTTATCACAGATGATTGCTCACCTGAAGCTGATCATTATTCTGTATGATTGTCGTGAGTACCAACCAATTATTTTACACTCAGACGTGCAACAACAAAGTGTTTCAATGCATTATTTATTTACAAGTGCTCATTTAGTGTGATTTATTTATGTTGTTTATTATGTGCAGTGAAATTTTCTCTTGTGTGTCAAGCGTTTTTCAAGGGTCATTTATATGTATGTGTTATTATTCTTTTAAGGTTAGGAAAGTAATTTTCAAAGTGTAAGATTAGTTTATATCAATCAGTGTCTGTTATGTGTTGGCTTCCTGTTAAGAATTTCACATCCAATCCCAATCAGTGCACCTGATGCTAATTAACTTGAGTGTTAAGTGGAATATTAATACTTAATAGCCACAAAATACAAACATTCAAAATGTCTAATTACACTCCTCCTAAGAAGGTCACCACTTTGATGACCAGGCTTTAAGCTAATTCTACTTCTATTAACAAATTCTTAACAGAGAATGAATCTCTCACTCAAAGCAAACATAAAGAGCTTTCAATTAAATTAGAAAATTATGACAAAGTCTTCAACAAACTGGATGCTGCTGTTGATGCCATCGAGCCATCACCTGAGTTCTATACTGAGCTAGAAGAATTTCTTGCCAAATGTTATGAAATTCAAGCTTCAGCATCCACTAAATTATTAGACTATGAATCAGCTGCTCATGCTGCAAAGACTAATTTAGACAACACTGTCACCTCTTGTAGCAATTCTTGTTCAAACAAATCCAACATCAAGCTTCCTGAAATTAAATTACCAACCTTTGATGGCGATATTTTAAATTGGTTGACATTTAAAAATGTATTTGAAGGGCTAGTTGTACAATCTGAATTACCAAATTTTAGTACATTTTACTATCTTTCTGGTGCTCTCAAAGGAGATGCCAAAAACCTTTTGCATAATTTGTCCATAACAGATAGTAACTTCAATGTTGCCTGGGAATTGTTGAAACAAAGATACGATTCACCCAGATCACTAGTTGCCCGTCATTTAAACAGTATTCTCAAACCTCCACAACTCGTTGTAGGTTCTGCCAATTCATTAAGAAACCTAATTGATTTTTATAGAATGCATGTGAATGCTATTAAGGGAATCAATCAGGAAACAAGTCTCGCCGATTTGTTACTAATAGCTCTCATCTCAAAAGGCTTACCTTCTGACATCTTAAAATTGTGGGAGCTATCATTGTCAGAGAAAGAGCTGCCCACCTTTGACTCATTGTTAGAGTATTTAGAATTGCATCAACGTAGCTTAGGAGTCATTGACGATCCAGTGCAGACCTCATTAAAATCTAATGAGAAATTTAATTCTACAAAATTTGCAAGTAACAATAGTGTAAAAAACAAAGCCCCAACTTGTCCCAAATGTAAATCTGAACATCTTATCAAAGACTGTCATGCGTTTTTAGATCTTACACCTAAAAATCGTCAGGAATTTATTAATAAGGTTGGCAGATGTGTGAAATGTTTCAATCCTAAAACTAATGGTCACTCCTGCAATTTCAAGTGTGCAATTTGTGCCAGGCCTCATCACAAGCTTTTGCATTTTGGTGAAAGCCCTCCAACAGATACACATCTTGCTGCCACCATACCAAGCAGCGTAACCAAAGCTGCTAGTTCTGTGCTCATTCCAACTGCGGAAATTGCTTGTGTTGCTAACAATGGCAAGGTTAAAACCTTTGTATCACTTCTTGATACAGGTAGCAGCGTGAATTTAATTACTCGAAATGCTGCAGCATCACTTAATTTGCCTACTGTAAAAACACCAATCACCATTTCAGGAATATCTTCTAATGCAATTCTGAGTGGTCACAATCACTTGTGCCATTGTTTCTGACATACCTAGGTCTTTGTGTGTTAGTGTCAATGCTGATCACTGGAAGTTGCCCACTGATATTGTTTATGCTGACAACTCATTCGAGCACTCGAAGTCAATAGACCTCTTGCTTGGAGCAGATGTTTTCTTTGACATTCTGTTGCCTAGGCAGCGCAAAGGGTTTAGTAAAGATCTTCCTGTACTCCAGGATACAGAATTGGGCTGGATAGTTGCTGGTAAAATTCCTTCAGACAACCACACTTCACCACAGTGTAATTTAGTCCAAGTCCCGTTCGATCTACCCATTGAAAATAAAACATTTTGGGAGATTGAGGAGGTCACACCCACCAAATTAATTCTCGATGAGGAGGAAGTGGTCGAATCCCATTTCATGTCCACCCATTTTAGGGATTCTACAGGCAGGTATACAGTAAGGTTGCCTACCAACACTAAATTGGACCTGTTAGGAGATTCAAGAGCTCAAGCCACCAAACGGCTTCTGGCCTTAGAAAAAAGATTTATAAGAGATCCACCATTAAAAAAATCCTATCACGAGTTCATCCACGAGTACATAGAGTTAGGACATATGCAGCCTGCATTGCCCTCTAATGATCGTGTTAATTATTATATGCCACACCATGGGGTCCTAAAAAACAGTGAAAGTACTCCTATAAGAGTAGTTTTTTATGCTTCTGCCAAAACAACCACTGGCATTTCACTTAATGATGCACTTATGAACGGTGGCAAAATTCAGGATCTTTTTGATCTATTGCTCAAGTTTAGACTTAACGAAATTGGCATTGTTGCTGACTTAAAAATGATGTTTC